>JASFXZ010000007.1:19791673-20375436 GCA_032209605.1 Mactromeris polynyma | reverse complement strand
ATATTTATATTTTCAATAGTTTGGCATCAAGACGAACAAAATGATGTATTACTTGACATATTTACGTGAAAACAAAATTTTCCTAAAAATCGAAATCGCGTACACGTCTTGACCTGTGATAGAATTTCATTTTTCTGAAAAAAAATATTTCTCTCCGATTTTGCTCATTTTCTCAGGACTTAAAGACCTACCTACTCCGTCGACAAAAATGTATTCAGCTATGCAATATATCCATTTCAGAGTCAGTCAGAGCCAGTCAGACAGAGTCAGTCAAGTCAGTCATAGTCAGTCAGGGGGCAGCATAAGTGTATATTTAGATGCAAGTATACACATATATATATATATTTCAATAGTTGGCATCAAGACGAACAAAATGATGTATTACTTGACATATTTACGTGAAACAAAATTTTCGCTAAAAATCGAAATCGCGTACAGCGTCTTGACCTGTGATAGAATTTCATTTTTCTGAAAAAAAATATTTCTCTCCGAATTTTGCTCATTTTCTCAGGACTTAAAGACCTACCTAATCCGTCGACAAAAATGTATTCAGCTATGCAATATATCCATTTCAGAGTCAGTCAGAGTCAGTCAGAGTCAGTCAGAGTCAGTCAGCAGTTCAGTCAGGGGCAGCATAAGCCGTAAATTTAGATGCAAGTATACACATATATATATATTTCAATAGTTGGCATCAAGACGAACAAAATGATGTATTACTTGACATATTTACGTGAAAACAAAATTTTCGCTAAAAATCGAAATCGCGTACAGGTCTTGACCTGTGATAGAATTTCATTTTTCTGAAAAAAAATATTTCTCTCCGATTTTGCTCATTTTCTCAGGACTTAAAGACCTACCTACTCCGTCGACAAAAATGTATTCAGCTATGCAATATATCCATTTCAGAGTCAGTCAGACCAGTCCGAGTCAGTCAGAGTCAGTCAGAGTCAGTCATAGTCAGTCAGGGGCAGCATAAGCCGTAAATTTAGATGCAAGTATACACATATATATATATTTCAATAGTTGGCATCAAGACGAACAAAATGATGTATTACTTGACATATTTACGTGAAAACAAAATTTTCGCTAAAAATCGAAATCGCGTACAGGTCTTGACCTGTGATAGAATTTCATTTTTCTGAAAAAAAATATTTCTCTCCGATTTTGCTCATTTTCTCAGGACTTAAAGACCTACCTACTCCGTCGACAAAAATGTATTCAGCTATGCAATATATCCATTTCAGAGTCAGTCAGAGCCAGTCAGAGTCAGTCATAGTCAGTCAGAGGCAGCATAAGCCGTAAATTTAGATGCAAGTATACACATATATATATATTTCAATAGTTGGCATCAAGACGAACAAAATGATGTATTACTTGACATATTTACGTGAAAACAAAATTTTCGCTAAAAATCGAAATCGCGTACAGGTCTTGACCTGTGATAGAATTTCATTTTTCTGAAAAAAAATATTTCTCTCCGATTTTGCTCATTTTCTCAGGACTTAAAGACCTACCTACTCCGTCGACAAAAATGTATTCAGCTATGCAATATATCCATTTCAGAGTCAGTCAGAGCCAGTCAGAATCAGTCAGAGTCAGTCATAGTCAGTCAGGGGCAGCATAAGCCGTAAATTTAGATGCAAGTATACACATATATATATATTTCAATAGTTGGCATCAAGACGAACAAAATGATGTATTACTTGACATATTTACGTGAAAACAAAATTTTCGCTAAAAATCGAAATCGCGTACAGGTCTTGACCTGTGATAGAATTTCATTTTTCTGAAAAAAAATATTTCTCTCCGATTTTGCTCATTTTCTCAGGACTTAAAGACCTACCTACTCCGTCGACAAAAATGTATTCAGCTATGCAATATATCCATTTCAGAGTCAGTCAGAGCCAGTCAGAGTCAGTCAGAGTCAGTCATAGTCAGTCAGGGGCAGCATAAGCCGTAAATTTAGATGCAAGTATACACATATATATATATTTCAATAGTTGGCATCAAGACGAACAAAATGATGTATTACTTGACATATTTACGTGAAAACAAAATTTTCGCTAAAAATCGAAATCGCGTACAGGTCTTGACCTGTGATAGAATTTCATTTTTCTGAAAAAAAATATTTCTCTCCGATTTTGCTCATTTTCTCAGCACTTAAAGACCTACCTACTCCGTCGACAAAAATGTATTCAGCTATGCAATATATCCATTTCAGAGTCAGTCAGAGCCAGTCAGAGTCAGTCAGAGTCAGTCATAGTCAGTCAGGGGCAGCATAAGCCGTAAATTTAGATGCAAGTATACACATATATATATATTTCAATAGTTGGCATCAAGACGAACAAAATGATGTATTACTTGACATATTTACGTGAAAACAAAATTTTCGCTAAAACTCGAAATCGCGTGCAGGTCTTGACCTGTGATAGAATTTCATTTTTCTGAAAAAAAATATTTCTCTCCGATTTTGCTCATTTTCTCAGGACTTAAAGACCTACCTACTCCGTCGACAAAAATGTATTCAGCTATGCAATATATCCATTTCAGAGTCAGTCAGAGCCAGTCAGAGTCAGTCAGAGTCAGTCATAGTCAGTCAGGGGCAGCATAGGCCGTAAATTTAGATGCAAGTATGCACATATATATATATTTCAATAGTTGGCATCAAGACGAACAAAATGATGTATTACTTGACATATTTACGTGAAAACAAAATTTTCGCTAAAAATCGAAATCGCGTACAGGTCTTGACCTGTGATAGAATTTCATTTTTCTGAAAAAAAATATTTCTCTCCGATTTTGCTCATTTTCTCAGGACTTAAAGACCTACCTACTCCGTCGACAAAAATGTATTCAGCTATGCAATATATCCATTTCAGAGTCAGTCAGAGTCAGTCAGAGTCAGTCATAGTCAGTCAGGGGCAGCATAAGCCGTAAATTTAGATGCAAGTATACACATATATATATATTTCAATAGTTGGCATCAAGACGAACAAAATGATGTATTACTTGACATATTTACGTGAAAACAAAATTTTCGCTAAAAATCGAAATCGCGTACAGGTCTTGACCTGTGATAGAATTTCATTTTTCTGAAAAAAAATATTTCTCTCCGATTTTGCTCATTTTCTCAGGACTTAAAGACCTACCTACTCCGTCGACAAAAATGTATTCAGCTATGCAATATATCCATTTCAGAGTCAGTCAGAGCCTGTCAGAGTCAGTCAGAGTCAGTCATAGTCAGTCAGGGGCAACATAAGCCATAAATTTAGATGCAAGTATACACATATATATATATTTCAATAGTTGGCATCAAGACGAACAAAATGATGTATTACTTGACATATTTACGTGAAAACAAAATTTTCGCTAAAAATCGAAATCGCGTACAGGTCTTGACCTGTGATAGTATTTCATTTTTCGGAAAAAAAATATTTCTCTCCGATTTTGCTCATTTTCTCAGGACTTAAAGACCTACCTACTCCGTCGACAAAAATGTATTCAGCTATGCAATATATCCATTTCAGAGTCAGTCAGAGCCAGACCGAGTCAGTCAGAGTCAGTCCGAGTCAGTCATAGTCAGTCAGGGGCAGCATAAGCCGTAAATTTAGATGCAAGTATACACATATATATATATTTCAATAGTTGGCATCAAGACGAACAAAATGATGTATTACTTGACATATTTACGTGAAAACAAAATTTTCGCTAAAAATCGAAATCGCGTACCGGTCTTGACCTGTGATAGAATTTCATTTTTCTGAAAAAAAATATTTCTCTCCGATTTTGCTCATTTTCTCAGGACTTAAAGACCTACCAACTCCGTCGACAAAAATGTATTCAGCTATGCAATATATCCATTTCAGAGTCAGTCAGAGTCAGTCAGAGTCAGTCATAGTCAGTCAGGGGCAGCATAAGCCGTAAATTTAGATGCAAGTATACACATATATATATATTTCAATAGTTGGCATCAAGACGAACAAAATGATGTATTACTTGACATATTTACGTGAAAACAAAATTTTCGCTAAAAATCGAAATCGCGTACAGGTCTTGACCTGTGATAGTATTTCATTTTTCGGAAAACAAATATTTCTCTCCGATTTTGCTCATTTTCTCAGGACTTAAAGACCTACCTACTCCGTCGACAAAAATGTATTCAGCTATGCAATATATCCATTTCAGAGTCAGTCAGAGCCAGTCAGAGTCAGTCATAGTCAGTCAGGGGCAGCATAAGCCGTAAATTTAGATGCAAGTATACACATATATATATATTTCAATAGTTGGCATCAAGACGAACAAAATGATGTATTACTGACATATTACGTGAAACAAAATTTTCGCTAAAAATCGAAATCGCGTACAGGTCTTGACCTGTGATAGAATTTCATTTTTCTGAAAAAAAATATTTCTCTCCGATTTTGCTCATTTTCTCAGGACTTAAAGACCTACCTACTCCGTCGACAAAAATGTATTCAGCTATGCAATATATCCATTTCAGAGTCAGTCAGAGCCAGTCCGAGTCAGTCAGAGTCAGTCAGGGGCAGCATAAGTCGTAAATTTAGATGCAAGTATACACATATATATATATTTCAATAGTTGGCATCAAGACGAACAAAATGATGTATTACTTGACATATTTACGTGAAAACAAAATTTTCGCTAAAAATCGAAATCGCGTACAGGTCTTGACCTGTGATAGAATTTCATTTTTCTGAAAAAAAATATTTCTCTCCGATTTTGCTCATTTTCTCAGGACTTAAAGACCTACCTACTCCGTCGACAAAAATGTATTCAGCTATGCAATATATCCATTTCAGAGTCAGTCAGAGCCAGTCAGAGTCAGTCAGAGTCAGTCATAGTCAGTCAGGGGCAGCATAAGCCGTAAATTTAGATGCAAGTATACACATATATATATATTTCAATAGTTGGCATCAAGACGAACAAAATGATGTATTACTTGACATATTTACGTGAAAACAAAATTTTCGCTAAAAATCGAAATCGCGTACAGGTCTTGACCTGTGATAGAATTTCATTTTTCTGAAAAAAATATTTCTCTCCGATTTTGCTCATTTTCTCAGGACTTAAAGACCTACCTACTCCGTCGACAAAAATGTATTCAGCTATGCAATATATCCATTTCAGAGTCAGTCAGAGCCAGTCAGAGTCAGTCAGAGTCAGTCATAGTCAGTCAGGGGCAACATAAGCCATAAATTTAGATGCAAGTATACACATATATATATATTTCAATAGTTGGCATCAAGACGAACAAAATGATGTATTACTTGACATATTTACGTGAAAACAAAATTTTCGCTAAAAATCGAAATCGCGTACAGGTC
This sequence comes from Mactromeris polynyma, assembly GCA_032209605.1. Lineage (NCBI taxonomy): Eukaryota > Metazoa > Mollusca > Bivalvia > Venerida > Mactridae > Mactromeris > Mactromeris polynyma. The sequence continues at coordinate 20,370,091 of JASFXZ010000007.1, read as the reverse complement.
TTGACCTGTGATAGAATTTCATTTTTCTGAAAAAAAATATTTCTCTCCGATTTTGCTCATTTTCTCAGGACTTAAAGACCTACCTACTCCGTCGACAAAAATGTATTCAGCTATGCAATATATCCATTTCAGAGTCAGTCAGAGTCAGTCAGGGTCAGTCATAGTCAGTCAGGGGCAGCATAAGCCGTAAATTTAGATGCAAGTATACACATATATATATATTTCAATAGTTGGCATCAACACGAACAAAATGATGTATTACTTGACATATTTACGTGAAAACAAAATTTTCGCTAAAAATCGAAATCGCGTACAGGTCTTGACCTGTGATAGAATTTCATTTTTCTGAAAAAAAATATTTCTCTCCGATTTTGCTCATTTTCTCAGGACTTAAAGACCTACCTACTCCGTCGACACAAATGTATTCAGCTATGCAATATATCCATTTCAGAGTCAGTCAGAGTCAGTCAGAGTCAGTCATAGTCAGTCAGGGGCAGCATAAGCCGTAAATTTAGATGCAAGTATACACATATATATATATTTCAATAGTTGGCATCAACACGAACAAAATGATGTATTACTTGACATATTTACGTGAAAACAAAATTTTCGCTAAAAATCGAAATCGCGTACAGGTCTTGACCTGTGATAGAATTTCATTTTTCTGAAAAAAAATATTTCTCTCCGATTTTGCTCATTTTCTCAGGACTTAAAGACCTACCTACTCCGTCGACAAAAATGTATTCAGCTATGCAATATATCCATTTCAGAGTCAGTCAGAGCCTGTCAGAGTCAGTCAGAGTCAGTCATAGTCAGTCAGGGGCAACATAAGCCATAAATTTAGATGCAAGTATACACATATATATATATTTCAATAGTTGGCATCAAGACGAACAAAATGATGTATTACTTGACATATTTACGTGAAAACAAAATTTTCGCTAAAAATCGAAATCGCGTACAGGTCTTGACCTGTGATAGAATTTCATTTTTCTGAAAAAAAATATTTCTCTCCGATTTTGCTCATTTTCTCAGGACTTAAAGACCTACCTACTCCGTCGACAAAAATGTATTCAGCTATGCAATATATCCATTTCAGAGTCAGTCAGAGTCAGTCAGAGTCAGTCATAGTCAGTCAGGGGCAGCATAAGCCGTAAATTTAGATGCAAGTATACACATATATATATATTTCAATAGTTGGCATCAAGACGAACAAAATGATGTATTACTTGACATATTTACGTGAAAACAAAATTTTCGCTAAAAATCGAAATCGCGTACAGGTCTTGACCTGTGATAGAATTTCATTTTCTGAAAAAAAATATTTCTCTCCGATTTTGCTCATTTTCTCAGGACTTAAAGACCTACCTACTCCGTCGACAAAAATGTATTCAGCTATGCAATATATCCATTTCAGAGTCAGTCAGAGCCAGTCCGAGTCAGTCAGAGTCAGTCAGGGGCAGCATAAGTCGTAAATTTAGATGCAAGTATACACATATATATATATTTCAATAGTTGGCATCAAGACGAACAAAATGATGTATTACTTGACATATTTACGTGAAAACAAAATTTTCGCTAAAAATCGAATCGCGTACAGGTCTTGACTGTGATAGAATTTCATTTTTCTGAAAAAAAATATTTCTCTCCGATTTTGCTCATTTCTCAGACTTAAAGACCTACCTACTCCGTCGACAAAATGTATTCAGCTATGCAATATATCCATTTCAGAGTCAGTCAGAGCCAGTCAGAGTCAGTCAGAGTCAGTCATAGTCAGTCAGGGGCAGCATAAGCCGTAAATTTAGATGCAAGTATACACATATATATATATTTCAATAGTTGGCATCAAGACGAACAAATGATGTATTACTTGACATATTTACGTGAAAACAAAATTTTCGCTAAAAATCGAAATCGCGTACAGGTCTTGACCTGTGATAGAATTTCATTTTCTGAAAAAAAATATTTCTCTCCGATTTTGCTCATTTTCTCAGGACTTAAAGACCTACCTACTCCGTCGACAAAAATGTATTCAGCTATGCAATATATCCATTTCAGAGTCAGTCAGAGCCAGTCAGAGTCAGTCAGAGTCAGTCATAGTCAGCAGGGGCAACATAAGCCATAAATTTAGATGCAAGTATACACATATATATATATTTCAATAGTTGGCATCAAGACGAACAAAATGATGTATTACTTGACATATTTACGTGAAAACAAAATTTTCGCTAAAAATCGAAATCGCGTACACGTCTTGACCTGTGATAGAATTTCATTTTCTGAAAAAAAATATTCTCTCCGATTTTGCTCATTTTCTCAGGACTTAAAGACCTACCTACTCCGTCGACAAAAATGTATTCAGCTATGCAATATATCCATTTCAGAGTCAGTCAGAGTCAGTCAGAGTCAGTCATAGTCAGTCAGGGCAGCATAAGCCGTAAATTTAGATGCAAGTATACACATATATATATATTTCAATAGTTGGCATCAAGACGAACAAAATGATGTATTACTTGACATATTTACGTGAAAACAAAATTTTCGCTAAAAATCGAAATCGCGTACAGGTCTTGACCTGTGATAGAATTTCATTTTTCTGAAAAAAAATATTTCTCTCCGATTTGCTCATTTTCTCAGACTTAAAGACCTACCTACTCCGTCGACAAAATGTATTCAGCTATGCAATATATCCATTTCAGAGTCAGTCAGAGCCAGTCAGAGTCAGGACAGAGTCAGTCATAGTCAGTCATAGTCAGTCAGGGGCAGCATAAGCTGTAAATTTAGATGCAAGTATACACATATATATATATTTCAATAGTTGCATCAGACGAACAAAATGATGTATTACTTGACTATTACGTGAAAACAAAATTTTCGCTAAAAATCGAATCGCGTTAAAAATCGAAATCGCGTACAGGTCTTGACCTGTGATAGAATTTCATTTTTCTGAAAAAAAATATTTCTCTCCGATTTTGCTCATTTTCTCAGGACTTAAAGACCTACCTAATCCGTCGACAAAAATGTATTCAGCTATGCAATATATCCATTTCAGAGTCAGTCAGAGTCAGTCAGAGTCAGTCAGAGTCAGTCAGAGTCAGTCAGGGGCAGCATAAGCCGTAAATTTAGATGCAAGTATACACATATATATATATTTCAATAGTTGGCATCAAGACGAACAAAATGATGTATTACTTGACATATTTACGTGAAAACAAAATTTTCGCTAAAAATCGAAATCGCGTACAGGTCTTGACCTGTGATAGAATTTCATTTTTCTGAAAAAAAATATTTCTCTCCGATTTTGCTCATTTTCTCAGGACTTAAAGACCTACCTACTCCGTCGACAAAAATGTATTCAGCTATGCAATATATCCATTTCAGAGTCAGTCAGAGCCAGTCCGAGTCAGTCAGAGTCAGTCAGAGTCAGTCATAGTCAGTCAGGGGCAGCATAAGCCGTAAATTTAGATGCAAGTATACACATATATATATATTTCAATAGTTGGCATCAAGACGAACAAAATGATGTATTACTTGACATATTTACGTGAAAACAAAATTTTCGCTAAAAATCGAAATCGCGTACAGGTCTTGACCTGTGATAGAATTTCATTTTTCTGAAAAAAAATATTTCTCTCCGATTTTGCTCATTTTCTCAGGACTTAAAGACCTACCTACTCCGTCGACAAAAATGTATTCAGCTATGCAATATATCCATTTCAGAGTCAGTCAGAGCCAGTCAGAGTCAGTCATAGTCAGTCAGAGGCAGCATAAGCCGTAAATTTAGATGCAAGTATACACATATATATATATTTCAATAGTTGGCATCAAGACGAACAAAATGATGTATTACTTGACATATTTACGTGAAAACAAAATTTTCGCTAAAAATCGAAATCGCGTACAGGTCTTGACCTGTGATAGAATTTCATTTTTCTGAAAAAAAATATTTCTCTCCGATTTTGCTCATTTTCTCAGGACTTAAAGACCTACCTACTCCGTCGACAAAAATGTATTCAGCTATGCAATATATCCATTTCAGAGTCAGTCAGAGCCAGTCAGAATCAGTCAGAGTCAGTCATAGTCAGTCAGGGGCAGCATAAGCCGTAAATTTAGATGCAAGTATACACATATATATATATTTCAATAGTTGGCATCAAGACGAACAAAATGATGTATTACTTGACATATTTACGTGAAAACAAAATTTTCGCTAAAAATCGAAATCGCGTACAGGTCTTGACCTGTGATAGAATTTCATTTTTCTGAAAAAAAATATTTCTCTCCGATTTTGCTCATTTTCTCAGGACTTAAAGACCTACCTACTCCGTCGACAAAAATGTATTCAGCTATGCAATATATCCATTTCAGAGTCAGTCAGAGCCAGTCAGAGTCAGTCAGAGTCAGTCATAGTCAGTCAGGGGCAGCATAAGCCGTAAATTTAGATGCAAGTATACACATATATATATATTTCAATAGTTGGCATCAAGACGAACAAAATGATGTATTACTTGACATATTTACGTGAAAACAAAATTTTCGCTAAAAATCGAAATCGCGTACAGGTCTTGACCTGTGATAGAATTTCATTTTTCTGAAAAAAAATATTTCTCTCCGATTTTGCTCATTTTCTCAGCACTTAAAGACCTACCTACTCCGTCGACAAAAATGTATTCAGCTATGCAATATATCCATTTCAGAGTCAGTCAGAGCCAGTCAGAGTCAGTCAGAGTCAGTCATAGTCAGTCAGGGGCAGCATAAGCCGTAAATTTAGATGCAAGTATACACATATATATATATTTCAATAGTTGGCATCAAGACGAACAAAATGATGTATTACTTGACATATTTACGTGAAAACAAAATTTTCGCTAAAACTCGAAATCGCGTGCAGGTCTTGACCTGTGATAGAATTTCATTTTTCTGAAAAAAAATATTTCTCTCCGATTTTGCTCATTTTCTCAGGACTTAAAGACCTACCTACTCCGTCGACAAAAATGTATTCAGCTATGCAATATATCCATTTCAGAGTCAGTCAGAGCCAGTCAGAGTCAGTCAGAGTCAGTCATAGTCAGTCAGGGGCAGCATAGGCCGTAAATTTAGATGCAAGTATGCACATATATATATATTTCAATAGTTGGCATCAAGACGAACAAAATGATGTATTACTTGACATATTTACGTGAAAACAAAATTTTCGCTAAAAATCGAAATCGCGTACAGGTCTTGACCTGTGATAGAATTTCATTTTTCTGAAAAAAAATATTTCTCTCCGATTTTGCTCATTTTCTCAGGACTTAAAGACCTACCTACTCCGTCGACAAAAATGTATTCAGCTATGCAATATATCCATTTCAGAGTCAGTCAGAGTCAGTCAGAGTCAGTCATAGTCAGTCAGGGGCAGCATAAGCCGTAAATTTAGATGCAAGTATACACATATATATATATTTCAATAGTTGGCATCAAGACGAACAAAATGATGTATTACTTGACATATTTACGTGAAAACAAAATTTTCGCTAAAAATCGAAATCGCGTACAGGTCTTGACCTGTGATAGAATTTCATTTTTCTGAAAAAAAATATTTCTCTCCGATTTTGCTCATTTTCTCAGGACTTAAAGACCTACCTACTCCGTCGACAAAAATGTATTCAGCTATGCAATATATCCATTTCAGAGTCAGACAGAGCCAGTCCGAGTCAGTCAGAGTCAGTCAGGGGCAGCATAAGTCGTAAATTTAGATGCAAGTATACACATATATATATATTTCAATAGTTGGCATCAAGACGAACAAAATGATGTATTACTTGACATATTTACGTGAAAACAAAATTTTCGCTAAAAATCGAAATCGCGTAGAGGTCTTGACCTGTGATAGAATTTCATTTTTCTGAAAAAAAATATTTCTCTCCGATTTTGCTCATTTTCTCAGGACTTAAAGACCTACCTACTCCGTCGACAAAAATGTATTCAGCTATGCAATATATCCATTTCAGAGTCAGTCAGAGCCAGTCAGAGTCAGTCAGAGTCAGTCATAGTCAGTCAGGGGCAGCATAAGCCGTAAATTTAGATGCAAGTATACACATATATATATATTTCAATAGTTGGCATCAAGACGAACAAAATGATGTATTACTTGACATATTTACGTGAAAACAAAATTTTCGCTAAAAATCGAAATCGCGTACAGGTCTTGACCTGTGATAGAATTTCATTTTTCTGAAAAAAAATATTTCTCTCCGATTTTGCTCATTTTCTCAGGACTTAAAGACCTACCTACTCCGTCGACAAAAATGTATTCAGCTATGCAATATATCCATTTCAGAGTCAGTCAGAGCCAGTCAGAGTCAGTCAGAGTCAGTCATAGTCAGTCAGGGGCAGCATAAGCCGTAAATTTAGATGCAAGTATACACATATATATATATTTCAATAGTTGGCATCAAGACGAACAAAATGATGTATTACTTGACATATTTACGTGAAAACAAAATTTTCGCTAAAAATCGAAATCGCGTACAGGTCTTGACCTGTGATAGAATTTCATTTTTCTGAAAAAAAATATTTCTCTCCGATTTTGCTCATTTTCTCAGGACTTAAAGACCTACCTACTCCGTCGACAAAAATGTATTCAGCTATGCAATATATCCATTTCAGAGTCAGTCAGAGCCAGTCAGAGTCAGTCAGAGTCAGTCATAGTCAGTCAGAGGCAACATAAGCCATAAATTTAGATGCAAGTATACACATATATATATATTTCAATAGTTGGCATCAAGACGAACAAAATGATGTATTACTTGACATATTTACGTGAAAACAAAATTTTCGCTAAAAATCGAAATCGCGTACAGGTCTTGACCTGTGATAGAATTTCATTTTTCTGAAAAAAAATATTTCTCTCCGATTTTGCTCATTTTCTCAGGACTTAAAGACCTACCTACTCCGTCGACAAAAATGTATTCAGCTATGCAATATATCCATTTCAGAGTCAGTCAGAGTCAGTCAGAGTCAGTCATAGTCAGTCAGGGGCAGCATAAGCCGTAAATTTAGATGCAAGTATACACATATATATATATTTCAATAGTTGGCATCAAGACGAACAAAATGATGTATTACTTGACATATTTACGTGAAAACAAAATTTTCGCTAAAAATCGAAATCGCGTACAGGTCTTGACCTGTGATAGAATTTCATTTTTCTGAAAAAAAATATTTCTCTCCGATTTTGCTCATTTTCTCAGGACTTAAAGACCTACCTACTCCGTCGACAAAAATGTATTCAGCTATGCAATATATCCATTTCAGAGTCAGACAGAGCCAGTCCGAGTCAGTCAGAGTCAGTCAGGGGCAGCATAAGTCGTAAATTTAGATGCAAGTATACACATATATATATATTTCAATAGTTGGCATCAAGACGAACAAAATGATGTATTACTTGACATATTTACGTGAAAACAAAATTTTCGCTAAAAATCGAAATCGCGTAGAGGTCTTGACCTGTGATAGAATTTCATTTTTCTGAAAAAAAATATTTCTCTCCGATTTTGCTCATTTTCTCAGGACTTAAAGACCTACCTACTCCGTCGACAAAAATGTATTCAGCTATGCAATATATCCATTTCAGAGTCAGTCAGAGCCAGTCAGAGTCAGTCAGAGTCAGTCATAGTCAGTCAGGGGCAGCATAAGCCGTAAATTTAGATGCAAGTATACACATATATATATATTTCAATAGTTGGCATCAAGACGAACAAAATGATGTATTACTTGACATATTTACGTGAAAACAAAATTTTCGCTAAAAATCGAAATCGCGTACAGGTCTTGACCTGTGATAGAATTTCATTTTTCTGAAAAAAAATATTTCTCTCCGATTTTGCTCATTTTCTCAGGACTTAAAGACCTACCTACTCCGTCGACAAAAATGTATTCAGCTATGCAATATATCCATTTCAGAGTCAGTCAGAGCCAGTCAGAGTCAGTCAGAGTCAGTCATAGTCAGTCAGGGGCAACATAAGCCATAAATTTAGATGCAAGTATACACATATATATATATTTCAATAGTTGGCATCAAGACGAACAAAATGATGTATTACTTGACATATTTACGTGAAAACAAAATTTTCGCTAAAAATCGAAATCGCGTACAGGTCTTGACCTGTGATAGAATTTCATTTTTCTGAAAAAAAATATTTCTCTCCGATTTTGCTCATTTTCTCAGGACTTAAAGACCTACCTACTCCGTCGACAAAAATGTATTCAGCTATGCAATATATCCATTTCAGAGTCAGTCAGAGTCAGTCAGAGTCAGTCATAGTCAGTCAGGGGCAGCATAAGCCGTAAATTTAGATGCAAGTATAAACATATATATATATTTCAATAGTTGGCATCAAGACGAACAAAATGATGTATTACTTGACATATTTACGTGAAAACAAAATTTTTGCTAAAAATCGAAATCGCGTACAGGTCTTGACCTGTGATAGAATTTCATTTTTCTGAAAAAAAATATTTCTCTCCGATTTTGCTCATTTTCTCAGGACTTAAAGACCTACCTACTCCGTCGACAAAAATGTATTCAGCTATGCAATATATCCATTTCAGAGTCAGTCAGAGCCAATCAGAGTCAGACAGAGTCAGTCATAGTCAGTCATAGTCAGTCAGGGGCAGCATAAGCTGTAAATTTAGATGCAAGTATACACATATATATATATTTCAATAGTTGGCATCAAGACGAACAAAATGATGTATTACTTGACATATTTACGTGAAAACAAAATTTTCGCTAAAAATCGAAATCGCGTACAGGTCTTGACCTGTGATAGAATTTCATTTTTCTGAAAAAAAATATTTCTCTCCGATTTTGCTCATTTTCTCAGGACTTAAAGACCTACCTAATCCGTCGCCAAAAATGTATTCAGCTATGCAATATATCCATTTCAGAGTCAGTCAGAGTCAGTCAGAGTCAGTCAGAGTCAGTCAGAGTCAGTCAGAGTCAGTCAGGGGCAGCATAAGCCGTAAATTTAGATGCAAGTATACACATATATATATATTTCAATAGTTGGCATCAAGACGAACAAAATGATGTATTACTTGACATATTTACGTGAAAACAAAATTTTCGCTAAAAATCGAAATCGCGTACAGGTCTTGACCTGTGATAGAATTTCATTTTTCTGAAAAAAAATATTTCTCTCCGATTTTGCTCATTTTCTCAGGACTTAAAGACCTACCTACTCCGTCGACAAAAATGTATTCAGCTATGCAATATATCCATTTCAGAGTCAGTCAGAGCCAGTCAGAGTCAGTCATAGTCAGTCAGGGGCAGCATAAGCCGTAAATTTAGATGCAAGTATACACATATATATATATTTCAATAGTTGGCATCAAGACGAACAAAATGATGTATTACTTGACATATTTACGTGAAAACAAAATTTTCGCTAAAAATCGAAATCGCGTACAGGTCTTGACCTGTGATAGAATTTCATTTTTCTGAAAAAAAATATTTCTCTCCGATTTTGCTCATTTTCTCAGGACTTAAAGACCTACCTACTCCGTCGACAAAAATGTATTCAGCTATGCAATATATCCATTTCAGAGTCAGTCAGAGCCAGTCCGAGTCAGTCAGAGTCAGTCATAGTCAGTCAGGGGCAGCATAAGCCGTAAATTTAGATGCAAGTATACACATATATATATATTTCAATAGTTGGCATCAAGACGAACAAAATGATGTATTACTTGACATATTTACGTGAAAACAAAATTTTCGCTAAAAATCGATATCGCGTACAGGTCTTGACCTGTGATAGAATTTCATTTTTCTGAAAAAAAATATTTCTCTCCGATTTTGCTCATTTTCTCAGGACTTAAAGACCTACCTACTCCGTCGACAAAAATGTATTCAGCTATGCAATATATCCATTTCAGAGTCAGTCAGAGCCAGTCCGAGTCAGTCAGAGTCAGTCAGGGGCAGCATAAGCCGTAAATTTAGATGCAAGTATACACATATATATATATTTCAATAGTTGGCATCAAGACGAACAAAATGATGTATTACTTGACATATTTACGTGAAAACAAAATTTTCGCTAAAAATCGAAATCGCGTACAGGTCTTGACCTGTGACAGAATTTCATTTTTCTGAAAAAAAATATTTCTCTCCGATTTTGCTCATTTTCTCAGGACTTAAAGACCTACCTACTCCGTCGACAAAAATGTAATCAGCTATGCAATATATCCATTTCAGAGTCAGTCAGAGCCAGTCCGAGTCAGTCAGAGTCAGTCATAGTCAGTCAGGGGCAGCATATGCCGTAAATTTAGATGCAAGTATACACATATATATATATTTCAATAGTTGGCATCAAGACGAACAAAATGATGTATTACTTGACATATTTACGTGAAAACAAAATTTTCGCTAAAAATCGAAATCGTGTACAGGTCTTGACCTGTGATAGAATTTCATTTTTCTGAAAAAAAATATTTCTCTCCGATTTTGCTCATTTTCTCAGGACTTAAAGACCTACCTACTCCGTCGACAAAAATGTATTCAGCTATGCAATATATCCATTTCAGAGTCAGTCAGAGCCAGTCCGAGTCAGTCAGAGTTAGTCATAGTCAGTCAGGGGCAGCATAAGCCGTAAATTTAGATGCAAGTATACACATATATATATATTTCAATAGTTGGCATCAAGACGAACAAAATGATGTATTACTTGACATATTTACGTGAAAACAAAATTTTCGCTAAAAATCGAAATCGCGTACAGGTCTTGACCTGTGATAGAATTTCATTTTTCTGAAAAAAAATATTTCTCTCCGATTTTGCTCATTTTCTCAGGACTTAAAGACCTACCTACTCCGTCGACAAAAATGTATTCAGCTATGCAATATATCCATTTCAGAGTCAGTCAGAGCCAGTCAGAGTCAGACAGAGTCAGTCATAGTCAGTCATAGTCAGTCAGGGGCAGCATAAGCTGTAAATTTAGATGCAAGTATACACATATATATATATTTCAATAGTTGGCATCAAGACGAACAAAATGATGTATTACTTGACATATCTACGTGAAAACAAAATTTTCGCTAAAAATCGAAATCGCGTACAGGTCTTGACCTGTGATAGAATTTCATTTTTCTGAAAAAAAATATTTCTCTCCGATTTTGCTCATTTTCTCAGGACTTAAAGACCTACCTACTCCGTCGACAAAAATGTATTCAGCTATGCAATATATCCATTTCAGAGTCAGTCAGAGTCAGTCAGAGTCAGTCAGGGGCAGCATAAGCCGTAAATTTAGATGCAAGTATACACATATATATATATTTCAATAGTTGGCATCAAGACGAACAAAATGATGTATTACTTGACATATTTACGTGAAAACAAAATTTTCGCTAAACATCGAAATCGCGTACAGGTCTTGACCTGCGATAGAATTTCATTTTTCTGAAAAAAAATATTTCTCTCCGATTTTGCTCATTTTCTCAGGACTTAAAGACCTACCTAATCCGTCGACAAAAATGTATTCAGCTATGCAATATATCCATTTCAGAGTCAGTCAGAGCCAGTCAGAGTCAGTCAGAGTCAGTCATAGTCAGTCAGGGGCAGCAAAAGCCGTAAATTTAGATGCAAGTATACACATATATATATATTTCAATAGTTGGCATCAAGACGAACAAAATGATGTATTACTTGACATATTTACGTGAAAACAAAATTTTCGCTAAAAATCGAAATCGCGTACAGGTCTTGACCTGTGATAGAATTTCATTTTTCTGAAAAAAAATATTTCTCTCCGATTTTGCTCATTTTCTCAGGACTTAAAGACCTACCTACTCCGTCGACAAAAATGTATTCAGCTATGCAATATATCCATTTCAGAGACAGTCAGAGCCAGTCAGAGCCAGTCAGAGTCAGTCAGAGTCAGTCATAGTCAGTCAGGGGCAGCATAAGCCGTAAATTTAGATGCAAGTATACACATATATATATATTTCAATAGTTGGCATCAAGACGAACAAAATGATGTATTACTTGACATATTTACGTGAAAACAAAATTTTCGCTAAAAATCGAAATCGCGTACAGCTCTTGACCTGTGATAGAATTTCATTTTTCTGAAAAAAAATATTTCTCTCCGATTTTGCTCATTTTCTCAGGACTTAAAGACCTACCTACTCCGTCGACAAAAATGTATTCAGCTATGCAATATATCCATTTCAGAGTCAGTCAGAGTCAGTCAGAGTCAGTCATAGTCAGTCAGGGGCAGCATAAGCCGTAAATTTAGATGCAAGTATACACATATATATATATTTCAATAGTTTGCATCAAGACGAACAAAATGATGTATTACTTGACATATTTACGTGAAAACAAAATTTTCGCTAAAAATCGAAATCGCGAAATCGAATTTCATTTTTCTGAAAAAAAATATTTCTCTCCGATTTTGCTCATTTTCTCAGGACTTAAAGACTTACCTACTCGGTCGACAAAAATGTATTCAGCTATGCAATATATCCATTTCAGAGTGTCAGTCAGAGCCAGTCCGAGTCAGTCAGAGTCAGTCAGAGTCAGTCATAGTCAGTCAGGGGCAGCATAAGCCGTAAATTTAGATGCAAGTATACACATATATATATATATTTCAATAGTTGGCATCAAGACGAACAAAATGATGTATTACTTGACATATTTACGTAAAAAAACATTTCCGCTAAAAATCAAAATCGCGTACAGGTCTTGACCTGTGAAAGAATTTCATTTTTCGGAAAAAAATATTTCTCTCCAATTCTGCTCATCTTTTCAGGACTTAAAGACTTACCTACCCCATCGACGAAAATGTCTTCAGCTATGCAATATATCCATTTTAAATGTTTCCCGAGGTTTTCGCAAAAATCACGTAAGTTATGAGAATTTCTATCTTCGAAAAAAGAAATGTCTCTCCGATTAATCTAGAGTCAGTCAGAGTCAGTCAGAGTCAGTCAGAGTCAGTCCGAGTCAGTCCGAGTCAGTCAGAGTCAGTCAGAGTCTGTCAGAGTCAGTCAGAGTCTGTCAGAGTCAGTCAGAGTCAGTCAGTGTCAGTCAGAGTCAGTCAGAGTCAGACAGAGTCAGTCATCAGAGTCACCATAAGCCGTAGATTTAGTTGAAAGTATACATATATATATATATTTCAATAGTGTTCATCAAGACGAACAAAATGATGTATTACTTGACATATTTACGTAAAAAACAATTTCCACTAAAAATCAAAATCGCGTACAGGTCTTGACCTGTGAAAGAATTTCATTTTTCGAAAAAAAATATTTCTCTCCACTTTTGCTCATCTTTTCAGGACATAAAGACTTACCTACCCCATCGACGAAAATGTCTTCAGCTATGCAATATAACCATTTTAAAAGTTTCCCGAGGTTTTCGCAAAAATCACGTAAGTTGTTAGAATTTCTATCTTCGAAAAAAGAAATGTCTCTCCGATTAACCTAACCAGAGTCAGTCAGAGTCTGTCAGAGTCAGTCAGAGTCAGTCAGAGTCAGTCAGAGTCTGTCAGAGTCAGTCAGAGTCAGTTAGTTTCAGTCAGAGTCAGTCAGAGTCAGACAGAGTCAGTCATCAGAATCACCATAAGCCGTAGATTTAGTTGAAAGTATACATATATATATATATTTCAATAGTGTTCATCAAGACGAACAAAATGATGTATTACTTGACATATTTACGTTAAAAAAAAATTTCCGCTAAAAATCAAAATCGCGTACAGGTCTTGACCTGTGAAAGAATTTCATTTTTCGGAAATAAATATTTCTCTCCAATTTTGCTCATCTTTTCAGGACTGAAAGACTTACCTACCCCATCGACGAAAATGTCTTCAGCTATGCAATATATTCATTTTAAATGTTTCCCGAGGTTTTCGCAAAAATCACGTAAGTTATGAGAATTTCTATCTTCGAAAAAAGAAATGTCTCTCCGATTAACCTAGAGTCAGAGTCAGTCAGAGTCTGTCAGAGTCAGTCAGAGTCTGTCAGAGTCAGTCAGAGTCAGTCAGTGTCAGTCAGAGACAGAGTCAGTCATCAGAGTCACCATAAGCCGTAGATTTAGTTGAAAGTATACATATATATATATATTTCAATAGTGTTCATCAAGACGAACAAAATGATGTATTACTTGACATATTTACGTAAAAAAAAATGTCCGCTAAAAATCTAAATCGCGTACAGGTCTTGACCTGTGAAAGAATTTAATTTTTCGGAAAGAAATATTTGTCTCCAATTTTGCTCATCTTTTCAGGACTTAAAGACTTACCTATCCCATCGACGAAAATGTCTTCAGCTATGCAATATATCCATTTTAAATGTTTCCCGAGGTTTTCGCAAAAATCACGTAAGTTATGAGCATTTCTATCTCCGAAAAAAGAAATGTCTCTCCGATTAACCAGAGTCAGTCAGAGTCAGTCAGAGTCAGTCAGAGTCAGTCAGAGTCTGTCAGAGTCAGTCAGAGTCTTACAGAGTCAGTCAGATTCAGTCAGTGTCAGTCAGAGTCAATCAGAGTCAGTCAGAGTCAGTCAGAGTCAGTCAGAGTCAGTCAGAGTCAGTCAGAGTCAGTCAGAGTCAGTCAGAGTCCGTCAGAGTCAGTCAGAGTCTGTCAGAGTCACTCAGAGTCTGTCAGAGTCAGTCAGAGTCAGTCAGTGTCAGTCAGAGTCAGTCAGAATCAGACAGAGTCAGTCATCAGAGTCACCATAAGACGTAGATTTAGTTGAAAGTATACATATATATTTCAATAGTGTTCATCAAGACGAACAAAATGATGTATTACTTGACATATTTACGTAAAAAACATTTCCGCTAAAAATCAAAATCGCGTACAGGCCTTGACCTGTGAAAGAATTTCATTTTTCGGAAAGAAATATTTCTCTCCAATTTTGCTCATATTTTCAGGACTTAAAGACTTACCTACCCCATCGACGAAAATGTCTTCAGCTATGCAATATATCCATTTTAAATGTTTCCCGAGCTTTTCGCAAAAATCACGTAAGTTATGAGAATTTCTATCTTCGAAAAAAGAAATGTCTCTCCGATTAACCTAGAGTCAGTCAGAGTCAGTCGGAGTCAGTCGGAGTCAGTCAGAGTCAATCAGAGTCAATCAGTGTCAGTCAGAGTCAGTCAGAGTCAGTCAGAGTCAGTCAGAGTCAGTCAGAGTCAGTCAGAGTCAGTCAGAGTCAGTCAGAGTCAGTCAGAGTCAGTCAGAGTCAGTCAGAGTCAGTCAGAGTCAGTCAGAGTCTGTCAGAGTCAGTCAGAGTCAGTCAGAGTCTGTCAGAGTCAGTCAGAGTCAGTCAGTGTCAGTCAGAGTCAGTCAGAGTCAGTCAGAGTCTGTCAGAGTCAGTCAGAGTCAGTCAGAGTCAGTCAGAGTCTGTCAGAGTCAGTCAGAGTCAGTCAGAGTCAGTCAGAGTCTGTCAGAGTCAGTCAGAGTCAGTCAGTGTCAGTCAGAGTCAGTCAGAGTCAGTCAGAGTCAGTCAGAGTATGTCAGAGTCTGTCAGAGTCAGTCAGAGTCTGTCAGAGTCAGTCAGAGTCTGTCAGAGTCTGTCAGAGTCTGTCAGAGTCTGTCAGAGTCAGTCAGAGTCAATCAGAGTCTGTCAGAGTCAGTCAGAGTCTGTCAGAGTCAGTCAGAGTCTGTCAGAGTCAGTCAGAGTCAGTCAGAGTCAGTCAGAGTCAGTCAGAGTCAGTCAGAGTCAGTCAGAGTCAGTCAGAGTCAGTCAGAGTCAGTCAGAGTCAGTCAGAGTCAGTCAGAGTCAGTCAGAGTCAGTCAGAGTCAGTCAGAGTCAGTCAGAGTCAGTCAGAGTCTGTCAGAGTTAGTCAGGGTCTGTCAGAGTCAGTCAGAGTCAGTCAGAGTCAGTCAGAGTCTGTCAGAGTCAGTCAGAGTCAGTCATAGTCAGTCAGGGGCAGCATAAGCTGTAAATTTAGATGCAAGTATACACATATATATATATTTCAATAGTTGGCATCAAGACGAACAAAATGATGTATTACTTGACATATCTACGTGAAAACAAAATTTTCGCTAAAAATCGAAATCGCGTACAGGTCTTGACCTGTGATAGAATTTCATTTTTCTGAAAAAAAATATTTCTCTCCGATTTTGCTCATTTTCTCAGGACTTAAAGACCTACCTACTCCGTCGACAAAAATGTATTCAGCTATGCAATATATCCATTTCAGAGTCAGTCAGAGTCAGTCAGAGTCAGTCAGGGGCAGCATAAGCCGTAAATTTAGATGCAAGTATACACATATATATATATTTCAATAGTTGGCATCAAGACGAACAAAATGATGTATTACTTGACATATTTACGTGAAAACAAAATTTTCGCTAAACATCGAAATCGCGTACAGGTCTTGACCTGCGATAGAATTTCATTTTTCTGAAAAAAAATATTTCTCTCCGATATTGCTCATTTTCTCAGGACTTAAAGACCTACCTAATCCGTCGACAAAAATGTATTCAGCTATGCAATATATCCATTTCAGAGTCAGTCAGAGCCAGTCAGAGTCAGTCAGAGTCAGTCATAGTCAGTCAGGGGCAGCAAAAGCCGTAAATTTAGATGCAAGTATACACATATATATATATTTCAATAGTTGGCATCAAGACGAACAAAATGATGTATTACTTGACATATTTACGTGAAAACAAAATTTTCGCTAAAAATCGAAATCGCGTACAGGTCTTGACCTGTGATAGAATTTCATTTTTCTGAAAAAAAATATTTCTCTCCGATTTTGCTCATTTTCTCAGGACTTAAAGACCTACCTACTCCGTCGACAAAAATGTATTCAGCTATGCAATATATCCATTTCAGAGACAGTCAGAGCCAGTCAGAGCCAGTCAGAGTCAGTCAGAGTCAGTCATAGTCAGTCAGGGGCAGCATAAGCCGTAAATTTAGATGCAAGTATACACATATATATATATTTCAATAGTTGGCATCAAGACGAACAAAATGATGTATTACTTGACATATTTACGTGAAAACAAAATTTTCGCTAAAAATCGAAATCGCGTACAGCTCTTGACCTGTGATAGAATTTCATTTTTCTGAAAAAAAATATTTCTCTCCGATTTTGCTCATTTTCTCAGGACTTAAAGACCTACCTACTCCGTCGACAAAAATGTATTCAGCTATGCAATATATCCATTTCAGAGTCAGTCAGAGTCAGTCAGAGTCAGTCATAGTCAGTCAGGGGCAGCATAAGCCGTAAATTTAGATGCAAGTATACACATATATATATATTTCAATAGTTTGCATCAAGACGAACAAAATGATGTATTACTTGACATATTTACGTGAAAACAAAATTTTCGCTAAAAATCGAAATCGCGAAATCGAATTTCATTTTTCTGAAAAAAAATATTTCTCTCCGATTTTGCTCATTTTCTCAGGACTTAAAGACTTACCTACTCGGTCGACAAAAATGTATTCAGCTATGCAATATATCCATTTCAGAGTGTCAGTCAGAGCCAGTCCGAGTCAGTCAGAGTCAGTCAGAGTCAGTCATAGTCAGTCAGGGGCAGCATAAGCCGTAAATTTAGATGCAAGTATACACATATATATATATATTTCAATAGTTGGCATCAAGACGAACAAAATGATGTATTACTTGACATATTTACGTAAAAAAACATTTCCGCTAAAAATCAAAATCGCGTACAGGTCTTGACCTGTGAAAGAATTTCATTTTTCGGAAAAAAATATTTCTCTCCAATTCTGCTCATCTTTTCAGGACTTAAAGACTTACCTACCCCATCGACGAAAATGTCTTCAGCTATGCAATATATCCATTTTAAATGTTTCCCGAGGTTTTCGCAAAAATCACGTAAGTTATGAGAATTTCTATCTTCGAAAAAAGAAATGTCTCTCCGATTAACCTAGAGTCAGTCAGAGTCAGTCAGAGTCAGTCCGAGTCAGTCCGAGTCAGTCCGAGTCAGTCAGAGTCAGTCAGAGTCTGTCAGAGTCAGTCAGAGTCTGTCAGAGTCAGTCAGAGTCAGTCAGTGTCAGTCAGAGTCAGTCAGAGTCAGACAGAGTCAGTCATCAGAGTCACCATAAGCCGTAGATTTAGTTGAAAGTATACATATATATATATATTTCAATAGTGTTCATCAAGACGAACAAAATGATGTATTACTTGACATATTTACGTAAAAAACAATTTCCACTAAAAATCAAAATCGCGTACAGGTCTTGACCTGTGAAAGAATTTCATTTTTCGAAAAAAAATATTTCTCTCCACTTTTGCTCATCTTTTCAGGACATAAAGACTTACCTACCCCATCGACGAAAATGTCTTCAGCTATGCAATATAACCATTTTAAAAGTTTCCCGAGGTTTTCGCAAAAATCACGTAAGTTGTTAGAATTTCTATCTTCGAAAAAAGAAATGTCTCTCCGATTAACCTAACCAGAGTCAGTCAGAGTCTGTCAGAGTCAGTCAGAGTCAGTCAGAGTCAGTCAGAGTCTGTCAGAGTCAGTCAGAGTCAGTTAGTTTCAGTCAGAGTCAGTCAGAGTCAGACAGAGTCAGTCATCAGAATCACCATAAGCCGTAGATTTAGTTGAAAGTATACATATATATATATATTTCAATAGTGTTCATCAAGACGAACAAAATGATGTATTACTTGACATATTTACGTTAAAAAAAAATTTCCGCTAAAAATCAAAATCGCGTACAGGTCTTGACCTGTGAAAGAATTTCATTTTTCGGAAATAAATATTTCTCTCCAATTTTGCTCATCTTTTCAGGACTGAAAGACTTACCTACCCCATCGACGAAAATGTCTTCAGCTATGCAATATATTCATTTTAAATGTTTCCCGAGGTTTTCGCAAAAATCACGTAAGTTATGAGAATTTCTATCTTCGAAAAAAGAAATGTCTCTCCGATTAACCTAGAGTCAGAGTCAGTCAGAGTCTGTCAGAGTCAGTCAGAGTCTGTCAGAGTCAGTCAGAGTCAGTCAGTGTCAGTCAGAGACAGAGTCAGTCATCAGAGTCACCATAAGCCGTAGATTTAGTTGAAAGTAAACATATATATATATATTTCAATAGTGTTCATCAAGACGAACAAAATGATGTATTACTTGACATATTTACTTAAAAAAAAATGTCCGCTAAAAATCTAAATCGCGTACAGGTCTTGACCTGTGAAAGAATTTAATTTTTCGGAAAGAAATATTTGTCTCCAATTTTGCTCATCTTTTCAGGACTTAAAGACTTACCTATCCCATCGACGAAAATGTCTTCAGCTATGCAATATATCCATTTTAAATGTTTCCCGAGGTTTTCGCAAAAATCACGTAAGTTATGAGCATTTCTATCTCCGAAAAAAGAAATGTCTCTCCGATTAACCAGAGTCAGTCAGAGTCAGTCAGAGTCAGTCAGAGTCAGTCAGAGTCTGTCAGAGTCAGTCAGAGTCTTACAGAGTCAGTCAGATTCAGTCAGTGTCAGTCAGAGTCAATCAGAGTCAGTCAGAGTCAGTCAGAGTCAGTCAGAGTCAGTCAGAGTCAGTCAGAGTCAGTCAGAGTCAGTCAGAGTCCGTCAGAGTCAGTCAGAGTCTGTCAGAGTCACTCAGAGTCTGTCAGAGTCAGTCAGAGTCAGTCAGTGTCAGTCAGAGTCAGTCAGAATCAGACAGAGTCAGTCATCAGAGTCACCATAAGACGTAGATTTAGTTGAAAGTATACATATATATTTCAATAGTGTTCATCAAGACGAACAAAATGATGTATTACTTGACATATTTACGTAAAAAACATTTCCGCTAAAAATCAAAATCGCGTACAGGCCTTGACCTGTGAAAGAATTTCATTTTTCGGAAAGAAATATTTCTCTCCAATTTTGCTCATATTTTCAGGACTTAAAGACTTACCTACCCCATCGACGAAAATGTCTTCAGCTATGCAATATATCCATTTTAAATGTTTCCCGAGCTTTTCGCAAAAATCACGTAAGTTATGAGAATTTCTATCTTCGAAAAAAGAAATGTCTCTCCGATTAACCTAGAGTCAGTCAGAGTCAGTCGGAGTCAGTCGGAGTCAGTCAGAGTCAATCAGAGTCAATCAGTGTCAGTCAGAGTCAGTCAGAGTCAGTCAGAGTCAGTCAGAGTCAGTCAGAGTCAGTCAGAGTCAGTCAGAGTCAGTCAGAGTCAGTCAGAGTCAGTCAGAGTCAGTCAGAGTCAGTCAGAGTCAGTCAGAGTCTGTCAGAGTCTGTCAGAGTCAGTCAGAGTCAGTCAGTGTCAGTCAGAGTCAGTCAGAGTCAGTCAGAGTCTGTCAGAGTCAGTCAGAGTCAGTCAGAGTCAGTCAGAGTCTGTCAGAGTCAGTCAGAGTCAGTCAGAGTCAGTCAGAGTCTGTCAGAGTCAGTCAGAGTCAGTCAGTGTCAGTCAGAGTCAGTCAGAGTCAGTCAGAGTATGTCAGAGTCTGTCAGAGTCAGTCAGAGTCTGTCAGAGTCTGTCAGAGTCAGTCAGAGTCTGTCAGAGTCTGTCAGAGTCTGTCAGAGTCTGTCAGAGTCAGTCAGAGTCAATCAGAGTCTGTCAGAGTCAGTCAGAGTCTGTCAGAGTCAGTCAGAGTCTGTCAGAGTCAGTCAGAGTCAGTCAGAGTCAGTCAGAGTCAGTCAGAGTCAGTCAGAGTCAGTCAGAGTCAGTCAGAGTCAGTCAGAGTCAGTCAGAGTCAGTCAGAGTCTGTCAGAGTTAGTCAGGGTCTGTCAGAGTCAGTCAGAGTCAGTCAGAGTCAGTCAGAGTCTGTCAGAGTCAGTCAGAGTCAGTCAGAGTCAGTCAGAGTCAGTCAGAGTCAGTCAGAGTCAGTCATCAGAGTCACCATAAGCCGTAGATTTAGTTGAAAGTATGCATATATATATATATTTCAATAGTGTAGTCATCAGAGTCACCATAAGCCGTAGATTTAGTTGAAAGTATGCATATATATATATATTTCAATAGTGTTCATTAAGACGAACAAAATGATGTATTACTTGACATATTTAGTAAAATTAAATTTCCGCTAAAAATCAAAATCGCGTACAGATCTTGACCTGTGAAAGAATTTCATTTTTCGGAAAAAAATATTTCTCTCCAATTTTGCTAATCTTTTCAGGACTTAAAGACTTACCTACCCCATCGACGAAAATGTCTTCAGCTATGCAATATATCCATTTTAAATGTTTCCCGAGGTTTTCGCAAAAATCACGTAAGTTATGAGCATTTCTATCTTCGAAAAAAGAAATGTCTCTCCGATTAACCAGAGTCAGTCAGAGTCAGTCAGAGTCAGTCAGAGTCAGTCAGAGTCTGTCAGAGTCAGTCAGAGTCTGTCAGAGTCAGTCAGATTCAGTCAGTGTCAGTCAGAGTCAATCAGAGTCAGTCAGAGTCCGTCAGAGTCCGTCAGAGTCAGTCAGGGTCTGTCAGAGTCACTCAGAGTCAGTCAGAGTCAGTCAGAGTCAGTCAGAGTCTGTCAGAGTCAGTCAGAGTCTGTCAGAGTCAGTCAGAGTCAGTCAGTGTCAGTCAGAGTCAGTCAGAGTCAGTCAGAGTCAGTCAGAGTCAGTCAGAGTCAGTCAGAGTCAGTCAGAGTCAGTCAGAGTCAGTCAGAGTCTGTCAGAGTCAGTCAGAGTCTGTCAGAGTCAGTCAGAGTCTGTCAGAGTCAGTCAGAGTCAGTCAGAGTCAGACAGAGTCAGTCAGAGTCAGTCAGAGTCAGACAGAGTCAGTCATCAGAGTCACCATAAGCCGTAGATTTAGTTGAAAGTATACATATATATATATATTTCCATAGTGTTCATCAAGACGAACAAAATGATGTATTACTTGACATATTTACGTAAAAAAAAAATTCCGCTAAAAAACAAAATCGCGTACAGGTCTTGACCTGTGAAAGATTTTCATTTTTCGGAAAAAAATATTTCTCTCCAATTTTGCTCATCTTTTCAGGACTTAAAGACTTACCTACCCCATTGACGAAAATGTCTTCAGCTATGCAATATATCCATTTTAAATGTTTCCCGAGGTTTTCGCAAAAATCACGTAAGTTATGAGAATTTCTATCTTCGAAAAAAGAAATGTCTCTCCGATTAACCTAGAGTCTGTCAGAGTCAGTCAGAGTCTGTCAGAGTCAGTCAGAGTCTGTCAGAGTCAGTCAGAGTCAGTCAGTGTCAGTCAGAGTCAGTCAGAGTCAAACAGAGTCAGTCATCAGAGTCACCATAAGCCGTAGATTTAGTTGAAAGTATACATATATATATATATTTCAATAGTGTTCATCAAGACGAACAAAATGATGTATTACTTGACATATTTACGTAAAAAAAAGTTTTCGCTTAAAATCACGTACAGGTCTTGACCTGTGAAAGAATTTCATTTTTCGGAAAAAAATATTTCTCTCTAATTTTCTCATTTTTTCAGGACTGAAAGACTTACCTACCCCATCGACGAAAATGTCTTCAGCTATGCAATAT
This sequence comes from Mactromeris polynyma, assembly GCA_032209605.1. Lineage (NCBI taxonomy): Eukaryota > Metazoa > Mollusca > Bivalvia > Venerida > Mactridae > Mactromeris > Mactromeris polynyma. The sequence goes on along the minus strand of JASFXZ010000007.1, from coordinate 20,347,645 downwards.
TTCCATTTTAAATGTTTCCCGAGGTTTTCGCAAAAATCACGTAAGTTATGAGAATTTCTATCTTCGAAAAAAGAAATGTCTCTCCGATTAACCTAGAGTCAGTCAGAGTCAGTCAGTGTCAGTCAGAGTCAGTCAGAGTCAGACAGAGTCAGTCTTCAGAGTCACCATAAGCCGTAGATTTAGTTGAAAGTATACATATATATATATATTTCCATAGTGTTCATCAAGACGAACAAAATGATGTATTACTTGACATATTTACGTAAAAAAAAGTTTTCGCTAAAAATCACGTACAGGTCTTGACCTGTGATAGAATTTCATTTTTGGAAAAAAATATTTCTCTCCAATTTTGCTCATCTTTTCAGGACTTAAAGACTTACCTACCCCATCGACGAAAATGTCTTCAGCTATGCAATATATCCATTTTAAATGTTTCCCGAGGTTTTCGCAAAAATCACGTAAGTTATTAGAAATTCTATCTTCGAAAAAAGAAATGTCTCTCCGATTAACCTAGAGTCAGTCAGAGTCAGTCAGAGTCAGTCAGAGTCAGTCAGAGTCTGTCAGAGTCAGTCAGAGTCAGTTAGTTTCAGTCAGAGTCAGTCAGAGTCAGACAGAGTCAGTCATCAGAGTCACCATAAGCCGTAGATTTAGTTGAAAGTATACATATATATATATATTTCAATAGTGTTCATCAAGACGAACAAAATGATGTATTACTTGACATATTTACGTAAAAAAAACGTTTTCGCTAAAAATCACGTACAGGTCTTGACCTGTGATAGAATTTCATTTTTCGGAAAAAAATATTTCTCTCCAATTTTGCTCATTTTTTCAGGACTGAAAGACTTACCTACCCCATCGACGAAAATGTCTTCAGCTATACAATATATCCATTTTAAATGTTTCCCGAGGTTTTCGCAAAAATCACGTATGTTATGAGAATTTCTATCTTCGAAAAAAGAAATGTCTCTCCGATTAACCTAGAGTCAGTCAGAGTCAGTCAGAGTCTGTCAGAGTCAGTCAGAGTCTGTCAGAGCCAGTCAGAGGCAGTCAGTGTCAGTCAGAGTCAGTCAGAGTCACCATAAGCCGTAGATTAAGTTGAAAGTATACATATATATATATATGTTTCAATAGTGTTCATCAAGACGAACAAAATGATGTATTACTTGACATATTTACGTAAAAAAAAGTTTTCGCTTAAAATCACGTACAGGTCTTGAGAAAATGAGCAAAATCGGAGAGAAATATTTTTTTCCGAAAAATGAAATTCTATCAAGGGTCCCCCCCCCCCCCCCGTTACGTGAATTTCAGCGTAAACTTTTTTCTCGAAAATATGTCAAGTACATTGTATTTTACATATTTATACTGTCACGTAGAAGTGAGCTACACATTGAACACTCCAGTTCCTGCATGCGTCCGAAACAATTGGCTCGATGAAGGGATTATTCAAGCGTGTAAATAAGAAGCCATAGCAATAAAATTCATTTTATCCGTGTAACAAATACACGTATTCCATTGTACAACATAGACTTTGGGTTTCTCTTGTGATGTTGGAGAACGCAAGCCATCTCTCAGCGTGAAATTACAACTCAGTCGGTTAAACGTTCTGTATGTAGATGCATTATTGAAAAGTTAAGCACCAGTTCGACTCTCACCCGAGGTATTCTTTATTGTTTTAATTGTTTGTAAATATATACATGTACTCCGCACCACAGACGTTCATCAGGTAGCAATATATACCGGTTCAATACCCAGAAAGTTATTATTTTGCCGATAGATCATATTCAAGCCAACGCTTGAAAAAAGACTCATCTGCGTCACGTGGTCATTTAAATGTAATCCGTCCATTGTTATTGCTTTTATTTCATTCAGTATCCTGCCGACAATATCGCGTCTGTCAGAATGCAGTGATGTAAACAATGTAATCGGCATTACACAATATGAGAGTAACGCAACTCTGAAACACTTGACATATATGTAAAAAGTAACGTTTTAAACAACAAATGCAATGACGGGATTATAAAAAAAAAAATCTCAAATTTATCCGAAAAAAGCAAGTATGACTGTTTATTGATGTTATACATTCCAAGACAATATCTTTATAAATAACGCATTTAATACTACCAAATAATCAACGATTTCAATCCTACTGACTTAATGACATGCATCATAGTGACTGTATTTACCATGAACAATTTATCGGATTAGCGAACTGTATAATTCCTGTTGCAATTCGATGTAGAAACAAGAATACGTATGTAACGGTATATTTACGATAAATATTACCGCCAAAAGCAAACAGTGTTATTTAAATTCATAGCGAAATTCAAAAACGTTGTATTTACGTAAACTGTTTATTATCTCCCTTGTATACAGACATGGTATTTCTAGATTTTTGCATTAGGAATAAATTATCAGGAATCAAATTGCATATCAGATACAAGAACAAAACAAATTTTGGCGATTGATAGGAAGAACTGAATTTTCAGAAAAGTGTGTGGAAATGCATTAACCAGGATAATATATTTACACCAAGCTTGGGGCGTAGAGGGTGTATTAAACCGTATTGATTTAACCATCCTAAATGTTGTTACTGCATTTGGTGATAGTGTTTTGTTCAAACAACCAACATGGCATTGTTCACTTAATGCGTGCATTTCCAACTGCGTTTGTACACGTTAATTTACTTACAGTACATACACTTCATATCAGAATATATGAGCAATTACCTACGCCAGTAAGGAAACTACACAAGGCAATTGAGTATAACTTTAATACAAACAAAGTTCCAACAATGTCTCTATAAAACCGGAAACAGATGGGTTTTCTATACAAGGGAAGTAACTCATAAAACAACCCGGTACATACTAACGGCCGAACCCGTACTATGTTCTTGCGCTATCTGTTTTCTTTTTATGGAAACTATACATATCTATGTATCTAATACTACTTAAATCATAAACTGCGATACTACATCACAAAATTCCACACCCTAACTGTCATCATAAAATGTTTCTTATCATTATTAAATCTATCCATGTATCAATGTATACCATAGTATATTACATGTTAAAGTAAAACTATGCTGTCAGCAACACTTAACATAAACGAAGAAAAATCTATAAAATTTGCTCCCGTCACATACATACAAAATAAAATAGCATAAGTAACTGTGAATAGATCCCAACCAAAGGTACAGGACATTCTAAATATGGCCATAACATGAATGTCTAACTATAGTTATAACATAACTATGTCTTCTACCCGCACCGAACGAACGACCGAGTACTCAGTATGGCAAATGAAAGTACATATTTGGCAGTTAGGCTCAGTGCACTCCTGAGCATAGCGGCTAGAAAAGTCTGACGGAACATTTGAAGATCCCGCTAGATGTCTAACGCTAACTTGGTATCTACTCACAATCGAAAGGAAGGACGTCACCCTAGGACTCGCAGAGAATTCTCATCGACACAGCTTTTCTATGGCTTGTACACATGGTCGACTATCAGTGGGGACACAAGCCTGCTTGTGTGACTGTATGATATATGGACTAAAAATGCTTCACAGACGTTGCAATACTCAAGGCCTCGATTTCACATGGCAGCCAAGTTACCTGGTGCTTTCTTAATTTTGCACTGAAAAAACCTGCTAAGAGTAACTCTTGATTCTAGTTACATATAATGTAGCACCTATGCCCCTCCTAGTTACAGAGCCGTCCGTGACAATCCAAATTTGGTCTGAAGGTCTAGGTAGTGCGATGGCCTTGTGGGTTTTAAGAACAGACTGGGCATCACTGAAAAACTTTAAACTTGAATCAGTCCACCTCAATTTCTCCTGGGACTGTTTTCCTACAACTAGTTCATCTAAAGGGCTGAGATATGACGAGCTATGGGGTATAACTCTGCCCAAAACCTTAAAAGCACCAATGAATGAACGTAGGCCATGAACTGTCTCTGGAGGGTGACATGATGATAAGGTGGCTATACGATGGGAACTGGCAGAAATCTGACCGCTGGACCACACCCAACCCAGTATCACTGTAGACTTAGGACAAATTACTATTTTAGAAGGTGACAAACGTAAACGGCATTTCAGCAAGATTTCAGGAACACGTTGCCAATTGAACACTAAATCATCTAGAGAATTAGCACCACAATATAAGTCATCAGCAAGTTTGGCTACTACACACTCCTGTACAAGGTCGCCAAGCACACGACACATTAGTTCTTCTAAAGCCGTCTCGGATCCTGGCATGCCCATGGCACAACGAGTATACACTCTCACACCTCGAAATGGGGTAGCTACACCACAATACTTCATGGAATGTTTTGATAAAGGAATTTGGTAAAATGCACTTGTCAAATCAGTCTTGATGATATACTTCCATTAACCAATTGTACGCAGCGTGGAATCTACATCTGGTAGTAGGCTTGGTTGAGGCTTCCTATACCTTCCAACCTCGGAGAATGCTGTAACAAGGCGGTATCCTCCCTGTGGTTTCTTGACAAGAAAGGAAGGGTTAAGATATTCAGCTGTGACGTTCACGTCTTCAGGTTTGCTAAACACACCTTGTCTTTCCAAGTCATCAAACTTTTGTTGCAACTCAACAAGCTTGTTTTTGTTGAACTGGGATACCCTTCCCTTCCGCGGAGGAGGTAGAACGGGACCCATATTTACTGTAGCTTCAAACTTGCCAGCTGCGCCATTGTAACCTGTGATACTTGGTGAGAATACTTCATCAATTTTTTGCAATAGTTCTATGAATTGACTCTGAGAAGTCTCTGGTAACATATTGTCAGGGTCCAGGGAAACACAACCTGAATATAACTGAGTACTGTCATTTGATACAATTGACGATACTAATGGTTGTATGTCAGTAGGTGGTTCCATCACTTGCGAAATGTTGGTAATAATGTATCTAGCAAATGCAACATGCTCATGTTTTAGTACACGTTGAGGCTCAGAGGTGTCGTTATCTAATCTGATCCGACCACTTATAGCATCTAGAATTTGAGGTTTAGGCAACAGGGCCTTGTCACATGACGGTTTAGGTTCAATAGCAATAGTTCCATCAGAGTCTAAGACCTTAGGTAGGTTAATTTCAATAAATGATCCAGGCCAAACAACAGAAGACGGTGAATCAGATCTTAAAACAAAAGCCTGGGTTCTTCTAACAACATTAGTTTGTTTCATGGCATCGCCGACTCCATAGAATACCTTATCCTCACTACCAATGGAGATTTCATGTTTTGCAGGTCGAATGGCAATGTCATTAGTAGTCATAAATGGAATTCCAGCTAGCACCTCAACATCTAAATCGTTGACCACCAAAGCTTCTAGCAGCATATCGCATTTACCCCTTGTCAGGGTTATGTGAGTTTCTCCAACAATTTTGAGAGGTGTAACACCATCCGCCTGTAAGGCACTTTGGTTAACGCGCCTTATAGGAGCACCTAAGTAATCCGCCACTGAGTGTTTAATCATACTGATCTCCGCACCACTATCTAATGTTAATTTCAATGGGAAATGTTTATAAAAAACTTTCATAGAGGGAGATTGCTTTGTACAAACGCGTCTAGATACAGGATGCACAACCCTTTGACTATGCGCAGTGTATTGAGAGTCCGATGCTTGACTCTGGTCATCTTCAACTTCCTTATCAGACTCAAGGTTAGTAGCTTGGCGAATCTTGCCAGATGTGGTGATGTACTTCCTGTCTTCCTCAGGTAAGAACGTGCATTTACTCAAGAAGTGTTGAAATTTAGACCGACCTGCCTGTTTATATATGGGACATACAAGAGTTCGTTGACTGCGCCGTGGTGTGCGAAAAGTTGACCGTAGTACTTTTGCGTCAGCTAATGTCTGGACTTCGTCTAGAAGACTGTTAATGGCCAATGATATTTCAGGCTTTAACGAAGCTAATGTTCTGGAGCGTAACTCAGTAGCGTATTTTTGTTTGACAAGAGATGGAAGATGAGAATGAATAAGGCTTAGCCAAGTAAGCACTATAAATTTTTCCACAGTAGGAGTAGTTTCCTCTTCACTATCTGGAACTTTTCCGTGGTGGGATATGGACCCCCCAGCTTTCAAAAGATTGTCGTCGATGAAACTAGCTAATCGCTGATACAAATCCTCGGGTCTTTCTCCAGGCTCTAACTTAATATCGTTGAAATCTAGAAAGTGGCCCCCAATCGACTGGAATCCGTAATGTAACCTAATGGCCTGCCAAATACAGTTAACACTAGTCGAGTTCTTCACTATTGTGTTGCGCGCTATGACCGGGCAATAATTGGCAATTTGGCCTAACATCAACTCCAGGTGTGTAACTTTTTGTGCAGCTGTCCGTCCCCCCTCATGGTCATCATCAATGAAGCCACGTATCGAATCTGCGGCGGTCTTTTCGACCAATGTTGTGCCATCCACTAAAAATCTGGCAAAAGTTGGGTCCAGAGTCAATGTATATTGTAAATTTTGACGCCATGCCTCAAATGAGGCGATTGTCTCATGTTGTGTGAGTTGCCATTGTTTGGGAGCACGAATGAATTGTGCCATGATTGTTCAATTTAAAGTAAAACTTCACGTCATGCAGCTTTTTGCTTGCCTTGCCTTTCCTCTTTTGGATTGGTAACTTCTTACTGTATAATTATCTGTGGCCGTTGTACATGAAGTGGAACTGATGTAGGTTCGTTAACACCGCTGCCACCACGCCAGTAAGGAAACTACACAAGGCAATTGAGTATAACTTTAATACAAACAAAGTTCCAACAATGTCTCGATAAAACCGGAAACAGATGGGTTTTCTATACAAGGGAAGTAACTCATAAAACAACCCGGTACATACTAACGGCCGAACCCGTACTATGTACTGGCGCTATACTTAACGCACCAGTATTGGTTAACTTTCAACGTGGTATCTGTTGACAACATGTGTTGTGTACGCAATATAGGAATTTCATATCTAAGTGAAATATCCCATTTTAGTGAAATAACAAAATAAAGTCATGTTTGAGAAACACAAAGACATCAACATGTATTCACAATTAACACAGTCAGTGCATGGCAATTGTTAATGATGATGAACATATCAAATAATTGTTTAATTGCACTGTCGTGTGTGCATTAAATTGTATGGTTTGGAAACGCAGGAAAATGCTGGATACTGAATTATACTTTGGTAATCAACATTTGCAACGCATTTGACGTTTCCAGTATGTGGCGTACACAGATAATCGTGTCGACCAATCTGGTTACTACCGACTGACACAAGTTTTCGATCGAGTATTTAGGGGTAATTAGTATCGTGGTTGCAAATTTGAAAGTAGATTCTCACAGATATATTGTTAAACATCAGTAATGGCGTAAAACATGACCATAATTCCACAAACGCAAGCCCGTTTGGTGCACATATACTTACGTTAGAATTACAATGCAGACAGTACAAATAAACAGACGGACGGACATTCAAACTTCGAATGATACCTGTTGTTTTTGCAATATAAATGAAACATGGTACGTGTGCGTGTATATCCTGCGGAACATACCAATTCAGGTACAACCTGTAAAAGACTGCGAGGACTCAATAAACTGACATAACAATTACCGGGTAATAATATTCCTATGAAAAGAAAACCTAATAAAATCATTTGAAGGAGAACTTACTACATACATGCATATATAACCAGCTTTGCACACTGGTGCTTTACCTTTGATCACAGCAAGATATTTTTACAGGTGTACACGTTGTCTTCCGTTCGTTTAATGAATACTGTATTCGGAGCTGGATTAAGAAAACCCGACTGATTCCAACTGAAGGTTAGCTCGATATGATGGCGATATGAATCTCAGCAAACGACGGTTAGCAACACTATACCCGATTTTACCATGAAATGAAGATGAAAATACCGAACTGGGATCATTATTTCATGCATGCTGGCTGATACTTTTATGTGTAGTAGCATCTTTGACATCCTCGCGACAACGGTTTGTCGTAAATCTCTACAATTTATATTTGCATAGAAATAAACACTGGGACGAATGCAATGCGGAGAATCAGCTTTCTTACATATTTATACTGTAACGTAGAAGCTAGCTACACATTGAACACTCCAGTTCCTGCATGCGTCCGAAACAAGAGACTCGATGAAGGGAATATTCAAGCGTGAAAATTAATAGCCATAGCAATAAAATTCCTTTTATCCGTGTAACAAATACATATATTCCATTGTACAGCATGGACTTTGGGTTTCTCTTGTGATGTTGGCAAACGCAAGCCATCTCTCAGCGTGAACTGGTAAATACCAATTCACAAGCCCTGTGTACCTGAGCAATAAATTACATAGAATTAAACTGTCTGTGCCTCTATAACTTAGTCGGTTAAACGTTCTGTATTTAGATGTATTATTGAAAAGTTAAGCACCACTTCGACCCGAGGTATTCTTTATTGTTTTAATTGTTTGTAAATATATACATGTACTCCGCACCTAAGACATTCATCAGGTAGCAATATATACCGGTTCAATGCCCAGAAATTTATTCTTTTTGCCGATAGATCATATTCAAGCCAACGCTTAAAAAAGACTCATCTGCGTCACGTGGTCATTTAAATGTAATCCGTCCATTGTTATTGCTTTTATTTCATTCAATATCATACCGACAATATCGCGTCTGTCAGAATACAGTGATGTAAACAATGTAATCGACATTACACAATATGAGAGTAACGCAACTCTGAAACACTTGACATGTATGTAAAAAGTAACGTTTTAAACAACAAATGCAATGACGGGATTATAAAAATAAATCTCAAATTTATCCGAAAAAAGCAAGTATGACTGTTCATTGATGTTATACATTCCAAGACAATATCTTTATAAATAACGCATTTAATACTACCAAATAATCAACGATTTCAATCCTACTGACTTAATGACATGCATCATAGTGACTGTATTGACAATGAACAATTTATCGGATTAGCGAACTGTATAATTCCTGTTGCAATTTGACTAAGCCGAACATTTTGATATATGATTCAACTTATTAGGTTTTATGGTCGGGTTCTGTGTCTTTAAGGTCATGGCTGTCACTCAACCAAAACTTACGAGCGACGTATTCTTAATAACTCCGGTGTAAAGCTTGTTTTATCAATATTGAGAGTGAGCTTGTTATTGAGTTATGTGCTTCTGGGGTCAAGGTGAGATCATTTAGCCAACGTTGCATTGGAAGTTTAGCTATAATAGCCTTTAGCTGCGACTAAAAACCTTCATGAAGATCTGTATACCACATTGTAGTATCCTAGGAGCAAGCAAGGAGATAACCAATTGACTGATGTGAAAAGACATTATCCTTCCGAGTCATTTCCCCCAACATCATAATAACAAAAGGTAAGATGTTAATTCTGTAAACGTTGTGCACTACCAGAAGCTCATAGCAGTACTGTAGCATTGTTTCAAGCTTCTTGAGCATTGTTCGAGACGTAAATGGGTATGACAAACGTTCAGACTGACAGACGGCTAATTCATGAAAGAGCATTATGGCAAAAAGATGGATATATCAAGATTGATAATGTGAGGCCTTTACCGCTCAATATCAAAGCTCCTTAAACAATAGTCATGATTTTAAAACAAGTCGAAAATAGAGTCATGGTGTTAATCCAATGCCTTAACCAAATATTGATTTGAAATGAAAATCGTCCAAGTTCAACAGACATTCTAAATTTAAAATCTGTTTTCGATCCGTTAACTTTTGTGATCTCAATTGTGGGTGCAACCTCCTGTGTTTACTGACGACAAAATGGCTTTTTGAACTCTAAAAAGGGGCATAATTCTAAACCAGTACAATTCACCAAATCTTATACCCAATATAGACATTATTGAATTGATGCTTGAACTCAAATCAAATCCGTTTGGAATTTTGTAGACTTTAAACTGCTAAATGGCATTAGCTCTACATTAGGCCGTCATATGCTGGCGTAATTACTTAAGTACTTGAAAATTTGCGTAAAAGTCAAATACAACCACCTATACATACGAAAGCATTGTGCGGATAATATTATCAAATTTTAAATCTGATGGGTCTGTTGATGCAAACAGTGGCGGATATGTGAATTATCATGACGACAAACGAATGTGTAAAAACACTAGACTTTGTAAATGCTTTAGTATTTTTCATACTTATTTGCGTTCTGTGACAGAGTACACACATAGTCCGAATTAACCGCAGTTTTGTTTTAACAAGAAATATCTTGAAAAAGATGGTCGGCATAATTTGAATGTTAAGCTTTCTTGTGCAACATAAAACAAATGCCGAGTTGTTACGATTGCTTGTCACTCTAGATCCAAAAATGGATTTCGGTACATTCACCGAAAATCAGTGGATTTCGGCTAGTGTACGTACCCTTTATAGAAAGGTTAACCAATCCGCGTCATGGTTACAAACGTTGTTCGATTGAAGAGAAATTGCCTTGGTGGTTGACGTAAGATTTGATTGATTTACACAACACTGATAAGCAAATAGCAAAACCATGTTAGTACGACTTTGCCGAAAAACAGTACTCATTTTTCCAAAGATAACTAACTAAAGGGCTTACAATCATATCAGCAAACTGCCATTTTGAAAGAAACCAGGTTTGACATTTCTTATCTGAATGTTGACAATTGTTAATACACCAAGCGAGACGGACCTAAGACAAACATAAATAGTTGGTGCATATTTCTTGTCTTGCACTTTATTACGTACTGTGACACAGTACAGACGTCAAACAATTGGATTTACTCGTATCTTTTTCAACGATAAGAAATTAAAGGACTTTCAGCATACCAGCATACCAGCAAAATGAGATTTTTTTGTGTGAAAGTAACAAGGTTTGAAGTTTCTTTTCAGTATTTTATCATTCATCTTTTTTTTGCATTTGAATATTTGGTATTTTCTAATATTCAATACCTTGAAGGTTGTGAAAAAATCTAAAAACGAAATTTATGGCCCATTAAAATATTACAATTATGCTTTAAGAATTAGAAAAATACCTACGTGTTTGTCACGTACACAAGTTGAAGCAGACAGGAGAATCGTTTGTTTTCCCTTCCTATGCATAATGACCAACAAAAAACACTACACGAATTATTTACTCAGAAATTAATAAGCAAAATTATTAATTTAAAGTGGTATAATATTTTTATTATATACTTAAAGTAAGCAAGAGCGTTTAAATAGTTGATGATATCCTTGACGACGAAAATAATTTTACTTCACTGAATTTGACCGTGATATTTTGCGACAATTAAGGCATTTAACTCCCATTTTTCTCCGGAATACACTTTTCTCTAAACACTAGCTATCATGGGGTTCCTGTCAATCGAAAGTCTAATTTATGTCGACTGCGTGTCAAGCATTGTCGTAGATAGGGTCATGGATTATTGACGAGTTGGACTTGACTTTTTTAAAATATTACAAATATGCTTTAAGAATTAGAAAAATACCTACGTGTTTGTCACTGACACAATTTGAAGCAGACAGGAGAATCGTTTGTTTTCCCTTCCTATGCATAATGACCAACAAAAAACACTACACGAATTATCTACTCAGAAATTAATAAGCAAAATTATTAATTTAAAGTGGTATAATATTTTTATTATATACTTAAAGTAAGCAAGAGCGTTTAAATAGTTAATGATATCCTTGACGACGAAAATAATTTTACTTCACTGAATTTGACCGTGATATTTTGCGACAATTAAGGCATTTAACTCCCATTTTTCTCCGGAATACACTTTTCTCTAAACACTAGCTATCACGGGGTTCCTGTCAATCGAAAGTCTAATTTATGTCGACTGCGTGTCAAGCATTGTCATAGATAGGGTCGTTGATTATTGACGAGTTGGACTTGACTTTTTTATAATTGAATGCGAAGCAAAATGCAGAGAAAGGGTTTAACGACATATTTCAAGCGCATATGGTGTAATATTTCGATCTCACAATGCGCAACACACATTCGATGAAGTAATTGTTTTACCGTCCTGAAGAAAAGTGTGCATTAAACGCTTATAAAAATGTCATGGTATTTTTGGACAGAAAGAATGAAACATGCTATTTTTCTCAACAAAATTCGTCAATAATCCATGGCCCATAAATTAGGCTTTCGATTGACTAAGCAGGAACCCCGTGGCTATAGGATAAAACCATGTAATACTCGGAGAGAGTTTATTGCTACCACAACCGACGTATGATACGTCCCGGAGAGCGTTATTCGTTGAGAGAGAGCGGGGGGAGAGAGGGGGAGAGAGAGAGTTTTAAGGGGGATATATTCCTCTTCAATAGGTATGTATTTATCGAGTGTATCCCAGTCTTAACCGAACAACGTGGTTAGTAACATTGAGTATGTAATAAGATCGTATATGCTATTATATAAGTTTATGTAATGTAAAAGTGAAGGTAAAGTTACGACTGGTAAGTACTAATTATTCATTATTTGTACAGATCCGTATTTTTTCAAAATTTAAAAATTATTTTCCTACAGTTTTGTAACAACCACAAAACAAGTAAAATAAATGATAATGTTTACTAAATAGTTTCTGGTTCTGCATAATTATCTAATATACGTAGTTATAAACGATATACAAGTATTATCGGTACTTAGTACATTGAGTCTTGTTATACCACACCAAATATCGTTAAAATTGTTAACGTAATTATTCAAAATAGCTATTTCTTTTACTATTTTATTCCGGTGCTTAATGAAGTATTTTGCAGTTAAAATAGTAGAAACGGTTTCTCGTACCTTGAAAGGTTAAGCTTATCAATCTTTTTCGTTCAGTGGTTGGTGTTCACTTTACATTGTATGTAAGACATGTTATAGCACATATTTCCAAAAATTTTTATTTCTGCACCATATAATGGGGGAGACATATTGTATTCCTCGCGTTGTCTGTCTGTCAGTCCGTCCGTCACGAATCGTGTCCGCTCAATAACTTTTGAACCGCTTGAAGGATTTTGAAATAAAGACAAATGTTCATGATTTCGAGACGATGTGCGGAGCCAATGTTTCAACCAGCTTGTGTCAATGTCAAGGTCTTACTTACAGGTCAAAATTCATTTGACTATATTTCGTGTATACTCCATATCTTGCGAAATTCTTGAAGGATTTTGAAATAAGTTGACACATACATTATTTCTTTGACTTCTTCTCCATATCTATGTTATCCTGGATCAGTATTACAACTACTGACAAAGTGTCATGGGAGAGACATGTGTTTTGGTTTCAAAAACAACCATCTAGAAATGTATTGTATTTGATATATTTTAGGCATAATAAGTATTGTCCATAAAGGAATATAAAAGCTGCTCGACATTTAAGGTTTGATTCAGAGACTCAGCAGAGCCATCAATGATAATTGGTGCATTGTCTGCAATTTGTGGCAATGTGTGCTCTATCTTATTAACTTTAATGCCTTTAAAATTATTATTCGATCGAACTTTTAGGGGTTATATTTCAGCACATAATATGAAATGTAAGAACTTATCGGGTCGCCTTGACGACAACCAACCTCGTTGTATTTTAAAAAAGTCGGATAACATCTACATTGTGTTGTAACTGAGAAACTATCTTTCTATTTAAGATATCTAACGTTTTTATATCGTGGCCAAAATTGAACAAAGATCAAGTATTTTCTACAAAACCTAAGCTAAGTAATCAAAAGCTTTTTCCATGTCAATTAGTCACAACAGATCAGGTATATCATTAATTTCAGTATGTGTCATTTAACGTTATTTTAATTTGGTACTTTCTCCAATGAATCTATCTTTTATAAAGCCTGTTGGTCACTATTTATTATTTTGTAAAGATATTTTAATTTGCTTGCAATGCATCCTTATTCGGAGTGATAGTTAGTTGATACTACAACCGACATTCTAAACCACTCGAAGAGCGATGTGAGAAAAGGTCGTTTGTTTTGTTTCCTGATTGGGAAATCATGTTTCTAAATCATGAAGCATTTACTTTACCACTGGATAAAATAAAAACTAAAGAGAGATTGCGTTACAGGGAAAGCCGCATTCATAAGACAATGCCTCACACAGACCCCAGGGAAAACAGCAAAGTACAACACATAAAGCACCAAGGAGGTGCAATTTCGATATACATTTCCTGTGTAGATAATCAATGTCCCGAACGAGAATGGAAAATCAAATTAGTGTGACTTTAAGCGAAATGTCACTCATTTCTGAATGCATGTTTTAAAAAATCGTTAGAAATTGATTTCTTCGATATTTAAAAATTATGTAATATACCGAGTTTAAAGACGAAATTTGAAGTTCCATATCGAACTTTCATAAACAGGGGAGGGGGGGTGTAACAGTCCAGAACTGCCCCGGTCCAGTTCTTCCCCGGGGCAGTTTTGGACCGGTCAAGTTCTTCCCCGGGGCAGTTTTGGACCGGTCCAGTTCTTCCCCGGGGAAGTTCTGAACCGGTCCAGTTCTTCCCCGGGGAAGATCTGGACTAGTCCAGTTCTTCCCCATCCAGTCCATTTCTTCCCCCCTAGAAAATATTTTATTTTCAACTTTTTCACCCTGGAAATTTTTATAATTTTTCATATTAGGGTGGGGAAGTTCTGGACCGGTCCAGTTCTTCTCCCCTAGTAAAATATTTTATTTTCAACTTTCAGCTTGTCTATTTCTTCTCCCCTAGTTAAATACTTTATTTGTGTCAAGGTGGGGATTAGTTCTGGACTAGAGTATTTTTGTTTTTTTTGCGCTTTAGGGTGGGGAAGTTCTGGACTAGTCCAGTTCTTCTCCCCTTGTAAAATATTATTATTTTTGTCTTAGGGTGGGGAAGTTGTGGACTAGTCCAGTTCTTCTCCCCTTGGAAATTATTTTATTTTTTCGTCTTAGGGTGGGGAAGTTCTGGACTAGTCCAGTTCTTCTTCCCTAGTAAAATATTATTATTTTTGTCTTAGGGTGGGGAAGTTCTGGACTAGTCCAGTTCTTCTCCCCTAGTAAAAAAATATTAATTTTGTCTTAGGTTGGGGAAGTTCTGGACTTTATACCCTCAGAAGAAAAAAGTATTTAACTAAGGGAAAAGAATTAGACCAGCTGAAGTTGAAAAAATAAAATAAATTCCTAGGGGAGAAGAACTGGAACAGTCAAGAACTTCCCCACCCTAACACGAAAAAAAATCCTAGGGGAGAAGAACTGGACTAGTCCAGAACTTCCCCACACTGACACATATAAGTCTTTAACTAGGAGGACAGAATTAGACAAGCTGAAAGTTGTAAAAATAAAATAATTTCCTAGGGGGGGGGAGAACTTCCCCACCCCAACATGAAAAATTAGATTATTTCCAGCTTGAGAAAGTTAAATATAAAATAATTTCCTAGGGGGGAAGAACTGGACCGGTCCAGAACTTCCCCACCCAAACACGAAAAATAAGAACATTTTCAAGGTTAAAAAGTTGAAAATAAAATAATTTCCTAGGGGGGAAGAACTGGACCGGTCCAGAACTTCCCCACCCAAACATGAAAAATAAGAACATTTTCAAGGTTAAAAAGTTGAAAATAAAATAATATCCTAGGTAGATAGATATATAGATACTTCTGGACTAGTCCAGGACTTCCCCACCTTAAGAAGAAAAAATAAAATATTTTACTAGGGGAGAAGAACTGGACTAATCCGGAACTTCCCCACCCTGACACAAATAATAAAGTATTTAACTAGGGGAAAAGAATTAGACTAGCTGAAAGTTGAAAAAATAAAATAAATTCCAAGGGGGGAAGAACTGGACCGCTCCAGAACTTCCCCACCCAAACATGAAAAAATAAGAACATTTTCAATGTTAAAAAGCTGAAAATAAAATAATTTCCTAGGGGGGAAGAACTGGACCGGTCCAGAACTTCCCCACCTAAACATGAAAAAATAAGAACATTTTCACTTGTTAAAAAGTTGAAAAAATAAAATAATTTCCTAGGGGGGAAGAACTGGGCCGGTCCAGAACTTTCCCACCCTAATACAAAAAATTAGATAATTTCCATGGTGTGAAAGTTGAAAATAAAATAATTTCCTAGGGGACCGGTCCAGAACTTCCCCGGGGAAGAAACAGACTGGGTGGGGAAGAACTGGACCGGTCAAGTTCTTCCCCGGGGAAGAACTGGACTGGGGGGAAGAACTGGCCTGTTACAGGGGGACGCAATAAAACACGATAACACATTGCACCCTACATAGTAGTTCATCACGTTTATCATCGATTATGGGTAGTCATGTGAGTCATATGATTAACATGTACTTCCATGTACATGTTCCACACTCGTTCTTTGGAAAATGAGCAGTTCGTGTGACACGTTGCTATTTTAAAGTCCCGAGGGTTTCAGTAATATTATGCTCATCTCATTATTTTCATTTTTTTACTAAAACAAACAGAAAGGAACTCATAATTTATTCGTCCGTATTATCCTTCAGCCAACAAATGTTAGAGAAAGAAACCTTCTGCGTCGTGAGGTTTAAGTCATGTTTGTGTCACTTATGCATTATCTGTCTTTTTTAATGTGATTCAAGCTACACTCAAGTTTGTTTATTGAAATATGCATACCAAACCTCTGAGTCATGGTGGACTTATAAAATAAACTTCCTGAAACCGCAATAGATAAACAGTGTTAATTATATATTTCGAGTGCAAAAAAACCTTCTACTTGATTACGATTGCTACTTCGCTAGCATTTTTTAAAGATTGTATGGTCAACTATTTACGTTGAAATAAGATTTCATATTTCAAAATAATAGATACTTTACAGCAAGATTTGCGAAATGTATTACAAATTTTATGATACTGATAACCTTGTTTAAAGAGTTTGTTTGTAAGAAGAATGTTACGCAAATTAAAATCATAAAGGTTCCCATTACCCCTTATAAACCTTAAAAGCTGAGATATGGTAAGCTTTAATAGTGTTCAAAGAATTTAGGCTTAATGTTGATTACCTCTATACCTGAATTTGTTTGTAATAATAATACTAGTTGGTCTGGGGCTGTAGCCCAAGGCGTTCGTATCTATGCTACATTTCAGATGTTTTGCATTTGAACCAATTTCCCAAAAATGCAATTTACTACACGACAAATAGTTCAGCATCGGCCACTTTAAATAACTGCATCGAACAAAAGCTTAACAGTCTTTTAGAAAAGCCTACACAGTCAATGTTCAAGAAATATTAAGCTCTTTATAGTTTAAAGGAGGCATTTACATTTGTAAAATGTACATTAATTACGATTTTATAAATACTTTAAGGGATAATTATGTGTATTCTGGAATCCCTTGGTGAACCATGGTATTTATAGTTTTCATAACAATATTATCATATTTATGTCACTTAAATTATTCCGTATAGACAGTATTGAGGTGGAGTTCAATGTCACGTTAGAAGGAAACATGTCTAGTTGGTTGTATATAATCCCGAACCTAACACTCTCCGTATGTACATGTACATATCGGACATTGTACAGTGAAAGCTGAGGTTATGTAAGTGAAAACCTTGTATACTTATTTCAGTAAGAGCAGCATAGACAAGCAACTCAAAATGCATTCGCATGGAGACCAAGGTTCAGTTGCATTTTGAGTTGCTTGTTTAAGTATTCAATATTTCTATGAAGTGTTATTCGAAAATCTAAGTCGGGTGTTAACAAGAAATAAGTCAACAGTAATGGATGTAATGAGAAAATTGTTGTATCCATACAATTATAACGAAATTTCGTTGTATAGATATAACAAAGTTTGAATATAACGAAGTAAATCTACAGGTCTCCTGTCCAACAATATTGCTAATCGCATCGGCCAAAAAATCGATATTTTCAAACATCTAATTTGCATTGATTAGATGGGGAACGCTATGTATTTATTATGATTATTTCTTTATTCTTTAACTTATTTGATCATTACAGGCATATATGGAAACCTCAATGTATCGTCTTTTCAATCGTTTTAAAATATTGAAATTTTATAGATATTTAGGCGGGCGGATTACAGTTTTCTTGATCCACCAAGTTTCCTATTGAAATCAATTAGAACGGTGCGTTTTTCGTCCGACGTGTATAAATCACTATTTGTACTTATCCTTAAACAGGAATTCAGAGTTACGAGTAAATTATGTTAGGACATTGTATGCTTGTTCCAACGGTGTCAATTGATGTTATTTATTATGAAAACAAAATGGGGAAATTAAGAGATACATGAAGTACCTATCATTCTCAAGATTGTTTCCGTGATTTCAGCAAGTGATACCGATTTCGGTTAATCTTTCTTGTGACAAGTTTTATCCAAACTTTCATAGCGCCTCGCTTAGCCAATAGACAATAGAAGATTGGAAGTTGGCTCTAGATCAAATTAAGTATGTAGCGGCAATTTTAATGGATCTATCGAAAGCATTCGACTGTCTTCCATATGATCTTTTACTGTTGAAATTAAAATGGAGTATGGAGTATCTAATAATGCTTTGAGTTTAATAGAAAGGGGTCAAAATTGGGACCAGTACTTTATAAATGACATATTTCACTTTGTACATACAAGCAACTTATACACTTATGCTGATGATAATACGGTATCCATATGCAGACCATAATATTTATAATGTTATTGAAACTTTATTGAATGATAGCCTTTCTTTGATAAAATGTATTCAGATAATAAAATGCAGGCAAACCCGGATAAATTTCAAGCTATTGCAGTAGGAAAGGAAACACATAGTACCAAATATAACTTTTAACCTGAATAATAATGTATTAAATGTGAAGATGAAGTTAAGCTACTGTGTGTTACTATAGATTTTAAACTGAATTTCAACAGTCATATTTCAAACATTTGTAAGAAAGCCTCCAGACAGCTGAATGCTCTTAAAATAATTGGAAAATATTTGTGCAAACTTGGCAAAATTGATATTTATTACCTTTTTATCATGTCTAATTTTAACTATTGCCCACTAATTTGGCATTTTTGTGGTGAAGTCAATACTAGAAAGGTGGAAAATATTCAAAAACGAGCCCTCAGATTTATTTACAATGACTATGTTTCAACTTATGATGGATTGCTTGAAAAATCTAAAATGTCAATCCTCAAAGTAAGACGAATAAGAACTATTGCTCTGGAAGCTTTTAAAATTATAAATCATCAAACACCAGTTAATGTAGAAGATCTAATTACAATTAAATATAACTCCTACTCGTTTAGATATACTAACACAGCTTAACTACCTAAGGTTAGAACAGCCCGCTTTGGCTTAAGTTCTTAAGCTACAGCGCTGCCAAACTATGGAACCCCAAACACTTCCGGGAAGAAACTTGAAACTTTCTAGTCAATGTTTAATGTTTAGGATGATTACCAGATACTGCAATTGATAGTTTGTGAGTGTTATTGTGTGTTATTATATATCAAAGTTTGCTGATGCACAATATACTCATAATTGTATAGTGTGCACAAGATAACTAATGATAACATCACGGCTTATATAATTAGGAAATACAGATTTGATAATTCAAAATAATTAAAATGTTCTTTTAAACAATCTAAATCTTAATATTTTCTTCCCAACTGAATCAACGGTGTCAGTTTCAATTATTCATGAATATTTTATGTACAAGTCCGTTAAATTGATATAACTAGT
Source organism: Mactromeris polynyma (assembly GCA_032209605.1). Taxonomy (NCBI): domain Eukaryota; kingdom Metazoa; phylum Mollusca; class Bivalvia; order Venerida; family Mactridae; genus Mactromeris; species Mactromeris polynyma. The sequence goes on along the minus strand of JASFXZ010000007.1, from coordinate 20,328,017 downwards.
GCGAAATATATAATTATTATTATTATGATAACTATTGTGTTTTATCAAGACCGTGTCTCACTTACAACCAATGTGGTTTTTATCCGTCTTTTTAAAATACAACGAGGTTGTCGTCAGGGCGACCAGTTAATTTGTTACATTTTCATACTATGTACTGAAATATTATCCCCAAATCGATCAAATAATAGTATTAAAGGCATACAAATTAATAAGATAGAACACAAAGTGTCACATTTTGCAGACAATGAAATAATTATCCTTGATGCATTTACTGAGTCTCGATTTAAAACCCCCAGTATTTTTAACATACAGCTCCAAGGCCGTAAATCGCTGTGTGGTGATTACGTCTTTATTTGTTTTACATGTATGTTAAATTTGCCTTTCCCCTGTGTAATTCTTTCACTTTGTATAGGGTTCATGTTATGTTCTCCCTACTTTCGGCCTATTGCCGCCAGCTGTATTGACTTGTCCAGTTATATATTCCAAGTGTTAACCCCCCCCCCTGTTTGTCCTTTATGGTTCCCCTATGTACCCTTGCATCTCCTCTAATGCCTTATGTTTTATGGATTGTTGTTTTCCCGGAGGTCTGTGTGGGGAGGCACTGTCTTATGTATGTTGCGGTCCCTGCAGCAATCTATTTTCTCTCTTCTGAATGAAACCTTGAATTTCTTAGCAACTTACATAATTCTCTCAGTTCTAAAAGAATAGTTTGATAAAACCAAACTTGATAGGTAAACATAATATACATATATTAGGCAAACTGAACTGCTAACAAACTGGAAACGACGAATCTTGACTCATATAGGAAGAATACATGAAGCAAGGTACTTATATAACAGTTTGTTCGGCCATGTTTTGAGTAACATTTTGTAAGTCTTTATCAGAATCAATTGAACATTTATTTTGGTACTGTCCGGTGACTAAACTGTTTATAATTGATTCATGGATCAATACAACAATATACGGAAAACGAAACTTTTATTTATTAAAGAGAACAATACTTATAGCAATAAACCTCTTATTTATGTTATGCAGACCGGGTTTGTCTAATAACGGATAAGATTAAGCACCGCTTGAATAAAATTGAACAATGGAAATTAACATTGTATTATATACATTATACAAAAAATATGAAAAGTATGATAGTATTCAATTGAAAAATCCATTGTTTTAGTACGTCCGAAAAAATGATAACATCGCGATACTTAACTAAAAAGTCCTGCTAGTCACGTGGTCATGTGATGTGAGATAAAAGACATGTGACCAAGTGACCTGATAAAGCAAAACATATCAGGCACCCTGTTATCGTGTCGAAATTACAGCAAGTGACAGGATAAAACAATATATGAATAACGAAACTTTTATTTATTAAAGAGAACAATACTTATAGCAATAAACCTCTTATTTCTGTTCATTAAAAGATCCATATACATTTGCAAGGTACAAGAAACCATTCCTACCATTTATCAGCAAAATACCATATAAAGTACCAGTATAAAATAGTATAATAAATAGTAACTCTGGATAATTACGTTAAAGTTATAGTATGCTCATTGTTTGTTCATTTGTTTACCTAAACAAACATGAAAAATATATATTTCCTATAGTTAACACATCAATTAACATGCGTTAAAAAAGAATGAACTCATAATGTATTGATCCGTATTTGTTTAAGAAAGTTGTTTGTACATCATAAAATTAAAACGAAACTGGAAGTTTTTTAACAATCAGGCTATTTGACAAGTTTTGTCTGTTAGCAATATGGTAAAAAAAGATACTTTCAATCGTTTATACATGGCAATGGTTCGTATTAGAGATGTTTTAGCCAATATAACAACAATACTGGATGAAGCCAATTCAAATATTTTATGGTCAGATGACCTAGATACATCTTTAACACTTTTAACGATATTTGGGGTTGTTTAACTAGTCTTTTCATGTAATACGTCCAGGTAATACATTACAATGAATTTAGTTGAATTAAATTAAATTCAATATATATCTTTTGTCAATCCATCATTTCTGACTGACTCTGACTGAATCGGACTGACTCTGACTGTACATGAATGACTCTGACTGACCCTGACTGACCCTGACTGACCCAGACTGACCCAGACTGACCCAGACTGACTCTGACTGACTCTGACTGACACTGACTGACTCTGACTGACTCTGAATGACTCTGACTGAATCTGACTGACTCTGGGTTAATTAGGTTGGGGCTGCGCAATATCAGTATCATATTTCATTCTGAATACAAGGTGGCCATAGTTTTTAAAAAGGCTATGAGCGCTGTAATAATGTAAATAAAGCTCATATAAGGCACTTCACAGTATGGAAATTTAACCATTGTCATTGTTTGTTGGTATCTCCGACCGAAGATCGGGGTTTTCGGTCGCAACATGGCGAACTTTCCCGCGCACTTGTCTGACATATCGATGAAATCATCTCCTTTATTAACGATAAAAATAAAATGAATCATTAGTACTATTGAAATATACAGTTGGACCTCGTTCATTCGAATTCATCGGGTTCGAAATTTTATTTCTAAAAATGCATGATTTCGAACAATTCGACGTGTCTAAGATACACCAGGCCCTGATATTTATTTCGGATTATACCAAGTATTCGGATGAAAGGTTGTCGAATAAACGAGGTTCGACTGTATCAATATCTGACAGATATATCAACGCTTAACCAGGTGTGGAGTTAGAAAAAATAAGAATACATGTATATATATAATAACAATGCATTTACCAAAGTGTGATATCACATGCGACATAACCACTTCCGACACTCAATTTTAAGGGTCTACTCGGGTGATCTCCCTTTGATACCCACCACATCACTATTTATCTTTTAGTTACCACTACAAGAACACCAACTACGCAATCCAATGATGATGGATACGGCTCTACCCGTGCTGTAGGTATAGGGGCGACAGTTGACGGGATGGTTTTATTGGTCATTCTATTTTATTCATGCCGTCTATTCATGAGACACGAAGCGAAGCAAGAAAGAGGTTCGTATTTCAAGATTTGGAAAGTTTCATGTTTAATTTGTAAATCATCGAAACCGTTCTGTAAATGTAAAGGAAATATATGAGTATATGCAAGTAAACATCTCGTTCCTACATATCCAAATAAAGGTAGACATTAAGCGTAAAAAGTCAGGAATTTCAAAAAGACATACGGGTCACTGATATTTATATTTGTCCGACAATGGTACACTATATAGGGACTAGTCTGTCTTTCTATGTATGATATACATTTCACTGGTAGTTTGTTTCTTTTGATAGGTCAATAAAGATGCTTTCACATTTATCCAATATATGTAGGACTACATGTATATCATAAATGTACCCATGTTAATTTTAAAATGAGCGCTGAGTAGCACTATGAGATTAACAACCTCTTATGTAAGTGACGTAATTTCAAGAAAACGCAACATGTGATGTTACTATTTGCAAGCAGGAAAAATATTTACTCCACATGGTCACTTCGTTTTCATATTGCCATATGGGGTAAATATTGCTAACTGTCAGTACATGGTGACATCACATGTGACGTTTTTTTTAAATGACGACACATAAAGAAGAGGTTGCACATTGTACAGTGGCGTTCAAACGATTATTTAACAATGTTTGAAATACTCGTACATTGTATAGCCTTTCGCGTTTATCTGGTTCCACAGGGGATTGTTACACATTTTCATAAGTCAGTAATATATTTACATTATTATATTCACTAGGGGGATGTTACATACACGTTTACGATTGCTAAAATCTCCTAAGCCATTATCAGGTTGATGTGCTGTTCATTCTGACTAGACGGTTACTGTGCTTGTTTTATATTTAATACCAGAATGTAGAGCTAAATATTGTTGCTCCATTTATCAGTTTGCTGTAAAACATCAAAATCAGTTTATTTACATTAACTTTGTACAGCTAGATTAACGAGGCCAGACAGTGCTCTCCGTCGTCTCCAACTCAGGCATGTGGTCAACTATTAGACCAGCAGAAATACGCAGACGAAGCCCCGCCTTATTATGTTGTTATGCAGCAGCACAAACAGTATTCAGTTGAAGAAGACACAAACTTACAATTACACGACCCTGTGTACCACGTAGCCCATTTAACTGCTGCAACCCCATTGCCTATTCCTGAAAGCCGTCCTACATATCATGATCAGCCAAGAACCAATCATACATTAGATGAACAAGCCGGGAACCATATCACTCCTACCGGTAACAATCCCATTCTATCGTATATTATTTTACCCCATTGGGTCATTTATTCTATTGACACTCGCCATCTGAAACAATAACCTTGTTTTGTTCATTTTCATGTAGAGCATTCACTTCGCCCGAGATTATTTAAAAGATACTATTTTAAAACTGATTTGTACATTTGTCAAATTAGTCACAAGCAAGCACAAAGCAACTATAAACTTGTATTTTGTCTTAGATACTTAAATCGTTGATTGTTTTAAATGTGTCCAGATTAAAATGGAGCGTGCATTACACTTTGATATAAAAAGTACAATTTACCGTAGTTTAGAATGTTGGTTAGCCTTGAAATTCTTTCGAAATTTGGACCAAGACGGACTGTATAGTGGAATAATATTTCCAATGGGACAAAATATATAGACGACGACCAAGATTTCACAAAATATCTCAATTGATATTTGTCTCGAACTAGAAATTTCAAGGGCTTATATTTTGAGACAATATCAGAGGAACAAGTAGGTATACAAGAATCAGGCATACCTACACCATTTATCTCTGTCGAAATCGTTTGTTCTATTATTTCAATTTTACAAGAAGTGTTTTATGTTTTGTGAATGCGGGACCCGGTCGTTTTGTTACGTGATTCGCTATGTCCCCATAAAGTTTACCTAAAATCTACGGTTCCGTTTGCTTTTCTTACGACATTCGTCACTGATGCTTATTGATGACTATTGTCTTTAAAAACACGCAATCATTTGTGCGAGTGGGCATTTTTTAAACGTTGAGAAGTATAGCATACGAACAATCAGGGGAAATGCAAGCTCGAATAGCTTTTTCTATTTATGGGAGAAAATATGCAACGTTCATAAAAACTAGAAAAAAAATAACCAAACACATACCTGCAGTTGTCTGTCACATTATATAAAACAACCATGTATTTCATTTTAGCTCCACCCCTAGGGTACCCTGACGTTCAACCACCACCTTATACAGGGGACTGAAGACTCACCAGGCGTTATCCATTAAATGTGTCACCAAAGAACAAAATATCAAGTGTTGTGTCATTGAATTTACCCAGTAATAAACAGATGTGTAAGATAAAGTGATGTCAAGCTCTCATTATTCCATTACATAAACAGTCAAATATTCGATGCTGTCATTCGTACAACGCAGTGATAACCACCACACAAGGGGCATTATAAATAATACGCACATCTGTCTTCGATGGGGAATGCAGTTTGGTGTCCATCTTGGTGGCCATCTTGGCTGCCATCTTGGTGGCCATCTTGGCGGCCGTCTTGGCGGCCATCTTGGATGACATCTTGGCGGACATCTTGGATTTCTTAGTTCACCATGATTTATGCCAATTATGCGTGTCGTGTCAGACGCTACATACCCTCACGAACATTTTGATTTGTAACATTGCAGGTTGATTGAATGGTACTGATTACCCATGAATAATGCATAGACTTCCCAACTGTATATGGGTACAAAGATGTGACTTGGACATTTCTAGTAAACTACAGTGAGAAATAAAAAGAACATTCCTTTGACAACACTTTCAAAAGGAGTTAAAAAATATAATCTCAATAAGTATCAAGTCATTCTGGTGTCAATCAGCTTTCCTTTCTATGCTTTAGCCTGCATAATAGCTTACATTCTTCACAAAAGTAGTATATACCTGTGTCTTCAAAAGCTAATGCATGTCCGAAGCGTTACTCTTAGTTATCTTTGCGTCTCTTATGCCTTTGCATATGTTGTTGTGTATGGGTGTATGTTCATATCTCCTTGTATGTATCAGTATCTGATCGACTGCTTTATTCATTTTTCTTGTGTTCTTTGTTCTTATTACCTATGGGGTTTCTGCATGGTTGTACCAAATTTGAAAAAAAACGTTACGAAAATTCAGAAAAAGCGACAGTGTCTCAATAATTTCCGAACAAGCCTCGTGGTGAGCAAGTTTATTAGTTTCCTATCAGTCGTTGCTTTATTTATGCCATACAAAAGGCCATACTAAAAAATGTGTTTAGAAACTATTTAAAGGGCCAGCCATTAATGACTTATGAACACCAGACAGGCAGGTAGGCGGCTCACCAACCAGCCATATCAGAACGAACCTTTGACCTCCCGCTCCGAAGACAGATGCCTTAACCACTCTGCCATTGGAGACGGTTTGTGAATGTAAGAAATGTACTTCGTTCATTAAATTGATTGTATACTTTAATGCGTAACCTCCTTCAAATTAAGAAAATAATTGTTACTGCTGTTATTATTAGAATAATTAGAGGAGGAATGAATGCATATATCAAAGCAAATATCTCTACTACTTATAAAGGTGAAAAACGCGTTGCATGGACCAATCTGTCATTATTTTCAGTGTATTTCATATGACTGCTAGATCTATCAATTGGGGTAGCAAGCTATTCTACTATTATGACGCTTAGAAACAATTTTGGCCAAATTAGGTCGAATTCTCTTTGGAGTCGAAAATGTAATATATTCACACGGATAAATACGGCGGCAGTTCGCAGGTACCGTACCAGCTAGGTCACTATATTACCATGTATCTTCAAAGTTCAAAGGCCCAAATGTTTTGTTTATAAACAAACGAAACATTGATAAATCCGAATACATCATACATTTAACAAAACGAACGCACTAACATGAACAAACTTTCCACACCAAACAAATAATCAGCTATGAACAAAACAATAAATAAAATGCAAAATTCGTGCTTATATAAATGACATATAAACATATCCCCGTAGCCTTAAACGTTATTTTTAGACCAAAATTGTATGTCGCACACCGTGATTCAAACTCGATCAATCAATCAAGAACATATTTAAAAAAATGCCCAAATGTTACGCTTGATTTAAGATTCATTGCTAAGATAAGTACCCTCCTCCTATAGTGGTATACATAATATGCATATTATTTGTACTTCATGGGGTCTGACTTTTAATGAAGATCGCTACAAGTATACGATAGTAAAACATGAACTGACATGACCTATCAATACTATATGCCTTAAGAAATGAATATCCAGTGTATTAATCAATCGGAATCTCATATAATAAGACTTTGAGTAAACGTATCATGTCCAGCTTTTCTTGATAAATATCAAGAATGATCTCCCTTGGATATCGACTTTGTTGAAGCCATTTCCTCTCAATTGGATTGTCTCCCTTCCACGAATAATGATACCTGTCAAAATGATCAATAATTGATATTGATTGCATGTGATCTGGGATCAATATATACATGAAGGGACACAATCAAAACAACAAACAGACTATACAATTATATATAATATAGTTCCACTCTGGGTCACTACATGCTATGTACATAAAGACAACAACTGTTTCAAATTAATTTTTATTACAATACTTGTTAGCACTTGAAATATATACATGCACAATTACGTTCAATATCAGACATAATCTGAATGAAGACACTATAAAGTTATGAAAATGTGTGTTATTACAATCAACAGGTAACTATAAAAATAATAACCAAGAAGAATGAACAAATGAACGGACACTGTACAGCAAAGAACTTGGACTATAAAAGCAACATACAAGTACATTTTTTTTCATTGCAATCTGAAACACTAGGATTTACGTCATTAAAAAAAAGTTACGGATATTTTCAACTTATCTATGAATGTTTTCAACAAATGCGTCAGGTTGTTACACACAATCGATAAAAAAAGGAACGATTTCAATTGCCCAATTTCTTTGTGACATTCTCCCACTCAGGATTGAAACGGGATTTAATCAGAAACTCACGTCTGTTTTATTTAAATATTAAACGTGATATGTTCAGGGGTCTATACTTACTCCGTGATTTCTATTTGATGAATGATAATGATAAGAGTAAGCTACTCATACTCAATTACCCGAGAAAAGTGGCTAAATATCTCGTAAGACCATATATGAAGAAACAGTATTGCATTTATATAGATAATTAGTATAGAAATCACAAAACTGAATTAATACACATGTTATTATTATACAATGCTGGTTACATTATACAAATGTCTATGTATAAATTGTATTATATTGCTTGTCTTTAAAACTGTTCATGAATAGCAAGTTGTTACTCGCTCACTCATTCATTCACTCGTTTTTTTAAATAATTTTCAATGCACAAATTATAAACACGTTAAATTAGTAAGAGTAACCACATACTTACAGAAAAGTATTTCAATTTATTTAAAATTTAAGTATAAAGTTAACAGTAGCATCGCCAAAATTGTATTAATTTCAGGTCTTGTTGTGCAAAAGGTCACACACGTAAGGCTATATACTGTCATCCAATATAATTAGCCACACCAATATTGCATCTCGAGGCTATTCGATAAGAGTCTTTTTCCCAATTTCCTCTCTAAAAGCGCATTCGATGTTAATTTACTGATTGTATAATTGCTACATCCAGATGTATCACTTTAATCCGATGCCATGTGCGTCATTGAATACCAATAAAGCGTACACAATATCGAGCGTATTCGAAATTACGATACATAACTGACTATGCTCAACAAAAATCGTTAAAAACTTAAAGGCTACAATGAAATATAATCCGCATTTAAGCTAATAAGTGCCATCGAAAATATACATTAATATATATGTTTACACTGGATCTACCTCTATTGGAAAGTGTCTAAATTCGATATTTCGTGACAACGGACACAGTGGAGAAAGATCCTGTATTATGGTTGTAATCTTCCAGCGTTTTGAACACTCTGGTATTCTTCTCTTCCAGTTTTGCTTAATTGCAATCGTTGCATAGTCCTCTGTTTTCCCTTGACCGAGTGGTTAAGCCATCCGTCTTGGGAATCGGAAAATCGAAGGTTCGAATCACGGAAATGGTCCGTTAAATAATGGTTACCGTTTACCTAACTGACTTCTGCCCGACATTAAAAGATCGAAATCAGGAAGTAAATTTGCTCAAACAGAAATTTTCTCATGTCTCAGAATTAAAAAAAACAGTATAATATGAAAGCTGGATGCAAAAGTATTATATTTTAACGGTCTGGTTATCTTTGAATTGAATGACATGTTACATGTGAAATGATATTTACAGGTGTAAATAAATGTCAAGATGTATATTAGAGGGTCAGTAGAGAACTTTTAACACTCTGGTAAAGACATTAATCAAGTAATCGCGGAGATTTAACAACTTGAAAAAAATTGAATTAATATATCTCCATTTAAAAATGTATTATATTTAAAATGCTTAAATGTATTTTTTCGGCACATTTAGCTCAACAAAATTCTACAGCATGAAATAGATTGTTTACCTCCTTTATTCTCATCCGTACGTACAGTTCGGTGAAACAAATTATTCATAATTTTGATCGGAATATTAAGACGGGTATAAAGATATAGAATGTAGATTTTGATTCTAATCTTATAAACAATTTGGAATAATCGACACTATTGTCTATTTTTCGTCATCAATAAAGCTTTTCAAGCTAGCATAGACTATGTATATATACACATATGCAACACATATGCAACAGGAAATGATATTTAAGAACACACAATCGATGCCGTTTTAATGTTGAAAGTCGAATATTCGTTCAGAAGGTTGACCAAATACTCGAATACCAAAATTGACATTCATCGGCAACACTACTTCATACATAGCTTAAAGGTATCATACTTGAATTTATATTTATAAAGGAAATAAATCTAGAAATTGGCAAACCACTCCATTGTGGCAGTTGACTGAGAGTGACCTCTAGGAATATGATCCCCAACCGTCCATCTAGACATATCAAACCTTCCTGTTGTCGATGAAATGGTGAACCAAAAGTAAGGTTTTACCTGAAATCTCACTTCTGTGGAAGAATCAGGCGTTACCTGTATACTCACTGAGCGCACATGCATAGCTGCCACTTCATTTTCGCTAATTAAAAGGGTATCTGCCTCGTGTATTATAATCGAGTCAGGACCACTTAACTTAAGCGTGTAGCGTATTCTTGCTCCACTGTTAACGGCGGCTTTAAGGTTGCATTTTGATCCCGATTGAACTGAACCAGACTTATCGTTAACCAACAGCTTTCTCCATGGTCGTGTGTCAATAAACCATGCAACGGCACGCGTACCCGTTGTACGTCCTTGCTCCTTGTATTCCCCAACATTGACACTGAGAGTTGTTTCTGTTCCCGTGGTGGTAAGAATACGCCAGTCCCATTTTGCGCCAGAATCAAACATCGTCGAATCAGTGGGGCTTTTTTTAACCATGCGTAAAATTACTGCATTGACATGTCCGCCGAGAACCCTGACTTCATCCGGTTCAACACTAATTGTATCCCCGTAAACAAGTTTAATGCGGTGGCCTCTCAAAACAGCCGAACGTAAAAATTCCAGCGTTCCTTCTAATTCGTTTCCAGAAGCATCATGTTTGTAAGCGAGTTGCCAACAGGATTCAGTATGCCTAGAAAATAGAAATAATATAAAATCAATAAGCACTTCTTTGTTTCCTTCCGTAACCCATCAGTTAACTTGATTCTATGTACATTACTGTATATAAATATTACATTATAATTGTATAACACTTACATTTCGTAAAACGAATCTATAAATCGATCAGTCACTTACAAAGTACATAGCCACAACAAAAACACTAGAAAATACTAACGTCATGTTACCCTTCAACTTAACCCTATATTTAACCGACACATATACTAACATATCACTATAAATGACCACCTTACCACGTCATCGGCTGTGTAAAGCGGCTATCACTTCGATTCTCGTGTTCTCCAAGTGTCCAACGCGAAATTTGAAACTTAGAATCACTGACCCAGTTTGTGAACCACCAATAATCATTGCCCTGAAACACGTAGTTTGGGTAACTTTCCTGCTGGCTGACGTGGTACAACGACTGGCCGACTACAAATTCTTCATTCGTTGATATCTGTGTGTCAGATATGTATTATGTGAAGATAAATGGAACCAAACGTAAAGGGACTGGTCTGATAAAATGTTTGTTGAATTTGATAGAAACGTTTATCGACATTTATTTAACAATGTCAAGTCTGAACTTGTGTGATATATGAAAAACAATCACTACGTACAAATATAGAGTCTGGTTGTAGTTCGAGTTGTACAGCAGTAATACTGACTTCAATAACTCACTTGGTAGTACATGTGATAAATATGTTGTTCCAGTTGTTTCAAACGATGTTAAAAACAGAAAACAGAAAACATAACAACAATGTAATTAAAACAGAACAACATACTTCCAAGCTGTCCATTGGTGCAGTATACCCATCACACTCCGTTACTATGCGTACGTCACTTCCAGCTTTCACGTCTGATATAAGATCATTAAGATTGCCCGACATTACAGTATTTCCGCTAGTATGTTTCAAGGGTGTGTTGTGCATCGGTCTGTATCAAATAAAATGGTCGTTTAAACTTTTACAACAGTTTATATAGTTTCAATTCTTTGTTCAAATGTATCTTATGTAAAACATTGTTGCTAAGCGGTCCAATCATTGATACAGTGATATTTATCCAGTATACATTCCAACGATTCATAGTTAGCGCTAAATATTATATCAGCTATTACTTTCCAATACCAAGTACGAACTCCTTATGTTTGATCTGGCCTCGGTATTATAACGTATACTTACACTCAGCACTCAAATCACAAATTTACTCATATGAGTCTGATAGATTGAAATGTATGATAATGTTAAACGAGTGCTGAATATCCCTTATGTTCCATTTTTCAAAATGAATATAGGGATCATTGTCAGTAGGTTAGTGTTCTGTGGATGTTGCCAAAACAGCTTCTCCTCCCTTCTAAAGGAAATGTTAAGTTGTTACAGCGAACGCCACATACACAAGATAATGCCTCCCCACACTGATCCCAGGGAGACATTAAGCAACGAAACATTAGGAGTTTAGAAGGTGTTGTGACTAGATCAAGAACTACCATGGAAAATTTAAGGGACAACCAAGAGGAGGATAGAATGGATGGAATACGCCACATGATAAGCTAAGAAAGCAAGTGACCACGTGCTGAAAGGAGGGGGACAATACTTTTCATATTAAGTCCAGAAAGGGATTTCACTTGAATCATCACTATTATAATCATTATGGCTATTGCTATAATATTCAATCTTTTAATAGCGTACTTTCAGACTTTCTTAATAAATACAAATGTCTGTCTTAAAACACAATACTATTTACATGTTCAGCTGTTGTCGGTATATGAATCACAAATATCTGCAGTCATACGACCAAAGTATATCATGTTAAATTCCAATACAGTTGTATTCAAGTGATTACTTCGTCTTTACTTAAACCATAGATGACGCTTGATGTTCACTAGTACTGAAAACCATTTGTTATTGCCTTCTTTGGTCAAGTTCTAATTTAGTCGGTCACATTTTTTATTGTGACGGGCAAAGTATTAAAATGACTCGAAAAGCCTGTCTTCGCCGTTTAAAATGTGTGCAAATTAAATAGCACTGTAATATATGTACTTAATATCAATGACTTCACCCTACCTTATGAACCATTTCACCTCGTAGTTCCGTGTGGATGTTCCTGCTGACTGGTTTATTCCAACGTAATAACGTGCTACATGTGTTTGTCCTGTTGTACACACGGTAATAAACCACCAAAATGCCTTCTCTTGGAACGTGTCATACACAGCTGTGCTGATATGAAACAGCACTTGTGCACATATGTTGTCTCCGATCGTGTGCGCATTTTGTACGCTTGTCAGATAACCCAATGACGGCAGTTGGATACGGATGTCGGCGCCGGCAAGAACCGCTTTTATTAGGTCTGTTTTACTTCCCTGAGTGACAACACCAGTGTCACTAGTTGTAGCGACTAGCCTCCATTTGTCGTTACATGAACCTTTAATAATAGATTCACAGTATCTTTTTTATAGCTTCGATAACATCTGCATGCACTTAAAGCAGATAACTTTTTGCGGCATAATGTTATAATGCTGGAGGAGCATAGTGTTAATGAACTGAAAACATTCAAGAAATCAAACTTGTAATAATGTAATTGTCCGATTTGTTGGGTACTGCTTTTGATAATAACAATGCCGATGACGCACAATTATTTTAGACTTAAAGATAAAGTAAATATGTGGCGAATTTCTGTTTAATATTGTTAAACCGATCGCATGTAAATAAATGTAGATTACGTTTTGTGTGTCTTAGTTCGCATCAGCTGTAGTCACAAGTTATGAAGCCCTATTGATTTGATTTGTTCTATTAACAAATAAGTTATCGTTAACCATCAGAAATTTGTCAGCAAAATGATGTATACATCTAGAAGTGCCTTTAATACATTATCTTATTACCGCATGCTATCCACCACAAGCCAACCAAAATCCTGCTTTCATTCTGGTTCCACTGACTACGCGCAAACTAGGACACAGAGACCAGTATTGCTAGCTAACCACGTGACTTCAACCTTATACATACCAGGCGAAAGCACGGGTCGCGATACCAATCGCTATACATTTGGCAGAGTAAGCATATCCTGATACAGGGATCAGTGGAACTCCACTCATGCTCTTTCACTTTTATGTCCAGAGTGGCGCTCACCGTGAGCGATTGGAGTCAATAAATGAGTAACGGAGCGCGGAGCGGAGTTAATTTAGCAAAACTTAGTACCAACGGTCGCTCACTTGGAGCAACGGAGTGACTTGAACAACAACAAAGATTCGCTGCCGTACTCTCGGTTATTACATAGAACTACATTGTTTAATCAGCTTCTCAATATTAGTGCCTCATTTTTTATTGCAAATCGTCGCTCACTTTGAGTAGTAAGCCGTCGATTGTATTTTGCGGGAAGCTGTGACTAACACTGCGACTCTTTAAAGACTCTTTTGTTTTGAGCCGCACCTGAGCGCATTGCTCAATTTTGTGAGTCTTCGTATTGTCTCTTTGAGTTTGAGCCGCACGTGAGTGCATTGCTCTTTTTTGTGAGTCTTTGTAAAGATTCTTCTAGTTTGAGCCGCGCCTAAGCGCATTGCTCATTTTATGAGTTTACGTACCAACTCTTCTGGTTTGAGCCGCGCGTAAGTGCATCGCTCATTTGTGTGAGTCTTTGTATAAACTTTTCTTGTTTGAGCCGCGCGTGAGTGCTGCGCTCATTTTTCGGAATCTTTTTTTTATAGATTCTTCTGGTTTGAGCAACACGTGAGCTCAATGCTCATTTTATGAATTTACGGAATAAAAGAAGCTTATATATTTACAGACGTATTTCAGCAATACTTTAAAAGCGTCAATAATCCGGATGATCATTCTTTTTAATCCGGATGATGATGTGCTATATTTTCTAGAGAGGTACGAACAAAATGAAAATAATGTAATGTTCGAAGAATTGAATTTGCCGATTAGTAAGGGAACATTATCGAAAGCAATTAGTCAACTTAGCTCAAGTAAAAGTGGAGGGCCAGAATGAGTTTTTTATTCATGGAAAATAGCATATACATTGTGTTATGTATAGTTGTCTCTTTCATTTTATTATATTACTATTGCATTTGCATTTTATTTTTCCGTTATGTCTTATAGTTTGTCATGCACTTTGATATGTATATGATTACATATTTATGGTGGCATATTACTGCCATCAGTTAGCATGATAGCGTTCGCAAATTGTTTCGTGTTAACCACTTAATTATTACGGTAATTATCTAGCTATCTAGTTAATATTCGTGATACATTTTCGGTAAGATAAATATCATAAAACTAGAAACAGGCTTGAAAGTGCCCAGAACTGCCACCTCTTACTTTTTTGTGATGTATTACACTATATTTAAGTGGTAACAAGAGTCTTATCTAGTTGACCACTTACATGTATTATGTTACTCAATAACTCAAATGTGTGTCTTCACTGTGACGTAAATGAACTGCATTTACAGGGGAATACAAATATAAAATATATTATGTCATCTTTTTTACTAAATATTTTCAATAAAATATTTGATTTTGGCTATTTTCCAGAAGATTGGTCGGAAGGTTAGGTTTTCCCTTTACATTAGACGGTTAGCATCAATGACGAAAACAATTAAAGGGGAATTACATAATAAAGCACTCTAGGAAAATTATTTACACGAATTCTAAGTAATAGATTATCGGATTTGGCTGAACAATACAGTGTTTACATTGAAGCTCAAACTTGTTTAGATAAAAAAGGGGACTATTGATGATATGTTTGTACTACATGGTATTATTACTCACGTATTAAATACAGGTAAAATGTTATACTGCGCTTTTATAGACTTTACTAAAGCTTTTGATTGTGTAAACAGGGAAAACTTATGGCTTAAGTTGATAAAGCTAGTTATCAGGGATAAGATCTTAGATGTTATGCAGTCTATGTATTTATCAGTTAAATCACTAGCACTGGGCACTATCAGACACTTTTTCGTGTTAAGATATTTATCTGGTATGAAAATTTATCACGATACTTATCTAGTTAACCAAATGACTATCTAGTTACTTAAGTAGTTATTTAGTTTCTTTAACGTGATAACCACATAATTATCTAGTTAATTAAGTTGTTAACTGGTGGCAGAAATATGCCACCATAGTCTTCCAAAACAAAAAATGAACACTTAAATAGCAATGGTGTTATGTTTGCAAAGAAAACATTTTGATCACGCTGGGGGCGTAAACATGACAATGTTGCATGAAAACCAGATGAACATAATATGTTTGCTTAACAACTGCGTCTGTATGTAGATATGTAGTATATTTCGAGATTTATCTAGTGAGTAGTGTTGTTAGTCAACCACTCGTAAAATCGTTCTTTGAAATTTAGAAGATTCTAGGTTTCATGTACAAGTCACGAACATTTGTATTGTTTTAATCAGATAAATCGATATGTAACAAGTTGTATAACGTGTAATTTACAACTGTTACAATAAATACTGATGAACTACATTTGTATATCGAAACAGACTATGCTGCCTATGACTACTCTCGCTACGGAGTTATTTTTTATCCAATCTCCTACGAAGTCATCTATCCTTACAGGCATCGGAGTTACTACTAATCGTAACATTACGGCATTTAAATGTTGCACAACAAATCTTGCAACTTATTTGTTTGCTTCAAATTGCGCCGACCATCTCTTTATACATTATAAAGTCTATCTATGAATCTCTTTAGTCTAAAGTCAAAATTTGTGTTTATCCCCATTTTTATTTTCAATGTTTGTCAATGATTTAATAAGTATGTTTGGTCATAGTAATGCAGATGGCATTGATGTTAATATGTTAAAACTATTTACGTTATTACAGTAAAACTTCGGAACCTCGAACTTCCGTCGGACCTAGTAATTAGTTCGAGCCATCTATTGTTCGAGGCATCTACGGTAAACGCATATATGTCCTAGCTGACAGTCAAAGCGCAGAAAAGGGCCCATTAGGTACACAAATCACAATTTAATTTTTTTACCCTAGATCATTATTTTCCTCTACGAATTTTTTTTGAAATGAAGCTATGGTGCATAGTTTTCAAGTATGGCGTTTTGAAAATGTATCGTACTATGTGCATAGCTTGTCAGGTCTTATGGACGGTATAACGAGGCAAAACACCCATACTTAATTTCAGCTATGTTTGAAATCATTTGACATGTTGAATGATTCATTGAAATACTTGCTTCAGATTGATATATCCACCTAATGCAGTGAAATTATCAAAATATCAGTAACATTCTAATATCTAATACGTTTTCTGCACAGTGTTATTTTGCTGTAATTTCTACATCTTTTAAGAATGAACTGTAGGTCAAAATCTTAAGTTAACTATATTCAATGCTTTCATACAGTTTTAATTAAACGAGACGCGTCTATAGCGGTGCATATTCTGAAGAATCGAATTTTCTACAATTTCTATAACGACTAAACAAATTATAATGATATTTTATGGAAGAATTCAAATATCAACCAATATTTAACAAAGCATGTATTGTGCATATCGCATTGCAAATCTTCCTTTTATGAAAGGAGCCTCTTATAACTTATGATTTTGGGCTATAAATTGAATTCAAGTTTACATACATTTTTGTAAAATATTGTAGCTTAAATGACTCTGCAAAGTCGAATAAAAGAATGCATTCAGACATTACGTATTACATCGCGATAACGCAAACAACCTTTAGCGAACTTATTCAAATTCCTGAAAGAATGTCTTGCCTACTGGAGGAATCCTCGCCAGTCCGGAATCTCCTCTAATCCGAACTTCATAGTTTGTCCAAGGAGTGTTCGGATTAGGGAGTTACCACTGTACGTGTACAACTGGCAAGTAATTATCACGAAGTGCGAATAACATTGTCGCCAATCTTACCCGTCAACAAATAATAGTGAGGTAGTTCGAACAGCAACTATAGTGACTATGGTGACTATGGTTGGACGATAAAACTCATTCTAGTTCATCTATGGTCTAGTTACTCTGGTCACTCTTCAAACTTGGAGGCTTGAATACAATATAGAAATGTTCCGAACAGTAACTATGGTTCAACCACCGATTAAGTATGGTTGAACAATAGTCGATATTCGGAACACCTCTATAGGATTTTCAACCCTCCAAATTCTTAGAGCGACCAGAGTAACTAAACCATAGATGAACTGGACTGAGTTGTATCATCCAATCATAGTCATTGTAGTTGCTGATCGAACTACCTCAGTGTATTAAGCGGTCAATGAAAGTTGTGAATTATTGTATTGTTCGACCTATCTATGGTGAACAATCCTGTTCGAGTGTTCGACCTATCTCTGTTCGAGTGATCTACTGTAAGTTAATATGCAATAAGAAGGGGTTTCGCCGGGACTTAAGAACCTGTTCGAGGTATCTACTGTGTTCGAGCCAAGACTGTTCGAAGTTTCGAAGTTTAACTGTATCTGCTGATGACATTGTCATATTCAAAATTCAACAGAAAATTTGTAACACAGTGTAGCAGTATAGATTTATTGCATGCTTATTGTATTAAATGAAAGCTAAAAGTGAATGTTTCTAAAACAAAAATATTAATATTCAAACGTTTGGTTCCATTGATTGAACAACAATTAGGTTACAAATGGAGACTGGAAGGTGGTCCAAACCTGTAAGAATACCTTTAAATAAAAGAAAATGTGTAAATTGTAAAACAATAGAGGATGAATATCATTTCGTTATTGAATGTGACATGTATCTTGATATGCGTGAACATATATATATCTAGGAAATATTGGACAAGACCAAGTATATTAAAATTTATTAATCTCATCAACTCAGAATATAAGAACACTCTTCGAAGTTTAGCAATGTACATTTACAACGCATCTAATATTAGAAATTCGTTAATGTATGCTAAACAGTCTGTATCACTAGAATGTTACACGAATTATTAATGACAATATTTTCATTTTTGCTTTTACATGATTTGAATGCAAGCAACTCTAATATATATGTTATGACCGTCTCAACATGTATATTTGGAAGTTTGTACTATGCTTAATGTTAGATGTTAGATACAATATTGTTCAATGGAAAAAATGTATGTGATCATGTTGTACACTGTTCTTCTGTACATATGCTAATTGTCATCCTCGTGGGCTTTATAGCCTAACTGGAATATAAATAAAAAGTCTCAAAAATGTCATTTAAGCTCTGAGCTTGTTTGCCGATTTTTTATCATATTGGTTAAAAACATATTATCTTATTATTTTTAATAAAGAATACATGCAGTAGTGTCTAAACTAAACATTCAATTACTACAAGTAAGGAGACCTGAGTAAAGAATACGATACATATAAACGTATTGTATTTGATCCGAGAGTTGATCGATACACGAATTAAATGGTAAAAACAAAAGATAAACGATGGATGATGATTTAAACACTTAATGTCATATTGCCCATTTTAAGTTTACAGTTTATACGTAACAAGACACACTAAAACTACAAGAAACTACTTACATGATCCCTCTGTTGAACTTGTTATTTCCGAAATTTGTGTCAAAAACATAAAACAACATATAATCACTTTCACCATTGTAATTATCCTCAGTTCCTTTCTATGAAAAAAACTGCCCTAGCCTCATTGAAATGTTATCAAAGAAACGTTTACTACGTGCTTAGTGTAAGCGCAGTATGTACGATATAATGCTCAGGTACAAACAGTAATGATAAACCTACCCTGATTTCCCCGATTAAATACCGACTGACAGCTGATACAGA
This sequence comes from Mactromeris polynyma, assembly GCA_032209605.1. Taxonomy (NCBI): domain Eukaryota; kingdom Metazoa; phylum Mollusca; class Bivalvia; order Venerida; family Mactridae; genus Mactromeris; species Mactromeris polynyma. Next base: position 20,308,571 of record JASFXZ010000007.1, on the reverse strand, counting down.
TGTTTATGTAAACACTTAAAAAAGGCCACATGTTTGCGCATTGCAATTTATCTGCTTATATGTTTTGAGTTATAATTTATTGAAATCGCATACAGTTCTACATATGCAAATAATATATTTCTTGATCTGTTCTCACTCTTATAAATTTTAATAACCATCTTATTTATGAATTATACATGTTCATATATCTTGTGAAAACCATCGTGCGCCTTTGTACAACTACATGGACTTCAAACACATAATTAACATTAAAGTTATGTCATTAATTGGACAAAACACTTCTATGCCACTATACACTTGTATTTCAGAATAACGCAAATTACAATTATTGCTGAAAGGAGAAGATGCACAAAAGGTTACATTCACAAATCAAAAGTTCCCCTGAAAAATAGGGAAAAGGACGATGTGGTGAGGAACGCGAAAACTGTACTAAACAGACCAGATTCACACACATGCTGGGTAAACAAACAATACTAAACAGACCAGGATCACACACAGACATGGGACAAAATGACATTACCAAACATACCTGGATCACACACGGGGTGGGTACACATGAATAATACCAAACAGATCAGCATCACACACAAGCAGGGGCCATGACAATAATACCAAACAGACCAGCATCACACACAGTAAGGGGACAAAACTACACCAAACAGACCAGGATTGCACGAAATTAGGGGACACGAAAGCAATACCAATCAAATCAAAATCACAAACAGGAAGGGGACTTGAAACCATACCAAACATACCAGGATCAATCACAGGAAGGGGAAATGAAAACAATACCAAACAGAACAGGATTATAAACAGGAAGGGGACATGAAAACAATACCAAACAGAACAGGATTATAAACAGGAAGGGGAAATGAAAACAATACCAAACAGAACAGGATAATAAACAGGAAGGGGACATGAAAACAATACCAAACAGACCAGAATTACACACAGGAAGGGGACATGAAAACCATACCAAACAGAACAGGATTATAAACAGGAAGGGGACATGAAAACAATACCAAACAGAACAGGATTATAAACAGGAAGGGGACATGAAAACAATACCAAACAGAACAGGATTATAAACAGGAAGGAGAAATGAAAACAATATTAAACAGAACATGATTATAAACAGGAAGGGGACATGAAAACAATACCAAACAGACCAGAATTACACACAGGAAGGGGACATGAAAACCATACCAAACAAACCTGGATCGATCACAGGAAGGGGGCATGAAAACAATACCAAACAAACCAGAATCAATCACAGAAAGGGACATGAAAACAATACCAAACAAACCAGGATCAATCACAGAAAGGGACATGAAAACAATACCAAACAAACCAGAATTACACACAGGAAGGGGACATGAAAACAATACCAAACAAACCAGGATCGATCACAGGAAGGGGACCTAGATTGTAGACTATTGAGTTGCCGTGGGTATGTATGGGGAGGCATTGCCTAATGTGTGAAGCGTTCCCTGTAACTACTTAATCTCTTGCATTACGTACAATCACAACTTCATTTTTGTCAAGCCTGTTATCATCCACTCAAGTGCAAATTCATTAGTTTTCCATTAGTATGTCGTGGAAGATGTGTTCACAAGATAATGGACAAATACTACAATAAGGGAGTTGCTATCTACCTTCGTGAAACATTGTGATGCGAGTATAGATTGTAGAACAAATGTACATATGATACTGAAACACAAATACCGCGGAAGATAATCAACGCTGACATGACTAGTCAGCAGATTTGTTTTCTTGATAATATTCAATACTTATTCAAAACATTTTGTTTTAAAATTCTTGCATTATGAGAAAGAAAGATTTACATGATGATCCTTAGCCCTAAAACCCGAAAGTCCGATTTAGATGTATACTATACTATTATGTCACTTCAATGTAATAATGCTCAATGACGACATTTATGACACCACCCATAACGTATGTATTCCAATTAAAACTTAAGTACAAAATGTATTTGTTATAAGTGGGAATAATCGCCAGAATCGTTTAATATGGGTTTAAGCAGAGAAGATTTCTAGATTGGGTCTCATAAGACAGGAATGCAGGTGTTAGTCTTTTGGCATACACTATATGTAAAATTTCATCTATAAATAGAAAGAAATATTTAGTAGTTACAGGGAACACCACGTACAAGACAATGCCTCCTCAAACAGAACCCATGGTAAAACAGCCTACGAAACATTAGGCAAACTGAGGCAAACATGTATGGAAAATGTATTTTCTGTTAAAGACTAACTGTTCATAGGTACATGTTTCCACATTCGGTGTAGTCCGCAATGACATATACAATAAGAGAAAGAATAAGTTGCTACAGGGAACGCCATATATATAAGACCCTCCCCAAACAGACCTCCGGGAAAACAATAATCTATAAAACATAAGGCACTAGAGGAGGTTTAATGGCGCATACGTTAGGGAACAGAAGCTTAAGGAATTGCCTGGCAGACTGTACGGAATAACAAGGAGAATCAAAGAGGACAGTGAAGGGGGAATTAATGGATGGAAAAGACAACACAATACGTTAATAACGGTAATTAATGGATGGAAAAGAGAACACAATACGTTAATAACAGTCAACTGACAACACAAACAACACCAAACTTACTATATATACAACATACAACACCCAACTGACAATACATACAACAAACGACTGGCTATACATACAGCAAACAACTGTATATATTCGAATCTGCTTTACGTATATTAATAGTATTATGTATCTGTTTTATAATTTTCTGGCATTATAATTACAGCTGATTCGTTTATGAACGGCCACCCAACTTAAGAACTTTAGTGTGTGCCAAATATGAGAAAATAGTTATTAGCAATGTTTAAAATGTAATACATTTGTGATATATCTCAATTGCACTGTCTGTAAGTAAGTAAGTTATTCAAACTTGTAAACAAATGTTCACCTCATTTGAATTTACAAATGCACTGATTTTGTCATTCTATGACAATAAACCCAAGTAGACAAATCCCACATACATTGAAGACAAAACATATAGCAAATTAAATACAAAGAATTGCTACAACAAATATGAATTTAAAAACCATATATTTATTGAAAGGGGATAGCTTACATTTTATGCAGTTAAATACACGGGCATGAAACAAACAATTTATACGGAAAGAAAGACAAATATCTACACCGAAAGAAAAATGTACAATAAACAAAATGCTTGTACCTTGCCATTGTATTATTACAGTGAATTCAATTTTGGCGATTATACTGTTGCGTGCACAAAAATGTCTAGTGTATTCGAAATCACAAAACTTCTCAACAAAAATCGTAAAAACTAAAAGGCTAGACTGAAAGATAATCCACATTGAAGTTGCAAAGTGCCATCGAAAATACACATTGTTTTACTTCATTTATTCTCATCTCATCGGTACGAAAGGTTATGTGAAACAAATGATTCGTAAGTGTGATCGGAAATTAAAAAGGGTATTAAGATATTCAGATTTTGCTTCTTATTTTCTAAACAATTTGGAATAACTGACACAATATTTTTGTGGGCAGTAAAGCTTTTCAAGCAAGACTATGTATATATGCAACAGGAAATAATAATGCCGAACAAACGGTTGATGCCTTTTTAAGTTGAATGTTCGAACACATGTATTCATATTTATCTAGAAATTCGCAAACCACTCCATTGTGGCGGTTATCTGAGTGTGACCTCTAGAGATATGATCCCCAACCGTCCACCTAGACCTATCAACCCTTCCTGTTGTCGTTGAAATGGTGAACCAAAAGTAAGGTTCATCCTGAAATCTCACTTCTGTGGTGGTAGTAGCAGGCGTAACGCTCACTGAGCGCACATGCATAGCTGCCACTTCATTTCCGCTACTTGCGAGGTTATCTGCCTCGTGTATTGAAATCGAATCAGAACCACTAAACTTAAGCGTGTAGCGAATTCTTGCTCCACTGTTTACGGCGGCTTTAAGGTCGGATTTAGATCCCGATTGAACTGAACCAGACTTATCGTTAACCAACACCTTTCTCCATTGTCGTGTGTCAATAAACCATGCAACGGCTCGTGTACCCGTTGTACGTCCTTGATCCTTGTACTCCCCAACATTGACACTGAGAGTTGTTTCTGTTCCCGTGGTGGTAAGAATACGCCAGTCCCATTTTGCGCCAGAATCAAACATAGTCGAATCAGTGAGGCTTTTTTTAACCATGCGTAAAATTACTGCATTGACATGTCCGCCGCGAACGCTGACTTCATCCGGTTCAACACTAATTGTATCCCCGTAAACAAGTTTAATGCGGTGGCCTCTCAAAACAGCCGAACGTAAAAAGTCCAAGGACCCTTCTAATTCCTTTCCAGAAGCATCATGTTTGTAAGCGAGTTGCCAACAAGATTCAGTATGCCTAGAAAATAGAAATAATATACAATCAATAAGCACTTCTTTGTTTACTTCCGTACATTAATGTACATTACTGTATATAAATCTTACAGTATAAGTGTATAACACTCACATTGCGTCAAACGAATCAATAAATCAATCAATCACATACAAAGTACATAGCCACAACAAACACAAGAAAATACAAAAGTCGCATACGCAAATGTTACGATTTCCAAATCAAAAATAGATTTCGGTAAATTCACCGAAATTCAGTGGATTTCGGTAAGGTAACGTACCTTTTATCGAAATATTAACCAATCCGCGTCAAGGTTACAAACGTTGTTCGGTGAAAGAGAAATTGCCTTGGTGGTTAACGTAAGATTCGATTGGTTTACACAACACTGATATGCAAATAGTAAAACCATGTTTGTACGGCTGCGCCGAAAACCTAAACCCTATATTTAACCGACACATATAATAGCATCACTGTAAATGACCATCTTACCACGTCATCTGTTGTGTAAGGCTGCTATCACCTCGATTCTCGTGTTCTCCAAGTGTCCAACGTGTAATGTGAAACTTAGAATCACTGACCCAGTTTGTGAACCACCAATAATCATTGCCCTGAAACACGTAGTTTGGGAAACTTTCCTGCTGGCTGACGTGGTACAATGACTGGCCGACAACAAGTTCTTCATTCGTTGATATCTGTGTAACAGATATGTATTATGTGAAGATAAATGGAACCAAGCCTTGCTTTTGTTTCATTATATACTTACCGGAGCAAATAAGTTTCAAGAAGACACCATTTCTATATAATTATGTATAATTTCTAACATTGGAAAGGAAATGGTCTGATTTAATTTTTGCTGAGTTTATCAACATTTATCTGGCAATGTCACGTCTGAACTTAAGTGATATATGAAAAACGAACACTACGTAGAACTATGGATTCTAGTTGTAGTTTGAGTCGTAAAGCAATTATATTGACTTCAAAAACTTCACTTGGCCGTACATGTGATAAAAAAGTTCCAGTTGTTTCAAACGATGTTATTTAAAACAGAACAACGTTCGATGTTATTAAAACAATAGTCATGTGATAGTTCGAGTCGTACAGCAATAATACTGACTTCAATAACTCACTTGGTAGTACATGTGATAAATATGTTGTTTCAAATAATGTTATTTAAACAGAACAATAATATTAATAAAACAGAAAAACAATGTTATTAAAACAGAACAACATACTTCCAAGCTGTCCATTGGTGAAGTATACCCACCACACTCCGTTACTATGCGTACGTCACTTCCAGCCTTCACATCTGATATAAGATCATTAAGATTGCCCGACACTACAGTATTTCCGCTAGTGTGTTTCAAGGGTGTGTTGTGCATTGGTCTGTATCATATAAAATGGTCGTTTTAACTTTTACAACAGTTTATATAGTTTCAATTCTTTGTTCAATTGTATAACATGTTAAACATTGTTGCTAAAAGGTCCAATTATTGATACACTATTATTTGTTCAGTATACCTTACAACGATTCATATTTAGCGCTTATTATTATATCAGCTATTCATTTCCAATACCAAGTACCAACTCTTTATGTTTGATCTGGCGCAGTATTATAACGGATACTTACACTCAGCACTCAAATCACAAATTTTACTCATATGAGTCTGATAGTTTGAAAATGTATGAAAATGTTAAACGAGTACTGAATATTCTGTGTCCCATTCTCTTAGAGACTCAAGTGTGACACGAGATGTGGTAGTAATTAAACACCCATATCTCATAATCATACTACCAACTGAAAGAAAGTGGGTCAAGACGAATATTTAGCACTCATTTTCGTGCATTTTCCACACTCAAAAAAACACTAAAAACTAATAGGAGCAAAGTTTGTGATTTGAAAAGTGCTGAGTTTAAGTTTCGTTATAATCCTAGGTCCTAATTTCAAAACTTAGGGATCTTTATCAGTAGGTTAGTGTTCTGTGGCTGTAGCCTAAACTGCTTCTCCTCATTTCTAAAGGAAATATTAAGTTGTTACAGGGAACGCCACATACACAAGATAATGCCACCCCACACTGATCCCAGGGAGACATTAAGCAACGAAACATCAGGAGTTGAGAAGGTGTAAAGGCAAACCTCTATGGTAAAGTAAGACATTGTCTGGTTGACTATCAAGAACTACAATGGAAAATTTAAAGGGGCAACAAGGAGGAGGATAGAATGGATGGAATACGCCACATGATAAGCTAAGATAGCAAGTGACCACGGGCCGAAAGGAGGGGCCAGTAATTGTACATGTATATTAAGTCAAGCAACTGCATTTAGGGAAAGACGGTGTCAGAAAGGATGGGGATGCAATATTATATTAAGTCAAGGAACTGAATTTAGGCAAAGGGCTTTTTCTTGAATCATCACTATTATAATGGCTATTGCTATAATGTTCCATCTTTTAATAGCGTACTTTCAGACTCTTAATAAATACAAATGTCTGTCTTAAAATACAATACTATTTACATAATCAGCTTACACCAAGTAGTAAGTTGTCGGTATATAAATCACAAATATCTGCAGTCAAATGACTATATCATGTTAAATTCCAATACAATTGTATTCAAGTGATTACTTCGTCTTTACTTAAAACGAAACAGAACGCTTGATGTTCACTAGTACAGAGAACCATTAGTTATTGCCTTTCTATGGTCAAGTTCTAATTCTATATGTGACAGGCAAAGTATCTAAATGACTCGAAAAGCCTGTCTACAACTTCTAAAATGTGTGCAAATTAAAATCGTTTAAAGTAATACTTAATATCAATACATCAACTCTATCTTATGAACCATTTCACCTCGTATTTCAGTGTAGACGTTCCTGCTGATTCATTTTTTCCAACGTAATAACGTGCTACATCTGTTTGTCCTGTAGTACACACGTTAAGAAACCACCAATATGCCTTCTCTTGGAACGTGTCATACACAGCTTTGCTGATATGAAACAGCGCTTGTGCACATATGTTGTCTCCGATCGTGTGCGCATTTTGTACGCTTGTCAGATAACCCAATGACGGCAGTTGGATACGGATGTCGGCGCCGGAAAGAACCGCTTTTATTAGGTCTGTTTTACTTCCTTGAGTGACAACACCAGTGTCACTAGTTGTAGCGACTAGCGTCCATTTGTCGTTGCATGAACCTTTAATAATATATTCACAATACATTGTATCTTTTATAGATTCGGTGTTATTTTCATGCAATTAAAGTAGATACATTTTTTGCGGTAGAATAGAATATTGATAAAGCTGATGATAGTGGTATTGAACTGAAGGCAATCAAACATGTAATAATGTAATGGTCCGTTTATTTTGTTGAATAACAATGATGACGATTAAGCACAGTTATTTTAGACTTAAAGATAAAGTACATAAAACAAAATTCAATTAAGCACTGAGCTTGTCTGCTAATTCGCAAGTTCTTCATTAAATTGTTTGAACATTTATGTCTTTCTTTATAATTAAATACTAATAAATGCAGAACTGCTTAATCTAAAAATTCAATTACTACATTTTTTTGAGTCCAAAGTCAATATTAGAACTGATGCTACTTTTGATGAACAGAAATTGAAAAATTTACTTTAGCGTCATCAAGAAATGTTTTCTACTGGTCCTACAGACATAGGTAAGTGCAATGTTGCTAAACATAATATTGAACTCACTGATTACAGACCAGTCAAAGAGAAGTACAGGCGAATACCTCCTGGTATGATTGAAGAAGTTAGGAAACATGTTCAGGAGTTGCTAGATAGCAATGTCATAAGAGAATCAAAATCACCTTGGGCGTCAGCAGTAGTCTTATGTAGAAAAAAGTCCGGTCAACTTAGAATGTGCATTGATTACCGAAAATTGAACCAACGCACTGTTAAAGACTCGCATACAATACCGAGACCAGAAGAAATTTTGGATTGTTTACATGGTGCCAAGTGGTTTTCCATAATTGATATGAAATCTGGATATCACCAAGTTGAACTGGAAGAACAACACAAACAATTTACAGCTTTTACTTTAGGACCTTTAGGATTTTATGACCATAACAAATTACCATTTGGACTTTCCAATTCTCCTAGTGAGTATCAAATAATTATGCAGCATTGTTTAGGAGATTATCACATGAACATTTGTTTCATTTATCTTGATGATTTGATTATTTTTAGCTCAACATATGAGGAACATTTGGTCAGATTAGACAAAATTATGACTAGGCTTATTGATTGTGGATTGAAATTGTCCCCAGAAAAATGTTATTTTTTACAGAAAAGTGTGAAATTCTTAGGTCATGTTGCTGAAAATGGTCTGGGAACTGATCCTGAAAAATGTGAAAAAAATAGGAATTATCAAGTGCCAGCAAATTCGGACGAGTTAAGATCATTTTTAGCTTTAGCAGGTTATTACAGGAAGTTCATAAAAGATTTTAGCAAGGTTACAAAACCATTGTCAGATCTATTGCCTCCAACTAGCCCAAAGAAGATTAAACGTAAAAAGAAGATTGAATGGATTTGGGGTAAGGAACAAGAAGAAACTTTCAGTAAGTTAAAAGAGTTATTGACTAGCCCACCGATTTTGGCTTATCCCCAGTTTGATAGACCTTTTGAGTTGCATGTTGATGCATGTTCCAAATCTTTGGGAGCTGTTTTATGCCAGGAACAAGATGGTCGCACTAGAGTTATATCTTATGCCAGTAGAAGTTTGTCAAAATCAGAGAAGAACTATTCTACATTTAAATTAGAATTTTTGGCACTTAAATGGGCCATTACAGAAAAGTATAGGATGTAACACGCCCAACTTTTAGTGTTGTGGCCGCTATACTTTTAGTAGTGCTTAACCTTCATAATTCGGTTAATTATTTTAGTATTTAATTTGAAACTAGAGCAAGTTGTCAAACCAGTAGCGGATCCGTGGTCCAGTGGTAAAACGCTGGACTTGTAATCCAGGGATCGCTGGTTCGATTCCCCGCTCCATCCACTATGGTTGTATATAGCAAACTACTGGTTACTCCACTTCTTACACACACTAGAATTCATTAATCAAGCACCTACAGTACTAATAACCATAAAATCTACAAATTTCCACCGAACTACATAATCTCCAGCATTCAACTGAAATGACTATAAAACAAAAACTACACCATGAAAATCTAGACTAAAATATACCCAAGTACTTCTCATGAATTTTTTTGCTGCAACATGTTCCCATAAAAGTGATAGAATAAGATATGGATAAATGGTATGCATGAAATGATTAGCAAGTTAAATGAATGATATATTAATACAATGAGTTGACTTACTTACTGAAAAAAAGTAATCGTCTGACAAGTATGTTACAATCAAATATAGTATAAAATTACAATCAATACACCAGTCGGTCCTCGAATGAAATTGAAATATGGCAAAATAAATCAATACCAGAGTACCCATACATCAACGTCAGATGAAAAATCACCAGTAACTTCAAAAAATACACAATTTCAATAAGAACACATACAGATAAAGTAACACACTATTTTTCAAAGAAAAAATCCAGTCACTTCCAAATAGTTCCGTCACTGGTGGTCCTGTTGAATTATCTTACTTGTTTAGCTTGATACAATGCGCATTTGAAGATAAGGGCTCCAATGGTTTTAACTGTCGAGCCCCACGTTGGGCGACAATTGTTACTTGCGGCCAAATGGACAAAAACAACCATAAGGTTCGCTTGCATGGGTTCAATATTTATTTACACCAAAGGTACAATCAACTCGGAAGGATGTTATGTAAAATCTTTCTCCATTAGTGGATTTGCATATGGTAAGAAACTCAAAAAGAATGTTTGTTCCCAGTAAAACTGGTACTCTTGAGTTAAACTCAGTATCAGGGACATTTAAAAATAAACAGGCAATCTCCTGAGCTCCAGGTATACCTTGAGGCAAAACATTGACCTCTACTTATCCCTTATAGGGCAAAGCATTCCCATCAGCACATTCAATGCGTAAAATTTACTGAGTGGCTTGATCTCAACATTATGTAAGTGTTCTAAATAAAATTTCTCGGAGCATGTAGAAACACAAGAACCTGTGTCACAGAGCGCAGGCACATTTACGCCATTTAAAATAATGAAAACATCTGTAGATTCACCAACTAATTTTGGGTCAAGTGCTGATTGTGTACCTCTATCACGACCCATTGAAAAGGTACCTAACCGTTTAACGGACAATTTCTAGCAATATGACCTAATTGATTACAGATGTAGCATCTGATATTTTCCAAGGAAGGTCTAAATGTTGTGTTACCTGTAGGTCTTCTAGGTGTGAAACCTTGTCCTCGACCATTTCTATCATTTCTACGAAAATGACGATGACCCCTGAAACCTGAGTAAGAATTATATTGATTACTGTTTGATTGTTGAAAATTACAACATGCCACATTATCTTGTTCTTTTTCGATATTTTTAATTCTTTCATTCATTTTCTCTAACAAGGATATAACTTCAGAAAGGTCCGATTTCTTGTTGTCATCAACTTGATTGACAAAACTACACTTCGTTTTACAATCTGATTTCTTGATATTAACCTTTCCAAGCTATGACTCTAATTTTCTGATTTCAGACTTCAAAAGGTTGTATCCATACGCAGCTTTCCGTGCTGGCTTATCGCAGTGGATCGTCTCCCTTGAAAATGACCCGAAAATAGATATCGAGTTCCCAATAAATAATAGATACATATAACATTAAGTGACTGATCCAAGAGATGATCGATAAACGAAATAAGTGATAAAAACAAAAGATAAACAGATAGATGATAATTTAGCAATTAATGTCTAATTACCAATTCAAGTGTATAGGATACGAATTGCCACCAAAGTAATAAGAAACAAAATAATCACTAGAAAAAAACTTACTAGATTTTGAACTGATTGTTCCCGAAATAAGTGTCAAAAGCACACACAAACATATAAATATTTTCAACATCTTAATAATCCTGAATTCGTTTCTATGAAAATAAAAATGTCACTAATGTTACCAGAGAAAAGTTTATTACAATTTCAGTGTAAGCGCAGTATGTACGAGATAATGCTCCACTACAACAAGTAATGATTAACCTATCCTGATTTCTCCCATTAAATACTGACTGAAGTGGATACAGCCTTGCGTTCAGTAAAGGCGAACAGTCGGAAACGTTACGAAACAGCGCGTGAGTTTTACTATTGACTGGTATGTTAGCGAAATACATTCGCTATCATTCGCTATCGCAACCATACGCAGCTTTCCGTGCCTTTTAGCTGGCTTATCGCAGTGGATCGTCTCCCTTGAAAATGACCCGAAAATCGACATCGAGTTCCCAGCTCTACCAGTTTTGATCAACAGATTATAGAGGGAAATTATTTTCATACGTAAATTTAAACATTTTATCTTAATACTAGAATATTTTATCAGTTATGACAATATTCTTCAATTCATTCTCTTTCATTTAGTGTAAAAATATTTATTCTAACTAAACATCTTCTTGCTTCCAATTTGATTTTAAAAGTATCACCTATCATTACATAGAACATAGAGTAAAAATCAGTAAAATTTTCCATTTCCAAAAGTTAATAAATCATAATTTCCAATAAATGGAAACATTTTAGCAGTTATGTCTGTTTTCTTGATTAAATGAACAATATCATGGTGTTTTTATAATTTGTAGAAAGCGACCACTTTGAAATCCTCCCGACAATTTTCGCTATATATTTACGTTGTGCTAAGCGACTTTTGTCTAACGCGACCAGCGGTCACTCAAAGTCGGCTTTTTTCAGTCCTCTTTTTCCGTTAAACGACCGCAAGTTCATAATTGACCGCTAATTATATTTAATTTTAGTGGACCTGTCTTGCATACGAACCAACAATAAACAACTTCTAATTGGCATCCAGTTAAAGGTGTTGAGTAGGGACCTGCCTGCCTTGCGTTCGGTTAAAGCTAACACTCGCTCGAGTAACTAATACTAATACAAGTTTATTTTACTAAGCTCAGTTCATGTATGCATGAAAGCATGAGTATGAAAAGCTTACAGTAGTATTGAATACAACAAGGCATATTATATAATATCAGTGAGATTACAAGAGCAACAGAGAAAATAGTCAATATAAATAGACACAATAGATGTTACAGAGTTGTGTATATGTGCCTATAATTTATAAAATAAGAAGACACACATATTTTCATAAAACAGGATAAATGTTATTTATGCAATAAACAGTGACAAAATGTAGTACATTGTACTAACTTTAAAATGAGTTTTTCTATTGGAAGGAACATATAATTTCTTTGATGAAGATGCAAAGATTTTTAAATGAAGCTGTATGTTCTGGCGATATGTTCATTAATAATTTGAACTGGAACGTATTTGGTCGTATATAGTATTTTTTTATGATATATTTTTTCTTAATTCTGCTAGGGATTTGCATTCAAGTAGTAAGTGATATTAGTCACCTATACCCGAGTGGCATAATGTGCATACATGTACTCTTAAATTATTATCTGTTTGGTTCCAGGATCCTGTTTCAATGGGTATTTTATTGTTTCTAGTTCGGAATTTGATAACATATTTTAACAAGTTGTTTGGAGTTTTACTTAGGTATTCTTCGTATTTGAAATTTGTTTTAATAAGTCTGTAGTTTAAACATTTTCTAGAATTATCTATAGTTGCGTACCATTCACTTAGAAATAAGTCAGTAAGATTTTGCTGAACGGAGGCTGTTAACCATTCTGGGTTTGGAAAATCTTGAGTAGACCAGATATTATTTATTTCACATTTTATAAGTATTCGTTTTACATTGTCGATCCACTGAAGTTTTTTTCTGTTGACATCATTTAATTTTGTGTACGTGTTCATTAGAGGTTGGTATATGGAGTTTGCTAATTTTGGATTGGTAGGTTTGGCAAGTTTTGACCAAAAAGAGATTATTCGTTTTTCGATTTCAATAGATATGGGTTTAACACCCGTTTCTCCGTATATCATGCAATTTGGTGTACTGGGTGTCACACCTAGAATGTATTTTAAATATTTAAGTTGTACTTTCTCAAGAATGCTGTTATTGGAATATCCCCAGAGTTCGCACCCGTAAAGTAAAATTGGTTTAACCATTTTATCGAACAGTTCAATTTGTAAATCAGTCGGTAGTTTCATATCTTTTGATTTTTTTATTAACGAGTGCATAGCCTTCGTTGCTTGTTTGGCAATATTAGATTTAGCTACTTTAAATGATCCGTTTTTACTGAAGAGAATTCCTGGATAATTATAATCATCAACTTCTTCTATATTTTCGTTTTTGTATATAAAATTGAAATGTAGTTTTCTTGCTTAAGAGAAAATTATTATTTTTGTTTTTGAAGTGTTTACAGACAATTTCCATTTGTCACAATATTGTTCGTAGACGTTTAATGCACTTTGTAGCTCTTCTTCAGATTCAGCGAGAATGACTGTGTCATCTGCATATAAAAGCACAAATAATTTTAGATAGCTTATTATTTCGTTGTTGTCGTTAATCACATCATAATTTACACCAGAAGTTGGGTTCATTGATTCGAAGAAGTTATGAAGATCGTTAAGATAGAAGGAGAATAGCAGAGGGGATAGATTATCTCCCTGTCTCACGCCTATTGAGCAAGGAAAAAAGTTTGACCTTGACCCCTCTACGCTTAAACATGATTTAGCATTTTCGTAAAGGCGTTTGACGAAACTGTCAGTTAGCCGTAACTGAACACAATATTCGGCTCTCAAATTCGCGTGCTACCTCGGAGTAGCTCGAGCGAGTGAGCACACAGTGGGCGCGCAATTTTTGGCAAACAGTGCGTTCAGTAGCAAAATGCGTGCACGGTTTCGTAACTCGAGCGAGTGTTAGCCTTAACCGAACGCACGGCTGTTCTCCAATAATTGTCCTGCCTGGCTGACTTTGACAGACCAATCAAATTTCAAGGCTGTATCACGTGTATGCATAAGACCGCCCATTTTTCACCAGTGGTTAGATTTTATCCCCGTGTAAAAAGTTAATTCATTGGTAATTTGATACATGAATTATGTCGAAACGTAAAGTGTCAACTTTGGACGAACGCGTTAGGACAGAATAATAAACTTGTAATTTATTAAAAGAGATTTTTAATTTATTAAGATAAAATGTGTGCATGTATGTTTAATAAGAAGACAAATTTCATACGATCTTTTGAATATTTGTTTTGATACAAATACGATAATAAACTGTTTCTTTTGTTATAGCACGTTTTAAGTACAAATGTATGTAAAGTAGCAGACTAGAAAATATTTACACCCGATATCTTATCTGGAACCAAGCTTTGTATTAAGAGACCGTTTCATTAAGAGACCACTTTTTGTCTGACCCTTGGGCGGTCTCTTAATACAAGATTGACGCATAATCAGAACTTTCCAAACACTGCAATGTCATTAACGAACCAAAATAAGTATACTTGTCACCTGGTTCATTAATCCGCTGACTGATGACAGTCAGTGTACGTGCGCAAACAAATGAACAGACTAAACTTTCTATACTTTATCGTGATGCAAATATTATGTTTCACTTCATCACATTGAAATTAAGATAGACTAAAACAGTAATTTATATTATAATTTAAACACTATCCAATAGATGTAGATACATTGTGCACATATATATTACGAGCATTGCTCAAATTATGTCCTTTGGATGGAACTTTTTTGCTGTAATGTGGATTATCTTTCATTTTAGCGTTTTAGTTTTTAACGATTTTTGTTGATAATAGTCAGATTCAGTTCTGTTCTGCTCTGTTTTAATTTAGAATACACTAGGTACTGTTTTGTACGCTTTATCGGCGTCCAAACACGGCATCTGATGAAAGTGATATAGCCGGATGTAGCGATTATACAAACCGTTAATTAACATCGAAAGCGCTTTTAGGGGGGAATTTGGGGGGAAATAGGACTTTTATAGAATAGCCTCGAATTGAAATATTGGTATGGTCAATTACATTGGGTGGCAATATACAGCTTGACGTTTTGATCTGTAAAGGTGTGAACTTTAATACAGTAAAACTTGATTACAATCAAAACAATTATGGCGATGGCACTAGAATGAAATTATTTAAAGTGATGCTATTTATATGTACCACGCCTAATTCGATCCCTGTATTTATATATATTGTAATAGAGATGTTGCAATTATTCAGACAAATGACCAATATAACTTTCATAACGGGGAAAAAACACAAGATTTGATATATTTCTACATATATACACAGTCTTCATAGAATGGTCAGGATAAATACCAAATCCTGTTCTTTAGGCGGTTTAGCGTCTCTTTGCTATCATCGTGTCAACCGGAAGTTTACTCGAAGTACCGCCATACAGCATTCATCGTCCAAGAAAATAGTACAAGTTAATTCCTCTGATTTATTATAGATTCGATGAGCATAATGACTGATTTGTCAGAGATATATCAATTGTAGAATGGGAATCTTGATAGAAACGGGTTATCTGGATTATTTGAGTCAGTTTTGGTTTACCCGAATAATTGCGTATTAATTTCTTATATGATCAATTAAAGTACTGAAAGTACTTTTGGAAGGTGATTTTTTACAAATTTCAACCTCAACTAAAAGTATCCGCAATTAAAACAAATTAATTTCAACATAGATTGATGCATTAATGATGAAACAATCAGTAATAACCACAACGAGTAGAACCTGCTATAAAACATTTGAATACAAAGTCCTTTCGATTGTTTTTTCTCTTTTGCGAAAATCCTATTTGTACATTTATGAGCCGTATCCCTGTGGTTTTCCGCATGCGTTAATATTGCGGAATCATGAGATTCACTTTGATGTAGAATTTTAAGTATCAATGACTTTTTTTAATTTATTAAATACAATTAACAAACAATCGTTTCTTTATATATAATTGCCAACAATTTCACAGTTTAGGTCGTGGTGCACGTGTCTTCACCACCTGCATCTTTGAAGATTCTACTTGAAAAGAATACCGTTTAACTCACAAATATAGGTACACGAATAACAATGCAACAAACTGTTTTAATTATTTATAAGACATACACCAATGAACAAACACGAACCAACAAAGGCAATGAATAACGCAACTAAGCATATGTATAAATATTTTTATTTATTTGAAAGCGTTTATTTTTCAAATAGAGAGGCATACAAATTCATACAAATATAATTAAACATCTTGTAAAATTAAATTAATGCTATTCTAGAACCGTTAGTGAATCACAACTTCTCCACTTTAAAAGTGGGTCGAATTGACCATGGTTTAAAAGTGTGCATAATTGACCCGGGACGAACATCCTTTTTAGGACGAATTGACCCGCTCCCATCTCGCATCACCAATTTTGTTTGCAAAATTTATGAACTATCCGTCTATCGAGTGACGCTTAGTATTCTATATATATCAGTTCTCTAATATTACTTAAGCAACTTTACTTGGATCATTTGAGTGAATGTTATTATTAATTATTATTATCAAATTGCCATTTTAAACGAGTAACACTGATTGATCATGACCCAGATTTTTTTCGATTGTACCACATTCGGATAGTCACAATTTTCGGATGATTTATGAAAATGTTAAAAATGTGTCTATTTTTAGATGACAGCGGTTTAAATCTAGTGAAGAAGATAAAGAGATAATTGATGAATTTCATCCACAATCAAGTCAACCACTTACTGCCCCAAATTAGATTATACTACAAAAGACTCCTAATTATGATTTTTGGACTCATATTTCTTCCCATGGACGCAAATCCAACTAATTCCTAAAGTGAGAACCCTGACTCCTATGTTGATGTCGCATACTAAGATGACTGGTATACCCAGTCTACGATTTTTGCCTCAAATATTTATGACAGTTGTAAAAGTCGCCTTTTCGAAAGACTAGAACATACAACATGTTACCTTGCGGAAAAGATGTTAAATAAATACAGAAAGCATAGATCTGTGATAAAACGTGACTTGATTCGAGATTATGTATAAATTCAGGGAGACAATGGTTATACTGGATTGTCGGAAGATAAAAACACTTTTGAATTCGTAGATGAATATTTTTGAGAAGAAATATTACTGTAGTTGTACTTGTTATTCATTGCTTTTCTATAAATGTGTACCAAAAAAAACTACAATGGAATGAAGGAAATAAAATTACATTATTAGATCTTCACATTGCTTTTTGATATCAAGAAAGTTGGAAGTAAAAGGTTATGTCAGTCTGAGTTAATGAGGGAAAGTATTAATATTTGACTACCTGTTTTGCTAGAGAATCATTTAAAACAAAAAGTATGCAGACACTGTACATCAATTAAACATGGTATTATATACTGTCTATACCGCTTGAACAAGTTTATACACTGCATGAATAGGAGTCTTGATGCTGAAACAATTAACGGCGTAAACTTTGCGTTGTATACATAAAAGTGTCATTCTTTTCAAAAATGTTAAAGCAACACCATATTCGAGATACTACAAAACAAACAACATATTCAGATTCAGCATGACAAAATACATGCAATTGGAAAATATGGGTATAATATCTTGAAATATGCAGAAGTTATAAGAGAATTCAGTTTCAAAAAATTGTGAATAAGTGTTCCGTCGCTCATGAAGCATTCATTAGTATTCCATAATGTCAGATATTCAAAATTTATTTAAGTGTTCTGTGAAGCTTGCAAGCATTAATAATAACTGTATTTGTATTTTATACAGATTTACTTAAAGATTAGTGGTAGTTTCTATAACTAGTTTATCTTGCATGACTATACTAATTTCCAAGTGATTATTTTTGTCTAGCCCGCTTGTGGTGACCTCGACGAAGTCGCCACAATGGCAGTCAGGTGTATTTGCGTCAGTCGGTCCGGATTTTCTTTGTCCGAACCAATACTTTGGAACATTGGATGATTTTCAAATAACATGGCACAAATATTCACCATGATGAGACGGGGTGTCGCGGTAAGACTCCTGTCCGTTACTCAAAGGTCAAGAACGCACTTGGAAGTCAAATATCAAAATGGGTCTAAAACACCTTGTCCGGACCATAACACTGTCATTTATGAAGGGATTTTCAAATTACTTGGCACAAATATTGACCGAGATACGACAGCGTGTTGATCGCATGACTTATGTCTGTAGCTTAAAGGTCAAGGTCACACTTGGAGGTCAAACGTCAAAATATGGGTCTAAAACATCTTTTCCGGAATATTGCAATGTTATTTAATGAGAGATTTTGAAATAACTTGGCATAAATGTTGGCCATGATGAGACGGCATGTAATGTGCAAGACCCATGTATGTAGCTGAAAGGCCAGGTTGGAGGTCAAATGTAAAAAGAATGAGTCTAAAACATCTTGTCATTTATCAGGGATTCTCGAATTACTTTACACCAATGTTCACCATGGTGACCTCATGTATCGTGCAAGTTCCGTGGATGTAGCTAAAAGGTTAAGGTCACACTTACAGGTCAAACATTAAAAACGGATCTAAATATCTTGACCTGAATATTACACTGTCCTTCATTGGAGGATTATCAAATTACTAGACATATACTTCACTATGCAGCGATGGTGTGTTGCACTGATGCAGTGTATATAGCTCAAATGTCAAGGTCACATGTAGAGGTCAAAGGTCAGAAAAGGGTATGATAGGTCTTTTCCAGAATATTACACCATTCATTTATCGCGGGATTATTTAAATTACTTGACATAACTGTTCAACATGATGAGATGGTGTGTCACACGCAAGACCAATACCCTACCAGTACATAGCTCAAATATCAATATCACACTTAGTCAAAAGTCAAAAATGGTTATAATAGATATGCACTGTATTGCATTATATTGCCATATTCTCTTAATTGCCTGAAATTTGGCCCTTGGGCATCTAGTAGTTAATACTTCATATTCACTATAGTAGTGCCAAGATCTGAAGACGCAATAACATTGACATAATGTCATTGGTTGGATCAGTTCTTATCAAATCACAGGTTAGTTCAATGATAATAATCATTATTGCGTTTTTGTTAAAGTCCACGTTTTCTCAGTAACTATTCAAGGTAGACCTTTGAAACTCAACATAGTTGTCTAACATCATAATAGCAACCACCAGGACAAGTTTCATAACTCTTGACTGCATTTGGTGAAAGTTATGCCCCTTTGTAACTTAGAAATTTGTTTTTGTTATGTCCACATCAGGCGCGGATCCAGGATTTTGGGTTAGGGGGGGCGTAAAGTGGTCTAGGGGGGTCCGGGGGCATGCTCCCCCGGAAAATTTTGAAAATAATGGATCCATCTGGTGCATTCTGAGGATTCAGAAATACTTTATTTTGTATTGAAAAAGGATAGCTTTCAAGGCAAAATCAATCCAAATAGCACACTTTTATGAAATATCAAGATTTCATGACCAGGTGTCTCAATTTAAGACGAGAGATTCCAGAGATGTTGTGTTATTTTTGGAGTAAATTCGACAACTAAAAACTTGAATTAAACAATCTATTTACCATAATATCACGAGTAAATCAAGATTTGTGATCAACGAAATTGAAACAAAATAGCGGAAACGTGATAATTGCTTACCTTCTAAGAAAAAGTACTAGTATTATTGCGAGCGGAGCGAGCGAAAAAAATACACATTTAGTCCTTTTCTCATTCAGAACAAAATAAAATTACGTATGCACGGACGATTTTAGGGGGGGCGTACGCCCCTTCCGCCCCCCCCTGAATCCGCCCTTGCACATTATACTCAGAAACCGTTCTTGGTATAGATTTTTTTCAAACTTTTTTAATTTGTTTATTTCTACACTCACAACATTACAAAAGTCTTCAAGGGGTGGGGACGGTGTCCGACCCCCCCCCCCGCACTGATTTTTTTTACTTTTTCATTTTTTTTTCATATCTGAACTCGCAACAAAAAAGATTGTTAGGGGTGTGGGTAGTAAACGTGCCTTGGAAGCGCCTCTCAGGACATTCAGTCCTTTGATTAATTATTCACAGACGTCAATCGTTATCATGTTAGTAATTGTAGCTCTATTTAAGGTTGTAAGCCATGTAAAGTATTTAAATGTCCACTACGACAGTTTACTGCAATACTCTTGTTGTTCTTATAAGCTCGTTTTCTGATCTTATAAATTCATCTTTAAACAATCTGCGACAATTTACCTGAATACCAGTATTAATTTTCACATACTTTCGAGATAACAAAAAAAATATTTTTACAACACATTTTCTGTTTCTATTGAAATTTTAGCTGTTGCCGTGATTGAAGAGTTATTTGAAACATCACGTCTAAGTCATTGTTGTTCTATACACCCCCAATAAGTCAAACTACTGCCGAAGGCAATTTCATTATGCTGTCGAAACACAGTGGGGTGGCTAAGTTAGTCGCTAATGACAATGATCAAGAGACATTAAATCCGAGTATATTCGGTTATAGCATGGAGCCAATATCGATTATTGATTATTGACTAGTTTGACAGGTGTCATTTTCGTGGGGAAGGGAGACAATCCAAATTAGAGGAAATGGCTTAAACAAAGCCGATAATCAAGGGAGATCATTCTTGATATTTATCCCAGAAAGCTGCACATGTGTGTTATCTTCGTCTGGAGAATCTAAGATTTCATTTACGATTAATACTTCTAGCGCCATTTTGATGTGGAACTGTTCTGACCAAACAAATCACTCGATTGGTAGAACCACTGGAATTGTCGGAGTATTATTCCGCGTAAGTTCCGACGGACCAAACGAGTGCTCCAAAGTAAACATTGCCATATATCTGTTTATATGTTTTAAGTTTTTATTAATATAACAGTTTTACATACGTAATTAAATAACATATTGTTTGATCTGCTCACACTCTGTAACCTTTAATTGAGTTATATATACTCATATATCTTGTGAAAAACCAGCGTCTGCCTTTGCACTGCTACTTCAAAACATATTCTATACGTGTTTGTTAAAATGATAATGCGTCTTCTCGCACGAACGCTCCATCTGCTCGTTCAACAACAACATAAAACATAAAAATATATTTATCTCCCGTGTGATAAAACAATTAACCAATGTTAACGGATGTATATGTTTTCAGAAAGTGGATGAAAAATAGTCATTCCCAGACGAATAGGGAAAATGAAGATATGTTGAGGAAATAGAACACTGTACCAACCAGACCAGGATAACGCACGAGGTAGACACACGAAAGCAAAAACAAACAGACCTGTATCACACACGGTGGTGGGGACACGAACACAAGAACCAACAGACTAGGATCACACACGGTGGTGGATACACGAAAACAAGAACAAATAGACCAGGATAACTCACGGTGGTGGAGAAACGAAAACAAGAACAAACAGACCAGGATAACACACGGTGGTGGGGACACGAAAACAAGAACAAACAGACAAGGATCACACACGGTGGTGGGGACACGAAAACAAGAACAAACAGACAAGGATCACACACGGTGGTGGGGACACGAAAACAAGAACAAACAGACAATGATCACACACGGTGGTGGGGACACGAATACAAGAACAAACAGACCAGGATCACACACGGTGGTGGAGACACGAAAACAAGAACAAATAGACCAGGATAACTCACGGTGGTGGAGAAACGAAAACAAGAACAAACAGACCAGGATAACACACGGTGGTGGGGACACGAAAACAAGAACAAACAGACAAGGATCACACACGGTGGTGGGGACACGAAAACAAGAACAAACAGACAAGGATCACACACGGTGGTGGGGACACGAAAACAAGAACAAACAGACAATGATCACACACGGTGGTGGGGACACGAAAACAAGAACAAACAGACCAGGATCACACACGGTGGTGGGGACACGAAAAGAAGAACAAACAGACAAGAATCACACACGGTGGTGGGGACACGAAAACAAGAACAAATAGACCAGGATAACTCACGGTGGTGGAGAAACGAAAACAAGAACAAACAGACCAGGATAACACACGGTGGTGGGGACACGAAAACAAGAACAAACAGACCAGGATCACACACGGTGGTGGGGACACGAAAAGAAGAACAAACAGACAAGAATCACACACGGTGGTGGGGACACGAAAACAAGAACAAACAGACCAGGATCACACTCGGTGGTGGGGAAACAAAAACAAGAACAAACAGACAAGGATCACACACGGTGGTGGGGACACGAAAACAAGAACAAACAGAGCAGGATCACACATGGTGGTGGGGACTCGAAAAAAAGAACAAACAGACCAGGATAACACACGGTGGTGGGTACACGAAAACAAGAACAAACAGATCAGGATCACACACGGTGATGGGGACACGAAAACAAGAACAAACAGACCAGGATCATACATGGTGGCGGGCACACGAAAACAAGAACAAGCAGACCAGGATCACACACGGTGGTGGGGACACGAAAACAAGAACAAACAGACCAGGATCACACACGGTGGTGGGGACACGAAAACAAGAACACACAGACAACGATCACACACGGTGGTGGGGACACGAAAACAAGAACAAACAGAGCAGGATGACACACCGTGGTGGGGACACGAAAACAAGAACGAACAGACCAGGATCACACAAGGTGGTGGGGACACGAACACAAGAACAATCAGACCAGGATCACACACGGTGGTGGGGACACGAAAGCAAGAACAAACAGACCAGGATTACACACGGTGGTGGGGACACGGAAACAAGAACAAACAGACCAGGATCACACATGGTGGCAGGGACACGAAAACAAGAACAAGCAGACCAGGATCACACATGGTGGCGGGGACACGAAAACAAGAACAAACATACCAGGAGCACACAAGGTGGTCGGGACACGAACACAAGAACAAACATACAAGTATCACACACGGTGGTGGGGACACGAACACAAGAACAATCAAACCAGAATCACACACGGTGGTGGGGACACAAAACAAGAACAAACAGACAAGGATCACACACGGTGGTGGGGACACGAAAACAAGAACAAACAGACAATGATCACACACGGTGGTGGGGACACGAAAACAAGAACAAACAGATCAGGATCACACACGATGGTGGGGACACGAAAACAAGAACAAACAGACCAGGATCACACACGTGGTGGTTGGGACACGAACACAAGAACAAACAGACCAGGATCTCAAACGAGGCGGGGACACGAAAACAAGAACAAACAGATCAGGATCATACACAAGGTGGTGGGGACACGAAAACAAGAACAAACAGACCAGGTTCATACACAAGGTGGAGACACGACAACAAGAACAGACAGACCAGGATCATACACAAGGTGGTGGGTACACGAAAACAAGACCAAACAGACCAGGATCATACACAAGGTGGGGAAACGAAAACAAGAACAAACAGACCAGGATCACACACAAGGTGGTGGGGACACGAAAACAAGAACAAACAGACAAGAATCACACACGGTGGTGGGGACACGAATACAAGAACAATCAGACCAGGATCACACACGGTGGTGGGGACACGAAAACAAGAACAAACAGACCAGGATCACACACGGTGGTGGGGACACGAAAACAAGAACAAACAGACAAGGATCACACACGGTGGTGGGGACACGAAAACAAGAACAAACAGACAAGGATCACACACGGTGGTGGGGACACGAATACAAGAACAAACAGACCAGGATCACACACGGTGGTGGGGACACGAAAACAAGAACAAACAGACAAGGATCACACACAGTAGTTACCGAGGGTGACTTGAACAGGGGACTATTATTTCATTCTGAATACAAGATGGCCATAGTTTTCAAAGAGGCTATGAGCGCTGTAGTAATGTAAATAAAGCTCATATAAGGCACTTCACAGTACGGAAATTTAACCATTGTCATTGTTTGTTGGTATCTCCGACCAAAGCTCGGGGTTTTCGGTCGCAACATGGCGAACTTTCCCGCGCACTTGTCTGACATATCGATGAAATTATCTCCTTTATTAACGATTTAAATAAAATGAACTATCAGTACTATTGAAATATACACTCGGACCTCGTTCATTCGAATTCATTGGGTCCGAAATTTTATTTCGAAAAATACATGATTTCAAACAACCCATTTTGATTCGACGTTCCTTAGATACATCGGGCCCTGATATTTATTTCGGATTATACCAAGTATTCGGATAACAGTTTGTCGAATAAACGAGGTTCAACTGTATCAATATCTGACAGATATATCAACACTTAACCAGGTGTGGAGTTAGAAAAAATAAGAATACATGCATATATATAATAACAATGCATTTACCAAAGTGTTATATCACATGTCCTAAAGAAGCGACATAACCACTTCCGACACTCAATTTTATGGGTCCAATTTGGTGATCTCCCTTTGATACCCACCACATCACTTTTTATCTTTTAGTTACCACTACAAGAACACCAACTACGCAAACCAATGATGATGGATACGGCTCTATACATGCTGTAGGTATAGGGGCGACAGTCGCCGGGATGTTTATATTGGTCATTTTCTGTTATTCATGCCGTCTGTCATGAGACACGAAGCGAAGCAAGGACGAGGTTCGTATTTCAAGTTTGAAAAGTTTCATGTTTAAGTTCGAAACCGCTCTGTCGATGTAAAGGAAATAAATGAGTGTACGCATGTAAAAATCTCTTTCTTACATATCCAAATAAAGGTGGACATTAAGCGTAAAAAGTCGGGAATTTCAAAAAGACGCACAGGTCACTGATATTTTACATTTTTCCGACAATGGTACAATATATAGGGACTAGTTTGTCTTTCTATGTATGATATACATTTCACTCGTAGTTTGTTTCTTTTGATAGGTCAATAAAGATGCTTTCACATTTATCCAATATATGTAGGACTACATGTATATCATAAATGTACCCATGTTAATTTTAAAATGAGCGCTGAGCAGCACTATGAGATTTACAACCTCTTCCGTAAGTGACGTAATCTCAAGAAACCGCAACATGTGATGTCACTATTTGCAAGCAGGAAAAATTATTTACTCCACATGGTCACTTCGTTTTCATATAACCATATGGGGTATATATTTTTTACTGTCAGTACATGGTGACATCACATGTGACGTTTTTTTAAATGACGACACTTAAAGAAGAGGTTTCACATTGTACAGTGGCGTTCAAATGATTATTTGAACAATGTTTGAAATCCTAGTACATTGTATAGCCTTTCGCGTTAATCTAGTTCCACAGGGATTGTTACACATTTGCATAAGTCAGTAAAATATTTACATTATTATATTCACTAAATAGGGGGATGTTACATACTCGTTTACGATATCTAAAATCTCCTGTGTCTTCTTCCTTTGTTGCCTTCCAATGTATGCCATTATAAGGTGGATGTGCGTTTCATTCTGACTAGACCGTTACTGTGCTTGTTTTATATTTAAAACCAGAATGTAGAGCTTAATATGGTTGCTCCATTTATCAGTTTGCTGTACAACATCAAAATCAGTTTCTTTACATTAACTTTGTACAGCTAGATTAACGAGGACGAACGGTGCTCTCCGTCGTCTCCACCTCACGCAGGTGATCAACTATTAGACCAGCAGACATACGCAGACGAAGCCCCGCCTTATTATGTTGTTATGCAGCAGCACAAACAGTATTCAGTTGAAGAAGACAAAAAGTTACAATTACACGACCCTGTGTTCCACGTAGCCCATTCAACTGCTGCAACCCCATTGCCTATTCCTGCAAGCCGTCCTACATATCATGATCAGCCAGGAACCAATCATACATTAGATGAACAAGCCGGGACTCATCTACCGATAACAATCCCATTCTATCGTATATTATTTTACCCCATTGGGTCATTTATTCTAATGACACCCGCCATCTGAAACAATAACCTTGTTTTGTTCATTTTCACTTTCATGTAGAGCATTCACTTCGCCCGAGATATTTAAAAGATACTATTTTAAAACTGATTTGTACATTTGTCAAATAAGTCACAAGCAAGCACAACGCAACTATAAACTTGTATTTTTTCTAAGATACTTAAATCGTTGATTGTTAAATGTAGCAAGATTACAATGGAACGTGCATTACACTTTGATATAAAAAGTACAATTTACCGTAGTTTAGAATGTTGGTTAGCCTTGAAATTCTTTCGAAATTTAAACCACGACGGACTGTATAGTGGAATAATATTTCCAATGGCTACAACCAGAGGTGTAGAGGGACAAGAGATATAGACGACGACCAAATTTTCTCAATCTCGTTTCAAGGGATTATATTTTGAGACAATATCAGAGGAACAGGTGTTTAAGTTTTGTGAATGCGGGACGTTTTGTTACGTGATTCTCTGTGTCCCCCGAAGGTTTACCTAAAATCACCTGTTTCGTTTGCTTTTCTTACGACATTCATCACTGATACTTATTGATGACTATTGTCTTTAAAAACACGCAATCATTTGTGCGAGTAGGCATTTTTTAACGTTGAGAAGTATAGCCTACGAACTGACAAGATGATAAGACATTTTAGCACCAATCATGAACGCGTTTCAATCAGGGGAACAGCAAGCTCGAATAGCTTTTTTCTATTTATGGGAGAAAAAAGTGCTGTGTCATTGAATTAACCGAGGTATTGCAGATGTGTATGATATAGCGATGTCAAGCTTTCATTATTCCATCACATAAACAGTCAAATATTCGATGTCTACTGTCATGCGTACAACGCAGTGATAACCACCACACAAGGGGCATTATAAATAATACACATATCTCTCTTCGATGGGGAAAGCAGTTTGGTGTCCATCTTGGTGGCCATCTTGGCGGCCATCTTGGATTTCTTGGTTCACCATGATTTATGCCAAGTATGCGTGTCGTGTCAGACGATGCATACCCTCACGAACATTTTGATTTGCAACATTGCAGGTTGATCGAATGGTACTGATAACCCATGAATTATGCATTGACTCATCAGCTGTATACGGGTACAAAGATGTGACTTTTAAATATGGACATTACTAGTAAACTACAGTGAGAAATAAAAAAAACATTCCATTGACAGCACTTCAAAAGGAGTTAAAAAAGTTAATCTTAATAAGTATCATTCTGGTGTCAATCAGCTTTCCTTTCTAGGTTTTAGCCTGCAGAAAAGCTTATATTCTCCCACCAAAATGATGAGGAATTTATAAGATTTTAAAACTTGAGTGAAATAATATTTCCTGAATTAATGTATTTTAGTGTTTTTTTACACAAAAGTAGTATAAACATGTGTCTGTAAAAGCTAATGCGTGTCCGAAGTGTTACTCTTTGTTATCTTTGCGTCTCTTATGCCTTTGCAGATGTTGTTTTGTATGGATGTATGTTCATATCTCCTTGTATGTGTCATTATCTGCTCGACTGCTTTATTAATTTTTCTCGGGTTCTTTGTTGTTATTGCCTATGGGGTTTCTGCATGCTTGTACCAAATTTGAAAAAAAGTTAAGAAAATTCAGAAAAAGCGACAGTGTCTCAATAACTTCCGAACAAGCCTCGTGGTGAGCAAGTTTATTAGTTTCTTATCAGTCGTTGCTTGATTTATGCCATACAGAAGGCCATAATGAAAAAATGTGTTTAAAAACTACTTAAAGGGCCAGTCATTTATGACTTATGAGACACCAGGCAGGCAGGTAAGCGCACGGTAACCATTATTTAAATAGCTGGCGGCTCACCAACCATCCATATCTGGACGAACCCTGCCGGGGAACCACTCGGCCATTGGAGACGATTTTTGAATGCAAGGAATGTACTTCACTCATTTAATTGATTGTATACTTTAATACGTACCTCCTTCAAATAAAGAAATTATTATTACTGTTGTTAACTACGGCGGCAAAATTGTCTGTCGCACACCGTGATTAAAACTCGATCAATCAATCCAGGACATATTTTAAAAAATGCCCAAGAAAATTACGACTGATACGATTGATTTAATATTCATTGCTAAGGTAAGTACCCTCCTCCTATAACAGGTATACATAATATGTATAGTATTTGTACTTCATGGGGTTTGCCTTTTGATGAAGATCGCTACAAGTATACGATAGTAAAACATGAACTGACTTGACCTATCAATACTATATGCCTTAAGAAATGAATATCCAGTGTATTAATCAATCGGAATCTCATATAATAAGATTTCTAGTAAACGTATCATGTCCAGCTTTTCTTGATACATATCAAGAATGATCTCCCTTGGTTATCGGCTTTGTTGAAGCCATTTCCTCTCAATTGGATTGTCTCCCTTCCACGAATAATGATACCGGTCAAAATGGTCAATAATTGATATTGATTGCATGTTATCTGGGATCAATATATACATGAAGGGACACAATCAAAACAACAAACAGACCATACAATTATATATAATACAGTTCCACTTTGGGTCACCACATGCTATGCACATAAAGACAACAACTGTTTCAAATTAATTTTTTATTACAATACATGGTAGCACTTGAAATATATACACGCACAATTACGTTCAATATCAGACATAACCTGAATGAAGAAGCTAAAAAGTTATGAACATTTGTGTTATTACAATGAACAGGTAACTATAAAAATAATAATCAAGAAGAATGACCAAATGAACGGACACTGTATATAAAAGAACTTAGACTATAAAAGCAACATACTAGTACATATTAATGATATATTCATTTCAATCTGAAACACTAGGATTTACGTCATAAAAAATATTTTACGGATATGTTCAACTTATCTATGAATGTTTTCAGCAAATGCGTCAGGTTGTTACACAAAATCGATAAAAAAGGAACGATTACTACTTGCCCAATTTCGTTGTGACATTCTCCCACTCGGGATTGAAAGGGATTTAATCAGAAACTCGCGTCAGCAGTTCACAGGTAATTATCCTTCTAAGTTAGGTCCGAGAGCCCAATGGGTTCTTCGGTTTTTGTGCTGACTAGGATATTCATCTCATAGTCACAGTTGACCTTGAGCTTTGACTCAGTTACCACAAAATCAATCAGCTACATTTACAACACACAGGCAACACGTTTGAGGAGGTCATATCAAGGTGCTCTCGAGTTATTGACCGGAAACATTTTATGTTCAATTGACCCCTGTGACATTGACCCAGTGACACAAAATCGATAAAAAAGGAACGATTACTACTTGCCCGATTTCTTCCACTCAGGATTGAAACAGGACGTTACATTGGTGAACCACCTGAACAAAGCTTGTGTTTATTCTGTGACTCAGGCGTGATTGAATCAGAAACTCATGTCTGTTTTATTAAGATTTTCGACATGATATGTTCATGTGTCAATACTTACTCAGTAATTTCTATTTAATGAATAATAATGATAAGAGTAAGCTACTCTTACTCAATTACCCGAGAAAAGTGGATAAATATCTCGTAAGAGCATATATGAAGAAACAGTATTGCATTTATATAGATAATTAGTATTGAAATCACAAAACTGAATTAATACACATGTTATTATTATACAATGGTGGTTACATTATATCTAAATGTCTATGTATAAATTGTATTATATTGCTTGTCTTTAAAACTGTTCATTATATCTATGTATAAATTGTATTATATTGCTTGACTTTAAAACTGTTCATGAATAATAAGTTGTTACTCGCTCACTCATTCATTCACTCACTCATTTGTTTCATAATTTTCAATGTACAAATTATAAACACGTTACAGAAGTAAGAGTAACCATGTATTTACAGAAAAGTATTTCAATTAATTTAAAATTTAAGTATAAAGTAAACAGTAGCATCGCCAAAATTGTATTAATTTCAGGTCTTTTTGTGTAAAAGATCACACACGTTAAGCTATATATTGTCATCCAATATAATTAACCACACCAACATTTCATCTCGAGGCTATTCTATAAGAGTCATTTCCCCCAATTTCTCCCTAAAAGCGCTTTCGGTGTTATTTAACTGATTGTATAATCGGTACATCCGGATTTATCACTTTAATCCGATGCCATGTGCGTCCATGAATACCAATAAAGCGTACACAACTATATTTAATGTATACGAAATTACAAAAAAACCTGACTATGCTCAACAAAAATCATTAAAAACTAAAAGGCTAGAATGAAAGATAAACCACATTAAAACTAATAAGTGCCATCGAAAATATACATAAATATATCTGTTCACACTGGATCTATCTCTATTGGAAAGTGTCTAAATTCAATATTTCGTGAGAACACGCGCACAGTGGAGAAATATCCTGTATAGTGGTTGTAATCTTCCGTTAAATAATGGTTACCGTTTACAATTGACTTGTGCCTGGCATTAAAAGATCGAAATCAGGAAGTAAATGCGCTCAAAAAGAAATTGTCTCATAAGTCAGAAAGTTTATTTGTTGATTGCTTTTATTTATTTAATAACTTCATACGATGTCAACGAATATTCGTCCATACGTTCGAATATTCGAATTGTGATTCGGCATTCGAATATTCGACAAAAATATATATAAAAAACAGTATATGAAAGATGAAAGCATAAGTATTATATTTTAACGGCATGGTTATCATTAAATTGAATGACATGTAACATGTGAAATGATAGTTATAGGTGCACGTACATGGTAAGGTGTATATTAGAGGGTCAGAAGAGAAATTTTAACACTCTGGTGAAGACATTAATCAA
The DNA here is from genome assembly GCA_032209605.1 of Mactromeris polynyma. Classification (NCBI taxonomy): domain Eukaryota; kingdom Metazoa; phylum Mollusca; class Bivalvia; order Venerida; family Mactridae; genus Mactromeris; species Mactromeris polynyma. Next base: position 20,277,448 of record JASFXZ010000007.1, on the reverse strand, counting down.
GTAATCGCGGAGATTTTACAACTTGAAAAGCATTGAATTAATATATCTCCATTTAAAAATGTATTATATTTAAAATGCTTAAATGCATTTTTTCGGCACATTTAGCTCAACAAAAGTCTACAGCATGAAATAGAATTTTTACCTCCTTTATTCTCATCCGTACGTACAGTTCGGTGAAACAACTTATTCATAATTTTGATCGGAATATTAAAACGGGTATAAAGATGTAGAATTTAGATTTTACTTCTAATTTTATAAACAATTTGGAATAATCGAAACTATTGTTTATTTTTCGTCATCAATAAAGCTTTTCAAGCTAGCATAGACTATGTATATATACAAATATGCAACAAATATGCAACAGGAAATGATAATGAAGAACACACAAGTGATGCCGTTTTAATGTTGAAAGTCGAATATTCGTTCAGAAGGTTGACCAAATACTCGAATATCAAAATTGACATTTGTTGTACTTCATACATATTGTAAAGGTATTTACGAGTATATAGGAAATAAATCTAGAAATTGGCAAACCACTCCATTTTGGCGGTTGACTGAGTGTGACCTCTAGCAATATGATCCCCAACCGTCCATCTAGACATATCAACGCTTCCTGTTGTCGATGAAATGGTGAACCAAAAGTAAGGTTCAACCTGAAATCTCACTTCTGTGGTAGTATCAAGCGTTACCTGTATGCTCACTGAGCGCACATGCGTTACTACCACTTCATTTTCGCTAATTACGAGGTTATCTGCCTCGTGTATTATAACGAAGTCATTATCACTAAACTTCAGCGTGTAGCGAATTCTTGCTCCACTGTTAACGGCGGCTTTAAGGTCGGATTTAGATCCCGATTGAACTGAACCAGATTTATCGTTAACCAACACCTTTCTCCACGGTCGTGTGTCGATAAACCATGCAACGGCACGCGTACCCGTTGTACGTCCTTGCTCCTTGTATTCCCCCACATTGACACAGAGAGTTGTTTCTGTTCCCGTGGTGGTAAGAATACGCCAGTCCCATTTTGCTTCAGAATCAAACATCGTCGGATCATTGGTTTTTTTCTTAACCATGCGTAAAATTACTGCATTAACATGTCCGCCGCGTACTCTGACTTCATCCGGTTCAACACTAATTGTATCCCCGTAAACAAGTTTAATGCGATGGCCTCTCAAAACAGCCGAACGTAAAAAATCCAAGGATCCTTCTAATTCGTAACCAGACGCATCATGTTTGTAAGCGAGTTGCCAACATGATTCAGTATGCCTAGAAAATGGAAATAATATACAATCAATAAGCACTTATTTGTTTCCTTCCGTAACCCATCAGTAACTTGATTCTATTTACATTACCGTATAAAAATCTTACATTATTATTGTATGACACTCACATTGTGTAAAATGAATCAATAAATCGATCAGACACATACAAAGCACACAGCCACACCAAAAACACAAGAAATACAAGTCACATAAGTCATTTTAAACCTTCCACTATCTTGAAAAAAGATAATCGGCGCAACTCGAATGATTCTTTTTCCTGTGCAGCATAAAAAAGCCAAGATATTACGATTGCTGGGGTGCATTCATCAAAAATCCTAGGTGCGATTTTCGCCCTTAAGCTCGTTTTTCGCACCTAGGTTCAACATTGTTTCGCTCCTAGCACTTAGAACGATATCGCACCTAACTGTAGGAGCGGTTATGAGCACTGCCAAGTGCGAAACGCTTTGCATTTTTGATGAAACGCACCCCTATACTAGAAAACGGTGCAACATATGATATATCCAACTAACAAGTATACTATAATCACGAACATATAAACCATATACATGTATGTCCGTGGTATATTGAATTCTATTTACTTCGTACGGCCGATATAAATTAAATATTTAACTAGTTGTTTATACATTAAAGGTCAGCGGTCAAATATTACACATTTGGCCTGTCTTTGATGCGCAAACAGATCAAGAACATAGGACAATGCATGTGTGTCTGTTTTACACTCGTGCTAGTTCATGATTATTTCGTCTATAATGAGCTTTGACGGAGAAAAAGAAAACCTGAAGAAAAGGCAGAAGAAGAGCACTATGTATAAATGTGTATTGTACATTTAATGTTTGAACGTTATCTTTTAATGATCAGGCCTGGATCCACCGGGGGACCACAAGGGCCCTGCCCCCCCCCCCCCCCCAGTTGGCTTTGGGGTGACCTTTTTCTATTTCTAATTTAAAATAATATCCACTGATTGGGTCTTTATGTTACTATTCTTTTAGCACTTCAAATACAATACATTGATTCATGGTCGATTTCCTCTTGTATACTACCAGTATAGCAAAAGCAATGTGCAATAAAAGTGGGTCCCCTGATGTGCGCATCGGCCTTGAGACCGTCTGCATGAAAGTTTTAATATCTACACTATTTCACAGAGTTTATGACGAAATTGGCTTCTTGAGAGTAGGTACATGAAGGGCTGTCCCCTGGAAATTTGTTAAAATGATGATACTTTAACAAAATAATACAAGTGCAATTCTCATGAATGAGTCCTATAATCTTATCTAGTTGATCACTTATTATGTTACTTAATAACTCAAATTCGCGAATTTCACTTAGGATTCGTGTTACCACTTACATCTAGAAGCCAAACTTGCATTTATATATAAGTGGTAACACGAATCTTAAGTGAAATTCGCGAATTTGAGTTATTACGTAACATAATAAGTGGTCAACTAGATAAGATTCGTGTTACCACTTAAATCTAGTGTAATACATCATAAAAAGGTAAGAGGTGGCAGTTTTGTGCACTTTCAAGCCTGTTTCTAGTCTTATGATATGTATCTTACCGAAAATGTATCACGAATATTAACTAGATAGCTAGAAAATTATCACAATGATTAAGTGGTTAACACGAAACAATTCGCGAACGCTATCATGCTAACTGGTGGAAGTAAAATGCCACCATACTAAACCCTACATTTAACCGACACATATAATAGCATCACTGTAAATGACCATCTTACCACGTCATCTGTTGTGTAAGGCTACTATCACCTCGATTCTCGTGTTCTCCAAGTGTCCAACGTGTAATGTGAAACTTAGAATCACTGACCCAGTTTGTGAAGCACCAATAAGCATTGCCCTGAAACACGTAGTTTGGGAAACTTTCCTGCTGGCTTACGTGGTACAACGACTGTCCGACAACAAGTTCTTCTTTCGTTGATATCTGTGTGTCAGATATGTATTATGTGATGATAAATGGAACCAAACGAAATATACGGGATGAATTATGAAGAAGCATTGATTTTGTTTTAATAATATATTTACTGGAGCAAATATGTGTCAAGTAGACACCATTTCTATATTATTAAGTATATTGTGTAACATTTGAAGGGTACTGGTCTGATTTATTTTTGGCCGAATTTGATAGAAACGTTTATGAACATTTATCTGGCAATTTCACGTCTGTACTTACGTGATATACTACGTAGAACTATGGAGTATGTTGTAGTTCGAGTCGTACAGCAATTATAGTGACTTCAAAAACGTCACTTTGTCGTACATGTGATGAAACGGTTCCAGTTGTTTCAAACGATGTTATTTAAAACAGAACAACGGTCGATGTTGAACAATAGTCAAGTGGTAGTTCGAGACTCACAGCAGTAATACTGACTTCAATAACTCACTTGATCGTACATGTTATAAATTAGTTGTTTCAAACGATGTTATTTAAACAGAACAACAATGCTATTAAAACAGAACACCAATGTTATTAAAACAGAACAACATACTTCCAAGCTGTCCATTGGTGCAGTGTACCAACCACAATCCGTTATTATGCGTACGTCACTGCCAGCTTTCACGTCTGATATAAGATCGTTAAGATTGCCAGACACTACTGCATTTCCGCTAGTATGTGTCAAGGGTGTGTTGTGCATCGGTCTGTATCAAATAAAATGGTCGTTTCAACTTTAACAACTGTTCATATTGTTTCAATTCTATGTTCAAATGTATCAAATGTTAAATATTGTTGCTAAGCGGTCCAATCATTGATACAGCGATATTTGTTCAATAAACCTTACAACGATTCACAGTTAGCGCTTATTATTATATCAGTTATTCATTTCCAATACCAAGTACCAACTCCTTGTTTGATCTGGCCCCAGTATTATAACGGATACTTACACTCAGCACTCAAATCACAAAATTTACTCATATGAGTCTGATAGTTTGAAAATGTATGAAAATGTTAAACGAGTACTGAATATTCTTTGTGTCCAATTTTTCAAAAATAATATAGATATCATTGTCAGTCGGTAAGTGTTCTGTGGCTGTGGCCTAAATTGCTTCTCCTCACTTTTAAAGGAAATATTAATGTTGTGATTATATCAAAAACTACCATGGAAAATTAAAGGGACAACAAGGAGGAGGATATAATGGATGGAATACGACACAGGATAATCTGAGAAGCAAGTGACCACGTGCCGAAAGGAGGAGGGCAATACTATTATATTAAGTCCAGGAACTTCATTTAGGGAAAGGTCCGTCAATTGAATCATCACGATTATAATTGCTATTGCTATAACAGAATGCGGACATAATATTAACATGCTCAGCAAGGACAGCTTACACTAAGTAGTCAGTTGTCGGCATAAGAATCGCGAATATCTGCAGTCATATTACCAAAATACATCATGTTAAAATTACAATACAATTGTATTCAAGTGACTACTTATATTCGTCTTTACCTAAAACGAAAGAGTTAGTTTTATGTTCACTAGTACACACCCGAAAAACAGGCGCTTTTCCTCCAAATTGAGAACAGTTAAGGCGAAGGATCGAGTTTTCCGATATGCATAGCGAGAGAAATTTTGGTTAGTGAAAGGCGAGTGTTGTTGAATATTTTATCTTTGTACTAAAAGCAGTAATCGATTTTCGAAAATCGGGCAATGTAGTACCATTTTTACATGTTTGGTCTTGATGCAAAACTCAGTCTCAGTTTGTAAACTGATTTCCGATATGGTCTATATTCACAGAGACAATTAAAATTAGCAAGGCCTCTTAATTCTCAGTCATTATACGATCTTAAATAAAATAGAATCACTGATCACCATAATGAAACGGTGCGTCGCTCCCAAAACAAGGTCGTAGCTCAACTGCGCTCCTTTCTCTAATGCTCGCGCTTAAACTCTTTTATTTCGCTTGTTCTCCTTCCTTCGATCTTTTTCACATAACAAACTTTGAATTATCCAATAAATTGAGTGATAGAGGACCGTACGGACGTGGGTTGAATTATAGGCACTGTATATTTGGCTATTTTGGTGAATGTTGACAAAATATTCACCGAATATGACATTTTCTAAATTTCTGGCACTGGCCTGCGAAAGCTGTAAAAGTTTTAGCGCCAACCATATCTCAATTTACAAACTGAGACTTGGTTTTGCATCAAGAACAAACATGTAAAAATGGTACTACATTGCCCGATTTTCGAAATTCGACTACTGCTTTTAGTACAAAGAAAACATATATGTACGACCATATTCGCCTTTTACTAAAATCGGAAAACTCGATCGCTTCCCTTTCACTGTACTCAATTTGGAGGAAACGCGCGTGTTTGGAGGGTGTGTAGTACAGTGTTATTAATTATTGCCTTTCTATGGACGAATTCTAATTTGGTCAGTCAAACATTCTATATTTGACGGACAAAGTGTTAAAATGACTCGAAAAGCCTGTCTATGCCTTCTAAAAATTGTGCAAATTAAATAGTTTGAAGTAATACTTAATTTCAATGACTTCGCCCTACCTTATGAACCATTTGACCTCACGGGTCCATGTGGACGTTCCATGAGACCGGTTTATTCCAACGTAATAACGTGCTACATATGTTTGTCCTGTTGTACATACGTTAAGAAACCACCAATATGCCTTCTCTTGGAACGATTTAGTAGCATTTTTGCTGATATGTAACAGCGCTTGTGCGCATATGTTGTCTCCGATCAATAATTTGTGCGCATTTTGTACGCTTGTCAGATAACCGATTGATGGCAGTTGGATACGGATGTCAGCGCCGGCAAGAACCGCTTTTACTAGGTCTGTTTTACTTCCTTGAGTGACATCACCAGTTTCGCTAGTTGTAGCGACTAGCCTCCATTTGTCGTTACATGAACCTATAATGATAGATTCACAATATATTTTTATAGCTTCGGTAACATCTGCATGCAATTAAAGCAGATAATTTTTTGCGGCATGCTATTATAATGCTGGAGATAATCATAATGTTATTGAACTGAAAACATTCAAGAAATCAGACTTGTAATAATGTAATTGCCCGATTTGTTGGTACCGCTTTTGATAATAACAATGACGATGATGCACACTTATTTTAGCCTTAAAGATAAAGTATATATGTAGCGATTTTCTGTTTAATATTGTTAAACCGATCGCATGTAAATAAATGTAGATTACGTTTTGTGTTTCTTAGTTCGCATCTCGGTTGCAGTCACTCGTTATGAAGCCCTATGGATTTGATTTGTTCTATTAACCAATACATTTTTCGTTAACCTTCAGAAACTTGCCAACAAATTGGTGTATAAATCTAGAAATGACTTTAATATATCAGCTGTTCACTTATTTCCGCATTTTATCCAGAATCATGCTTTCACTCTGGTTCCACTGTCTACGCGCAAACTAGGACACAGAGACCAGTATTGCTAGCTAACCACGTGACTTCAACCTTATACATACCAGGCGGGTCGCGATACCAATCGCTATACATTTGGCAGAGTAAGCATAGCCTGATACAGAGATCAGTGGAACTCCACTCATTCTCTCTCACTCTCTCATAAACTATGCTCCGGCTTGCGGAGTATCCGAACACATTTCAAACTCAGAAGCAAATGTTGGAGTTCTTCGCTGTCGTACTCACGGTTATTACAAAGAACTAAATTGTTAAATCAGCTTCTCAATATTATTGCCTTATTTGATTGCAAAGTGAGCCGTCGATTGTATTTTGCGGGAAGATGTGACTAACACTGCGACTCTTTTAAAACTCTTTTGTGAGTCTCCGTATAGACTCTTTTAGTTTGAGCCGCACGTGAGTGCATTGCTCATTTTTGTGAGTCTTTGTTAATATTCTTCTGGTTTGAGCCGCGCGTGAGCGCATTGCTCATTTCGTGAGTTTACGTACCAACTCTTCTGGTTTGAGCCGCATGTAAGTACATACATTTTTGTGAGTCTTTGTATAAACTTTTCTGGTTTGAGCCGAGCGTGAGTGCTGCGCTCATTTTTTTGAGTCTTTGTATAAACGTTTCTGGTTTGAGACGCGCGTGAGTGCTGCGCTCAGTTTTCAGAGTCTTTGTATAAACTTTTCTGGTTTGAACCGCGCGTGAGTGCTGCGCTCATTTTTCTGAGTCTTTGTATAAACTATTCTGATTTGAGCCGCGCGTGAAAGCTGCGCTCATTTTTCAGAGTCTCTGTATAAACTTTTCTAGATTGAGCCGCGCGTGAGTGCTACGCTCATTTTCTGAGTCTTTGTATGGATTGTACTGGTTTGAGCCACACGTGAGCTCATTGCTCATTTTATGAGTTCACGGAATAAAAGAAGCTTATATCTTTACAGACGTATTTCAGCAATACTTTAAAGGCGTCAACAATCCGGATGATCATTCTTTTTAATCCGGTTGATGATGTGCTACATTTTATAGAGAGGTACGAAAAAAATGAATTTAATGTATTGTTTAAAGAATTGAATTATCCGATTAGTGAGGGAGCATTATGGAAAGCAATTAGTCAACTTATCCCAAGAAAAAATTGAGGGCCAGACATGTATATGAATGTGCTTTTTATTCATGGAAAATATATGATGTCATCTTTTTTACTAAATCTTTTAAATAAGTTATTTGATCTTGGGTTTTTTCCAGAAGATTTGCCGGAAGGTAATTTTTTCCCTTTACATAAGAAAGGTAGCATCAATGATGAAAACAATTATTGGGGAATTACATTATTAAGCACACAAGGAAAATTATTTACACGAACTTGGCTGAACAGTACAGTGTTAACATTGAAGCTCAAACTTGTTTCAGATAAAAAAAATTGATAATATGTTTGTACTACATGATATTATTACTCACTTATTAAATACAGGTAAAATGTTATACTGCGCTTTTATAGACTTTACTAAAGCATTTGATTATGTAGTCAGGGAAAACTTCAGACTTAAGCTGATTAAACTAGTTGTTATTACACAATTATCTAGTAAATTAAGTAGTTATTTAGTTTCTTTAACGTGATAACCACATAATTATCTAGTTAATTAAGTTGTTAACTGGTGGCAGAAATATGCCACCATAGTCTTCCAAAACAAAACAAAAGAACACTAAAGTTGCAATGGTGTTTTGTTTTCAAAGAAAACATTTTGATCACGCTGGGGGCGTTTCTTCTTATTATTGTAAACATGACAATGTTGCATGAAAACGAGATGAACATAATATTGTTTGCTTAACAACTGCGTCTGTATGTAGATCTATAGTATATTTCAAGATTTATTTAATGAGTAGTGATATTAAATATCTTGAAAAAAGATGCTCGGCGCAAACTGAAGCAAACACATTAGTTGCAATCTAAAGGTTAAGATTTGTTGTGCAACATTAAAATTGCCTTGATGTTACGATTAGTGGTCACTCCGATACATTTTCTTGTTAACATTATAAAGTCTATCTATGAATCTGTTAAGTCTATAGTCAAATGCTGGTATATGTTAAATGATAAACGACTTGTGTAAGACATAGGTAGTGTTTATCCCCATTTTTAAAGATACTTATTTCAAATTAAATACTTTGTTGTTTGGCAACATAAGCTGTAAAAAAATGATAAAACCGTTCAACTGTGACGATCGGTCACTTTTGAACGTGGGACAGGTACGATTTTACCATTTCGCGTGGAGGAAATGAAGATAAGAGATAAATATAGACTCATTTTCATTTTATTATTCTAGAACGCAATTTAAACCGTAAAAACAGAATTTTGATTTTTAAAATCAGGTATGGTTCGAATGAATAATCAATATAGCGGTCGCGCAATTGGCGTGTTGTAGGCCGGCCAATAAACCGGATACGTATGTAAATGTATTGTATTTATATAGCAATGATTTGAATTGCAAAATATGCAGTATCAACCTGTTTCTCTTTCAATCGCAACAAAAAGTGTTAACGTATCCAAGTCGCCCGATCTCAATGTTATTGAACATGTGTGAGACAAACTAAACAGGCGAGTACGGAGGCGACCGGCACCACCTCCGTGAACTGGAACAGACACTTGTGCAGGAATTAATGCATATATTCCTCAATGTTTCATCCGAAACCTTGCACATCGTAAGAGCCATGGGATGGCACACGAGGTTTTAGATACTCGGTGTAAGGATTTTATTGTGATTCGGTGACTTTTCACATTGTTGGGATTTCGCGTTATGTGATTTTGTGAAATCGGAATTTACAGTGATGTTCTTATTTGTTAAGTTTTAGATGTATTTGTTGATCAATTACAATTAAATTTCAAAAAAGTACGTATGATGTGTTGAAATAATTATATTCCAAATTTGAACGAAAACCGCTCACAAATATTCCAGTAATACCGAATTATACCGAATTATATAAGTGTCGGGTTAGAATTGTTTATCTAGGAAATATTGGACCAGACCAAGTAAATTAAAAGTTATTTATCTAATAAACTCAAAAATAAGAACACTATTCGAAGTTTAGCAATGTACATTTACAACGCATCCAATATTAGACATTCGTTAATGTATGCTAAACAGTATGTATCACTAAAATGTTACACGAATTATTTATGACAATATTTTCATTCTTGCTTTTACATGATTTTAATACAAGCAACTCTAATATATATGTTATCACCGTCTCAAAATGTATATTTGGAAGTTTGTAATATGCTTAATGTTAGATGATAGATACAATATTGTTGAATGGAAAAAAGTGGGTGATCATGTTGTCCACTGTTTTATATGTATGCTAATTGTGCGTCCTCGTGGGCATTATAGCTTAACTGGAATATAAATAAAAAGTGTCAACAAAATATCTTATTATTTTTAATGAAGAATACATGCAGTAGTGTCTAAACCAAGCATTCAATTACTACAAGTAATGAGACCTTAGTAAAGAATATATACATATAAACGTATTGTGATTGATCCAAGATTTGATCGATAAACAAACAAAAGATAAACGATGGGTGATAATTGAAACACTTAATGTCATATTACCAATTTTAAGTTTAAAGTTTAAACGTAACAAGACACACTAAAACCACAATAAACTACTTACATGATTTCTCTGTTGAACTTGTAATTCCCGAAATTTGTGTCAAAAACGCGAAACAACATATCAACACTTTCACCATTGTTATTATCCTCAGTTCCTATTTATGAAAATAAAAATGCCCAAGCATCATTGAAATATTACCAAAGAAACGATTACTACGTGCTTATAGTAAGCGCAGTATGGACGATATAATGCTCCGGTACAACAAGTAATGATAAACCTATCCTGAGTTCCCCATTAAATACTGACTGACAGCTGATACAAATTTGTATGTAAACACTTAAAAAGGACACATTTTTGCGCATTGCAATTTATCTGCTTATGTTAGGTTACATTCAAAAAGTTCCCCAGACAAATTGGGAAAAGGACGATGTGGTGAGGAACACGAAAACTGTACTAAATAGACCAGATTCACATGCTGGGTAAACAAACAATACCAAACAGACCAGGATCACACACAGAAATGGGACAAAATAACATTACCAAACGGACCTGGATCACACATGGGGTGAGTACATACATAATACCAAACAGAACAGCATCACACACAGGCAGGGGCCATGAAAACAATACTAAACAAACCAGCATCACACACAGGCAGGGGCCATGAAAACAATACAAAAGAAACCAGCATCACACACATACAGGGGCCATGAAAACAATACCAAACAAACCAGCATCACACACAGGCGACATGGGACACGCGAACAATACCAAAGAACCAGGATCACACACAGTAAAGGGACAAAACAACACCAAACATTTCAAGATTACACAAAATAAGGGTACACGAAAGCAATACCAATCAAATCAGAATCACACGCAGGAATGGGACATGAAAACCATTCCAAACATACCAGGATCGATCACAGGAATGGGACATTATAACCATACCAAACATACCAGGATCGATCAAAGGAATGGTACATGAAAACCATACCAAACATACCAGGATCAATCACAGCTAGGGGACATTATAACCATACCAAACATACCAGGACCAATCACAGGAAGGCGACATGAAAACAATACCAAACATACCAGGATCAATCACAGCTAGGGGACATTATAACCATACCAAACATTCCAGGATCAATCACACGAAAGGGACATTATAACCATACCAAACATACCAGGACCAATCACAGGAAGGCGACATGAAAACAATACCAAACATACCAGGATTAATCACAGCTAGGGGACATTATAACCATACCAAACATACCAGGATCAATCACAGGAAGGGGACATGAAAGCAATACCCAAAAAACAGGATCAATCACAGAAGGGGACATGAGAACCATACCAAACATACCAGTATTACACACAGGCAGGGGACATGAAAACAATACCAAACAGACCAGGATAACACAAAAGAAGGTGGCATGAAAACAATATCAAACAAACTAGGATCAATCACAAGAAGAGGACATGAAAACAGTACAAAACAAGCCAGGATTACACATGGGATGGGGACATGAAAACAATACCAAACATATCAGGATCAATCACCGGAATAGGACATGAAAACAATACCAAACGGACCAGGATTACTCATTCGAAGGGAACATGAAAACAATACCAACCCGACCAGGATAACACACAGGAAGGAGACATGAAAACAATATCAAACAAAGCAGGATCATTCACAGGCAGGGGACATGGAAACAGTACAAAACAAACCAGGATTACACACGGGAATAGGACATGAAAACAATACCAAACGGACCAGGATTACTCAATGGAAGGGGACATGAAAACAATACCAAACGGACCAGGATTACTCAATGGAAGGAGACATGAAAACGATATCAAACGGACCAGGATTACTCAATGGAAGGGGACATGAAAACAATACCAAACGGACCAGGATTACTCAATGGAAGGGGACATGAAAACAATACCAAACGGACCAGGATTACTCATTGGAAGGGGACATGAAAACAATACCAAACGGACCAGGATTACTCATTGGAAGGGAAATGAAAACAATACCAAACGGACCAGGATTACTCATTGAAAGGGGACTTGAAAGCAATACCAAAGGGGCAAGGATTATATATTTGAAGAGGACTTGAAAACAATACCAAACGGACCATGATTACTCATTGGAAGGGGACTTGAAAACAATACCAAACGGGCCTGAATTACTCATTGGAAGGGAACTTGAAAACAATACCAAACGGGTCTGAATTACTCATTGGAAGGGGACTTGAAAACAATACCAAACGGGCCTGAATTACTCATTGGAAGGGAACTTGAAAACAATACCAAACGGGCATGAATTACTCATTGGAAGGGGACATGATCACAATACCAAACGGGCAAGGATTTTATATTTGAAGAGGACTTGAAAACAATACCAAACGGACCAGGATTATTCATTGGAAGGGGACTTGAAAACAATACCAAACGGGCCTGAATTACTCATTGGAAGGGAACTTGAAAACAATACCAAACGGGCCTGAATTACTCATTGGAAGCGAACTTGAAAACAATACCAAACGGCCTGAATTACGCATTGGAAGGGGACATGATCACAATACCAAACGGGCAAGGATTATATATTTGAAGGTAACATGAACACAATACCAAACGGACCAGGATTATTCATTGGAAGGGGACTTGAAAACAATACCAAACGGGCCTGAATTACACATTGGGAGGGAACTTGAAAACAATACCAAACGGGCCTGAATTACTCATTGGAAGGGGACATGATCACAATACCAAACGGGCAAGGATTTTATATTTGAAGAGGACTTGAAAACAATATCAAACGGACCAGGATTACTCATTGGAAGGGGACTTGAGAACAATACCAAACGGCCAATGATTATATATTTGAAGTGGACATTAAAACAATACCAAACATCCAAGGATTATATATTTGAAGGGGGCGTGAAAACAGTACAAAACAAACCAGGATTACACACGGGAAGGGGACTTGAAAACAATACCAAACGGGCAAGGATTATATAGTTGAAGCTAGCATGAACACAATACCAAACGGACAAGGATTACTCATTAGAAGGGGACTTGAAAACAATACCAAACGGACCAGGATTACCATTGGAAGGGCACTTGAAAACAATACCAAACGTGCCTGAATTACTCATTGGACGGGGACATGAAAACAATACCAAACGGGCCTGAATTACTCATTGGAAGGGGACATGATCACAATACCAAACGGGCAAGGATTTTATATTTGAAAAGGACTTGAAAACAATACCAAACGGACAAGGATTACTCATTGGAAGGGGACTTGAGAACAATACCAAACGGCCAAGGATTATATATTTGAAAGGGACGTGAAAACAGTACAAAGCAAACCAGGATTACACACGGGAAGGGGACATGAAAACAATACCAAACATATCAGGATCAATCACCGGAATAGCACATGGAAATAATACCAAACGGACCAGGATTACTCATTGGAAGGCGACATGAAAACAATACCCACCAGACCAGGATAACACACAGGAAGGAGACATGAAAACAATACCAAACAAAGCAGGATCATTCACAGGAAAAGGACATGGAAACAGTACAAAACAAACCAGAATTACACACGGGAATAGGACATGAAAACAATACCAAACGGACCAGAATTACTCAATGGAAGGGGACATGAAAACAATACCAAACGGACCAGGATTACTCGATTGGAAGGGGACGTGAAAACAATACCAAACGGACCAGAATTACTCAATGGAAGGGGACATGAAAACAATACCAAACGGACCAGGATTATTATTGGAAGTTGAAATGAAAACAATACCGAACGGACCAGGATTACTCATTGGAAGGGGACATGAAAACAATACCAAACGGACCAGGATTACTCATTGGAAAGGGACTTGAAAACAATACCAAACGGACCAGGATTACTCATTGGAAGGGGACATGAAAACAACACCAAACGGACCAGGATTACTCATTGGAAGGGGACATGAAAACAATACCAAACGGACCAGGATTACTCATTGGAAGGGGACTTGAAAACAATACCAAACAAACCAGGATTACTCATTGGAAGGGGACTTGAAAACAATACCAAACAAACCAGGATTACTCATTGGAAGGGGACTTGAAAACAATACCAAACAAACCAGGATTACTCATTGGAAGGGGACTTGAAAACAATACCAAACAAACCAGGATTACTCATTGGATGGGGACTTGAAAACAATACCAAACAAACCAGGATTACTCATTGGAAGGGGACATGAAAACAATACCAAACGGACCAGGATTACTCATTGGAAGGGGACATGAAAACAATACCAAACAAACCAGGATTACTTATTGGAAGGGGACTTGAAAACTATACCAAATCGGCAAGTATTATATATTTGAAGAGGACTTGAAAACAATACCAAATGGACCAGGATTACTCATTGGAAGGGGACTTAAAAACAATACCAAACGGCCAAGGATTATATATTTGAAGGGGACATGAACACAACACCGAACAGCCAAGGATTATATATTTTAAAGGGACATGAAAACAATACTAAAACGGACAAGGATTACACATTGGACGTAGTCTTGAAAACAAAACCAGGATCGATCACAGGAAGGGGACCGATCGTGTAGACTGTTGAGTTGCCGTGGGTCGGTGTGGGGAGGCATTGTCTTATGTATGAAGCGTTCCCTGAAACCACTTAATCTCTTGCATTACGTACAATGACAACTCCATTTTTTTTAAGTATGTTATTTTGACATTGTTGTTATACAAATTAGTTTGGTAAATCGCCCGTTTAAGATTAAAGTGACTCTTCATGAAATCATCCAACATGCAAGTGCAAATTCATTAGTATGTAATGGAATATGTGTTTACAAGATAATGGACAATTACTACAATAAGGGAGTTGCTATCTATCTTCGTGAAACATGGAGATGCGAGTATAGATTATAGAACAAATGTACATATGATACTGAAACACAAATACCACGGAAGATAATCAACGCTGACATGAAACTAGTCAGCAGATTTGTTTGCTTGATAATATTCAATACTATTCAAAACGTTTTGTTTCAAAATTCTTGCATTACGAGAAATATTTACTTGATGATCTTTAGCCCCAAAACCCGAAAAGCCGGTTTAGTTGTAAACTATACTATACCGATACTTCAATGTAATAATCAACAAAGACGACATTTATGACACCACCCATAACGTATGCATTCCAAAAACCACTTAATTATTGTGTGTAAGTGGGAATAATCGCTATAATCGCTAAATAAGGGTTTAAGCGGAGAAGATTTCTAGTTTTGAGCTCATAAGTTAGGAATGCAGGTGTTGCGCTTTTGGCACACATGTATATATAAAATTTCATCTATAAATAGAAAGAAATATTTAGTAGTTACAGGGCTCACCACATACAAGACAATGCCTCTTCAAAGAGAACCCAGGGTAAAACAGCAAACGAAACATTAGGGACTGAGGCAAAAATGTATGGAAAAACGTAGTTTCTGTTAAAGACTAACTGTTCAGGGGTACATGTTTCCACATTCGGTGTAGTCCACAATGACATACACAATAAGAGAAAAGAGAGAGAGAATAAGTTGCTAAAGGGAACGCCACATACATATGACCCTCCCCAAACAGACCTCCGGGGAAAACAACAATCCATAAAACATAAGGCACTTGATGAGGTTAAATGGTACATACGTTAGGGAACAGAGGCACAAGGAATTGTCTGGCAGACCATAAAGAATAACTAGGGGAATCAAACAGGACAGTGAAGGGGACAATTAATAAATAGAAAAGACAACACAATACGTTAATAACATTCTACTGACAACACAAACAACACCAAACTTACAATATATAAAACATACAAAACCCAACTGACAATACATACAACAAACGACTGGCTATACATACAGCACACAACTGTATATATTCGAATCTGCTTTACGTATATTAATAGTATTATGTCTGGCATTATAGTTACAGCTGATTCGTTTATGAAACTTAAGAACTTTGGTGTGTGTCAAATACATGTATGTGAAAATAGTTATTAGCAATGTATAAAATGTAATACATTTGTGATATATCTCAATTGCACTTCGGTTATTACCTTCTGTAAAAGTAAGTTATTCAAACTTGTAAACAAATGTTCACCTCATTTGAATTCAAAATGCACTGACCTTTGTCATTATATGACAATAAACACAAGTATAAAAACTGAGGACAAATCCCACAGACATTGAAGACAAACCATATAGCAAATTAAATACAAAGAATTGCTACAACAAATATGAATTTAATAACCATATGGGCCGTTCTCTGGCAAAACCGGTCTTAATGACAAATTTTCGAAGATGTTCAAGATACTCATCATTTATGGACCCCATCTGGGCGTGTTAGTCATAAACTTTAGTTGACGTCGTATAACGTCAAAATGACGCTGTAGTCATATCGTATTTCCAAGATGTAAAATAAGCATGTGTTGTATCTAATTGTATTTAGAAATTTTGATTGATAAGTCAAACTCATGAAATAAATGTGTTTTATACACGTGTATTTATCTTGTTTACAGGTTATGCAAGTAAACACATTAAGATCCGTATGCATATAACGTACATGACAATACATGTATATCACTACAATCCAATGTTATTAACACATAAAACCCTTCATGTTAATCTAACGCAGTGTAACTGTGTAATGTTACTGTAATAAGTGTAATAAGTGTAATAATAAAAAAAACACGTCAAAATGCCTCTTTTCTATAGTAGCATCTGTTATGTTTTCAAATAAATCGATCAAATTGTTAAATAAATATCAATTATAATACCATAACTAATAGACATAGAGCATGTTATGACTTTGTATACATCAAAAAAAAACTCTAATGAATATTGACACTTACTCGCTAAAATGATAACAAGTAGTTCAGTGTTCTGTGTATCACTTGGTGATATTGTTTAAAAAGTACTATTATAATTTATTATTAATTAACTAAGCAATATTAGGCGCGTTAACACTATCAATTCAGGGCCGATATAAAGTTTCTTACGACATTATAGAGAGAGAACTCGGCCATTACGAAAAAAACACGGCCATTATGAAAACAACTCGGCCATTATGAAAAAACACGGCCTTTATGAGATTTGGACATTCTGATTGGTTGTTCAACTCGGCCGTTATGAATCCGACGCTTTCCGTAGAAAAAAAATCGACGCCATTTTGAATAGGAAAATTCGGAATGCTGATTCTTTTTAAATATACCTAGAAGCCCATTTTGAAAGGTAACACTACAAATCAATCAAGATCAAGGGGAAGTAAGGTATACAGGGAAGTACGCGGAATAAAGAACGGGTTGGACGGCTAATATCCTGATCATTGTTTTCGCCAGACGACCTACCTTGAAATCCTAAATAGGTCTACGCTACAATGAATGAATGCGAGCGCGTACTGCAACAGCTGGCAGACGATATATTGACTTTAGACAGTATAATTGACAATCGTGAGTGTATCCAAAATGTGTTTGGTCTTGTGGATGGAGATCACAGTGTAGTGCCACTAGTGGAGGAAAACCCGGATTTGGGGATACGTTCGGATACAGATAATGATTTTATCGGTGAAAGACAATTTAAAAAATGTTTTTATGATGTTAATTTGTCATTGTTGGCAAAAATCTTCAAGTTGTTATTGTTTTTGATTATAATATGTTGTTGTTTGTTATAATATTGTTATTAACATTATAATAAAAATAAGTAAAAATGTTATTATGTTTTGTTAATATTGCATAGTCAATTAATAAAATTGTCAATAATCAAGAGTTTTCATAATGGCCTTGTTATTGGGCTTCGGCCAGTCCTAAAGGCCTCAGGCTAATATGACAGCCTTCAGCCCAATAACAAGGCCATTATGAAAACTCTTGATTATTAACATTATAATAACCATATAATATATTCAAAGGGGATAGCTTATATTTTATGCAGTTAGATACACGGGCACGAAACAAGCAATATATATCGAAAGAAAAACAAATATCTACACCCGAAATAAAAATGTACAATAAACAAAATGCTTGTACCTTGCCATTGTATGATTACAGCGAATACAATTTTGGCGATAATACTGTTGCGTGCATTACAATGTCTAGAGTATTCGAAATTACAAAATTTCTCAACAAAAATCTTTTAAAAAAATAGAATGCTAGAATGCAAAATAATTCACATTAAAGTTGAAAAGAGTCATCGAAAATACACATTGTTTTTCTTCATTTATTCTCATCGGTACGAAAGGTTATGTGAAACAAATGATTCGTAAGTTTGATCGGAATATTAATTTTATAAACAATTTAGAATAACTGACACTATATGTTTGTGGGCAATAAAGCTTTTCAAGCAAGACTATGTATATATGCAACAGGAAATGATAATGCCGAACAAACGGTTGATGCCTTTTTAATTGAGACAGTTGAATGTTCGAATACGTGTATTCATATTTATCTAGAAATTCGCAAACCACTCCATTGTGGCGGTTGACTGAGTGTGACCTCTAGAAGTATGATCCCCAACCATCCACCTAGACATATCGACCCTTCCTGTTGTCGATGAAATGGTGAACCAAAAGTAAGGTTCAACCTGAAAGCTCACTTCTGAGGTAGAAGATGGCGTACTCAGTAAGCTCACTGAGCGCACATGCGTTGCTGCCACTTCATTTCCACTAATTGCGAGGTTATCTGCCTCGTGTATTGAAATCGAGCCAGAACCACTAAACTTAAGCGTGTAGCGAATTCTTGCTCCACTGTCAACGGCGGCTTTAAGGTCGGATTTAGATCCCGATTGAACTGAACCAGACTTATCGTTAACCAACACCTTTCTCCACGGTCGTGTGTCAATAAACCATGCAACGGCACGCGTACCCGTTGTACGTCCTTGCTCCTTGTATTCCCCCACATTGACACTGAGAGTTGTTTCTGTTCCCGTGGTGGTAAGAATCCGCCAGTCCCATTTTGCGCCAGAATCAAACATCGTCGAATCAGTGGGGCTTTTTTTAACCATGCGTAAAACTACTGCATTGACATGTCCGCCGCGAACGCTGACTTCATCCGGTTCAACACTTATTGTATCCCCGTAAACAAGTTTAATGCGGTGGCCTCTCAAAACAGCCGAACGTAAAAAGTCCAAGGACCCTTCTAATTCGTTTCCAGAAGCATCATGTTTGTAAGCGAGTTGCCAACAAGATTCAGTATGCCTATAAAATGGAAAAAATATATAATAAATAAGCACTTCTTTGTTTACTTCCGTAACTCATCAGTTAACTTGATTATATGTACATCACTGTATATTAATCTTACATTATAAGTGTATAACACTCACATTGCGTTTAACGAATCAATAAATCAATCAATCACATACAAAGTACATAGCCACACCAAAAACACAAGAAAATACAAAAGTCACATAAGTCATTTTAATCCTTCCACTTAAACGAACAAGAAATAGATCTTTCTTGAAAAAAATAATCAGCGCAATTTGAATGTAAAGATTTGTTGTACAGCATAAAAAGAATGTTACGATTGCTGGTCACACCAGATCAAAAATGGCTTTCGGTAAATTCACCGAAATTCAGTGGATTTCGGTAAGGTAACGTACCTTTTATCGAAATATTAACCAATCCGCGTCAAGGTTACAGACGTTGTTCGGTTAAAGAGAATTTGCCTTGGTGGTTAACGTAAGATTCGATTTGTTTACACAACACTGATATGCAAATAGTAAAACCATGTTTGTACGGCTGCGCCGAAAACCTTAACCCTATATTTTACCGACACATATAATAGCATCACTGTAAATGACCATCTTACCACGTCATATGTTGTGTAAGGCTGCTATCACCTCGATTCACGTGTTCTCCAAGTGTCCAACGTGTAATGTGAAACTTAGAATTACTGACCCAGTTTGTGAACCACCAATAAGCATTGCCCTGAAACACGTAGTTTGGGACACTTTCCTGCTGGCTGACGTGGTACAACGACTGACCGACAACAAGTTCTTCATTCGATGATATCTGTGTAACAGATATGTATTATGTGAAGATAAATGGAACCAATCCTTGTTTTTGTTTCATAATATACTTACCGCAGCAAATAAGTTTCAAGAAGACACCATTTCTATATAATTATGTATAATTTCTAACATTTGAAAGGAACTGGTCTGATTTAATTTTTGCTGAGTTTATCAACATTTATCTGGCAATGTCACGTCTGAACTTAAGTGATATATGAAAAACAAACACTACGTAGAACTAATGTATTATAGTTGTAGTTTGAGTCGTACAGCAATTATATTGACTTCAAAAACTTCACTTGGCCGTACATGTGATAAAAAAAGTTCCAGTTGTTTCAAACGATGCTATTTAAAACAGAACAACGTTCGATGTTATTTAAACAATAGTCAAGTGGTAGTTCGAGTTGT
This sequence comes from Mactromeris polynyma, assembly GCA_032209605.1. Lineage (NCBI taxonomy): Eukaryota > Metazoa > Mollusca > Bivalvia > Venerida > Mactridae > Mactromeris > Mactromeris polynyma. Next base: position 20,256,675 of record JASFXZ010000007.1, on the reverse strand, counting down.
ACAGCAGTAATACTGACTTCAACTCAACAAATCACTTGGTAGTACATGTGATAAATATGTTGTTTCAAATGATGTTATTTAAACAGAACAACAATGTTATCAAAACAGAACATCAATGTTAATAAAACAGAAAAACTATACACAGAACAACATACTTCCAAGCTGTCCATTGGTGCAGTATAACCATTACACTCCGTTACTATGCGTACGTCACTTCCAGCTTTCACGTCTGATATAAGATCATTAAGATTGCCCGACACTACAGTATTTCCGCTAGTATGTTTCAAGGGTGTGTTGTGCATCGGTCTGTATCATATAAAATGGTCGTTTTAACTTTTACAACAGTTTATACGAGTATAGTTTCAATTCTTTGTTCAAATATATATCATATGCTAAACATGTTAAACATTGTTGCTAAGCGGTCCAATCATTGATACAATATTATTTGTTCAGTATACCTTACAACGATTCATATTTAGCGCTTATTATTATATCAGCTATTCATTTCCAATACCAAGTACCAACTCCTTATGTTTGATCTGGCCCCAGTATTATAACGGATACTTACAATCAGCACTCAAATCACAAATTTTACTCATATGAGTCTGATAGTTTGAAAATGTATGAAAATGTTAAACGAGTACTGAATATTATTTGTGTCCCATTCTCTTAGAGACTCAAGTGTGACACGAGATGTGGTAGTAATTAAACACCCATATCTCATAATCATACTACCAACTGAAAGAAAGTGGATATTTAGCACTCATTTTCATGCATTTTCCTCACTCAAAAATCCACTAAAAACTGATAGGAATAAAGTATGTGATATGAAAAGTGCTGAGTTTAAGTTTCGTTATAATCCTGTGCCCTAATTTCGAAACTTAGGGATCTTTGTCAGTAGGTTAGTGTTCTGTGGCTGTGGCCTAAACTGCTTCTCCTCATTTGTAAAGTAAATATTAAGTTGTTACAGGGAACGCCACATACACAAGACAATGCCATCCCACACTGATCCCAGGGAGACATTAAGCAACGAAACATTAGGAGTTGAGAAGGTGTAAAGGCAAACATCCATGGGGAAGTAAGACATTGTCTGGTTGACTATCAAGAACTACAATGGACAATTTAAAGGGACAACAAGAAGAAGGATGGAATGTATGGAATACGCCACATGATAAGCTTAGAAAGCAAGTGACCACGGGCCGAAAGGAGGGGGCAGTAATTTTACGTGTATATTAAGTCAAGCAACTGCATTTAGGGAAAGACGGTGTCAGAAAGGATGAGGATGCAATATTATATTAAGTCAAGGAACTGAATTTAGGCAAAGGGCTTTTTCTTCAATCATCACTATTATAATGGCTATTGCTATAATGTTCTTAATAGCGTACTTTCAGACTCTTAATAAATACAAATGTCTGTCTTAAAATACAATACTATTTACATGATCAGCTTACACCAAGTAGTTAGTTGTCGGTATATAAATCACAAATATCTGCAGTCAAATGACTATATCATGTTAAATTCCAATACAATTGTATTCAAGTGATTACTTTGTCTTTACTTAAAACGAAACAGAACGCTTGATGTTCACTAGTACAGAGAACCATTAGTTATTGCCTTTCTATGGTCAAGTTCTAATTCTGACAGGCAAAGTATCTAAATGACTCGAAAAGCCTGTCTACAACTTCTAAAATGTGTGCAAATTAAAATCGTTTAAAGTAATACTTAATATCAATACATCAACCCTACCTTATGAACCATTTGACCTCGTAGTTCAGTGTGGACGTTCCTGCTGATTCATGTTTTCCAACGTAATAACGTGCTACATCTGTTTGTCCTGTAGTACACACGTTAAGAAACCACCAATATGCCTTCTCTTGGAACGAGTCATACCCAGCTTTGCTGATATGAAACAGCGCTTGTGCGCATATGTTGTCTCCGATCATGTGCGCATTTTGTACGCTTGTCAGATAACCGGATGACGGCAGTTGGATACGGATGTCGGCGCCGGCAAGAACCGCTTTTATTAGGTCTGTTTTACTTCCCTGAGTGACAACACCAGTGTCGCTAGTTGTAGCGATTAGCCTCCATTTGTCGTTACAAGAACCTACAATGAATCGATTCACAATATATTTTATAGATTCGGTGATATTTTCATGCAATTAAGATAGATACCTTTTTGCGGTAAAATATGATATTGATAAAGCTTATGATAGTGTTATTGAACTGAAAGCAATCAAACATGTAATAATGTAATGGTCCGTTTATGTTGCTGCTACTTTTGAAAATAACAATGATGACGATGACGCACAGTTGTTTTATACTTAAAGATAAAGTATATACCGGTAAACAAAATTCAATTAAGCTTGTCTGCTGATTCGCTTTATTATATTGTTTGAATATTTATGTCATTATTTATAATTAAATACTAATAAATGCAGAACTGTTTAAACTAGAAATTCAATAACTACACGTAATGAGAACTTAATAACTAATAGATACATATAACATAGATAAATGAAATAACTGATAAAAACAAAAGATAAACAGATGGATGATAATTCAGCAATTAATGTGTTATTACCCATTCAAGTTTATATGATACAAATTGCAACCCAAGTAATAAGAAACAATAAAATCACAAGATAAAACTTACAAGATAAAACTTACAAGATCTTTCTGTGTCTAATTACCAATTCAAGTTTGTAGGATACAAATTGCAATCAAAGTAATAAGAAACAAAAACATCACTAGAAAAAAACTTACAAGATCTTTCTGTTGAACTGATTGTTCCCGAAATTTGTGTCAAAAGCACACACAAACATATGAATATTTTCAACATCTTAATATCCTGAGTTCGCATCTATGAAAATAAAAATGTCACAACTGTTACCAAAGAAAAGTTTATTACAAATTCAGTGTAAGCGCAGTATGTACGAGATAATGCTCCACTACAACAAGTAATGAAATACCTATCCTGATTCCCACCGATTAAATACTGACTGAAGCGGATACAGATTGTATCTGCTTATGTGTTTTAAGTTATAATTTATTTTACCTACGTAAATAATAGAGTTCTCGCACTCTGTAACCTTTTTCACATGGACGCTCCGACGGCGAGTTGTTCAACAACAACATAAACATATATCAATCTCTAATCTGATGAAATTATTAACCAATCGGAGGCATGGACAACCCGGATCTATTTGTTTTCAGAAAGTGGATGAAATATAGTCATCTACAATGATAAAATATTCACTATATTGGCATACGCACTTAAAACGTATGTAAATATACAGTGTATTGTTTAAAACAACATAAACATATTTATGATCAGCCAAATTTCGATTACGAGCCACTTACTATTTATACACTATATTGACCAGTGAAAAAAAAAAAAAATGGGGGATAAAATGTAAATTTGTATCATATAAGGCACCACATTTAATATACTAAAAGTATTGAACAATCAGACGGTGCAAAATGTGATTTTCGAGGTACAATGGTTGAAAGTTGGGAATTTCTTGAATTTGCCAATAACTAGGTCAAAATTTGCAATAAAACTTCCAGAATTACTGAATTTAATAGATATTATATTACAGTGCAAAATACCCGAAATATAGAAACATTTTATCGTGTGAAATGTGAGTTTTTGGGTAAAACTTAAAAGAAATAAAAGAAAATTTGGAATCTGATAATATCCCGTTAAATTTAATTATAACATTTTCTGAATTGTTATTTTTAACAAAATGTTATATTTCAAAATAAATAACATCAGTTTATGATGCGGAATGTAATATTTATTTGTAAAATATTACAAAAAGTAAATAAACAAAAGTTGCGAATTTCTGGTATATTTTGCCTACACCTGGATAAAAAACTAAACAATGAAAGTCACAGAAATGACATAAGCTACATTTTATCTTTCAAAATAACATATGATAACAGAATGCTATCATATCAAACAAGAAATTTGGTTTTAAGGTTTCATTAATGGCGGACGTACTTAAACCGGATGTAAATATACATTTTCTGTTTATAACAATGTCACACATGAAATGTTACAGTACAATTCACAACATAAAAACGTAAAACTATTTTATGCCTAGCCAAATTTGTCTTACGAGACATATACTGTTTATACAGTATATCACAGAATATCTAATAGGAACTGTTATTTGTGTTTCAACATCGGTAAAATATTTAAAGTATCATATATGGAACTCAAACACAATTAACTGGATTTAAAAATCCACGTATAATTTAAAGATGCTGAACATGAATTTTTTTAAATGGTTTGAGGCTAAAAGAATCGATAAACATGAGCACAGATTATACATTGGAACGATGTAGAAAGGCCAAATGATCGACATAATAAGCACTGTGAGAAATAGATCAGTTGACCGTCTACATAAATTGGCCGGCCTATATAAAGGGGATATATTGGTATGTTGGCAGTCTATATAAAAGGACTGTTGCGGTCAGTAGCGAGTCTATAAACATTTCAAAGTGGCTAGTTCACGAATGTTCTTCATTTAAGAATTCTTTAGATAAAGGAATTATCAAGATATATAGATAGTTTATTCACAATGTTATTCACAAATGATAATTCAAATATATGTACACAAAATATAATCAAATATTATGCATTTGGTCAATGGCAATAATAACTTTTTAGACGTAACAAATTTCAAAATACCGTGTGCACATTACAATCTGTTTTTAACAAATGTTTATTGTCCAACAGTATCAATATTAATTGTAATAGCAGGCGCAATATAAATATATACATGGTGTTTATATATATAATACACAAATTTACCATCTGTTTCACACACGCGTTTCCCTTTATTTCGCTTAGGAAAGCCATCCGCGCGTCATCTTTCAATGAAATGTCAACTGCAGCAGAGCTAGGCAAATCCTGGATATAGTCCAGCTGACATTTTTTCAAGCTTGTTGGCATTAGATAAAGATGTTTCAGACGTTCATAGAAGGACATTGAAATTATCTAGGTAGATGCCACAGATGGTTAGGTTGTAATCTCCAAAACATTCTTCATTCAATCGTTGGTATGTGACAGGACGGTTTAATAAGCCGAATGAATAAAATATCCAAGGGGACCCACTGTAAAGGCTGTTACGGGTATCTTCAATCTCTGGTTGTATCCAATTTTCATGTCAATGGTAGAGAAATATGTGCTTCCTTTCAGTACATCAAAGACTTCTTCAATACATGAAAGACATAAACGTCTTTTACACTACACTTGTTCAGCATCCTGTAATCCACGCACATCCTAAGTTTACCGTTCTTTTCCCTAACTCGAACAACATTGCTGACCCTGGAAGATTTAGGTTTTCGGGTGATTCCAGTAGAGATTAATAGATCTAGATGTTTTCTAACTGCTTCGATCATCAAGGGAGGTATTCTTTGGTGGCGTTGTTTGAAGGGTGTTTCATAACCAGGAGGTATATCTATTCTATGTTTGGTCTTGTCACATTGGCCAATATCTAAATCACTAGTTGAAAATATTTCATGATGGCTCTTTAGTAGAGTTTCTATTTTCTTAGTTTGTTCTTCGGTAAGTCCAGAGTGGCTATATTTATGCATATACACCAGGATCTCTTGTTTTTGGCTGTTGTTCAACCTCGTCATCATGTCCGTTGTGGTCTATCGTGACTGGTTGTACCTCACACAGAATAGTTTTCGGTTGGAATGTAACTGTGTTAGTAGTGAGATTAGATACAATCACCGTAACTTCGCAATGTTGTCCAGGTTGATAATTGGCGAGCGTTGGTGATATGTCAATGTATAATGGTAACTGGATATGTCAGTTTAGATGTCCGAAAGATGTTCAATATACAAATAAATGTAATAGGATTTAGCCATTACACTAACACAGCTTCCTGTGTCCAACAAGGTATTGACTTCAGTATTGTTAATGCTGATCTTAATTTCCTTTGTATCTCCTATAAGTTCTCTAATTTATTGGACACACCGTAGCAAGATAATTTATTAAACACAATACTGTGAGGGAGACAATCGAACGCTTTGGACGCTGTATTCTCTAGTTTTGTTGTTGGGTTTTTTCTTCAAATTTTGGAACATTACTGTTAATAACAGTGCTTACAATGTTGCGGCAGTAAAACCAGTAGAATTTTGTTTCGTACAAGACGACTAGTAAGTATTACATCAGCAAGTGATGGTTACATGCTTTTCATCAAGCATGTTGGGTCTTTAACAATATGTTCAAGAAAAAAGAGGTTAGTAAGATCAAACAATGTGTTCCCTTTAGTTCCACTCTGTAAGTCATAGTTCATATCTCCAATAAACTTACAGTTTTCAAACTTTGTGTAACACTTATCTGTTATACTTCTGAATACTTGTGAAAATTAATATAAAAGTTTCTTGGTTCATCCTTGGTGGTCGATATATGTCTACATGTTATTGACCATTTACATTTACTAAATATTATTTAAAAAATCATAATTTCCAAGTCATCTGTCTCTAAATCCTTCCTCCTTCGCACTGCGATATCAGACCTGATAAAACATGCAATTACCCCCACTACAAGTGCATTTCTGTCTCTGCATTCCAATTTGGTAAGACTCCTTTAATGTCTTTTGGGCAATATGTTTGAGATCCAGGGAAATGCTATTATCAGAGGATTTACTTGACTTTTTTTGAAGGCTATGTTTCTTCTTCTGATAATTTTCTTGAAGTTTTGGTTGACCCAGGGGGGGGTTCTGGTGTAGGACATTGTTTATACCTTTATGATACCTGTATGATGATGAGAAATTTGTAAGCTCTGGATGGATTGTCATTCCCCTCGTTGTCTTGTTGTTCGAGGTCACCGGTTCCGATGTTCACTATTTCACACTTGTTTTTTCAGTTGCAAGTATGTTAAGATTCAATGCTTAATGTCGACATATCAAAACGCCTAGATTTCCATGTTTTGTCTAATCTAGTTTTGAAAGTGTTAACACTCTCGGTGGCACATACAATTTCACTTGCAATATTATTCCAGTTGTTAACCACTCTATGTGAGAATGAGTTTAAGCAAATACTTATATTAGCTCTGGGTTTCAGTATCTTATATGAATTTTCTCGTGTTCCATGAGTCAACTTTATTGTTCAACACTTTGTTAAGAATTATCTTATCAAATCTTTGTCTACGATAATGTAGGAAGATGGATCACTCGGGAACTCCCGAGTTTACATTGGTCCAACCTGATTTCCCCCCATCTATTACAACCCTTTGTTCTCTTTCATCTAGAAAACTTTCGATCCATGAAAAGAGATTGTTAGAGATGCCATACGAATGAACTTTGGCTAATAGACGTCTATGTGGCACAGTGTCGAATGCTATGACGAAGTCGAAATAAATAGTGTCCACTTGTTTACTTTCATCAAGAGCTTTTGGCCAATCTGCTAGAACATCTAACAGTTGTACAGTAGTATTGTGCTTCTGCGGTCACGAAAACCTGTTAATAGGTCATGTTTTTTAAGATGTCCAACAATTTCATTTTAGATAGTTCACATATAATTGAAGTACGAGACACTGATCGATAGTTAACAGGTTCACATCTTGATCCTTTTTTATAAATACATGTAAAATTAGTTTTCTTCCAGTCCTCTGGTACAGTCCCTTCCTGAATGGACTTACTGAACAGTTTATGCAATGGGATATATAGTTCTGAAGCACATTCACTTATGAATTTTGGATGACAGTTGTATGGGCCACATGCCTTCGTGATGTCTACTGCTTTAAGCTGTTTAAATATAGTATAAGGCTCTAAATTTATATCAATCATATCGTCTTCGCAGGTGTTCCACTAGACTCCAAAGGTCCAGGGTCACTGACCCTTTGGTCTGCAATTTGGAGGGTCTTTTTCAAAACTTCAGGGGTCATCCATGTATTACGATGTTGATGGATCGAATGCTTGACATGCTTTGTCTGTGTTATTTATATGGGCTATGTAACCAACAGCTTGTATGTACCAAGTCTGTTAATATAATATACATGTGAGGTCATCATTAAAACATATTTGCTTGGCGTAACCATATGCGTAAAAATATAGAACTTACAAGGTATGTAAATTGGTTATTATTTTTAAGGTCATAGTAGTGTTTACTATTAATACACTGCTCATTAAAAATGTTCATGGTTGGGAAAGTTTATGCCAAACGTTTTTTTATTAAAGCCTAACTGTATGTGTATGCATAAAATGTGCCATATATCCATTATTCAGATACCCATAGAACTAATAGGTGACTTAAACAAATCATATTTTTTTATCTTTATTAAAAATAAAAAAACATATGAAAACACATCCAAACAATCAGTTTTAATATTTGAATATGACAAGCAATTGTAAATAATACTTTCAACACATAGGTATCTTTTATGATATTACTATTTATTAGCACCATTTAAACTCTCAACATCATAACAACTCATATAACATCTTAAATAACTGTAAATACAACCTTATACATAATCAATGAACTGATTCTCTAACACTGACAGTCATGGAATTTGTTCAAGATTATCAAGATAATCAGTAGTGACCATCACTTTTTCCTGTTCTTAAACGCACCAAATTTGTCAGCAACTTGCTGAGCATCAAAGTCTGCAACTAATGGTCCTTCTTCCATGACACTGATCAACTTAGCCACTTTGTCACCATCAAGTCTAGCACGGTTCTTAGTTTTGACTCTGTTTTGACTGGAGAATCCCCTTTTACAAGGAAAACAGGTCAGAGGAGCAGTTAACATGTATTTGGCTAGTACACAGAAATCTGGGAAAATGTCACTGTACTTATTAATAATTGTCTCACAGACTGACTTCAGTGATTTGCCAGTCAACTTCTTAATACTAAGTTTAAACTCAAGACAATCCTTCTTCATAGCAGAAGTATCAACTAATCCTGGGTGATTTTCAATGGGACCGAGCCAATTAACAACTTTATTGAGTTCTTCCAACCCATATGCTGGAATTTCCTTTAGAGAACTAGGCAGATGAGATGGGTTTAAAAAACAATTTTGTCTGCTGTTGTCAACTTGTCCATAGATGTATCCTCAAATCTTTCATGAATGTTAACCAGAAAGCAGTCCAAGTATTGGGTAGAAGAAGATTGAAAGCCCATCCTTAACTGAGGAGTATCATTCACTTTCACAAGATCCTTAATTATAACGGCCATTGTTTATGTTACTGTATGTTTCCTCGAGAGTAAACCACTGATCATTTTGAAGGATGTCACTATCTTAAATTGTTCAAAAGATAGAATAACACATAAATAACAAAATGGCAAAATGCATATAATATTATAATTGTTTAATTTTTACACCCTCGATTTAGATCGATTTTTGTCACCTTTTCTTTTCACCCCAAGTGAACCGGAATGAACTTTTCTGATAGATTGTCAATCGAAGAGGAAAAGTTTTCCTGCAGTTCTTGCCAAGGTGAAATCATGCAAGCATTCGATTCAACATTTCACAATGGTACTGATGGATGGACTGTTTAAAACCCTCCTAGTTTGTTTTTTATACAAAGGGTTTTTTCTAGGCTTCTGATAGCAGATTTTAGCGGATGGGTTTACTCTGATCTCAGCTATAAAGTGTGGGAAAAGGTCTAAGCTATTGTTTTCGCAAGTTGGCACGTTTGCCATTTGAGTGATTTAAAGATTCGCGTTTTATTCTGAAACGTAATATAATGTGACTAATGAATGATGTCGGTGTACGTGATTGAATTTTCGCCATGTCCTAATTTAGCGGTTTGTTACCTGAAGACTAATGTTTCATGATGTGTAGATTTCATGTGAACCGATCAATAAATTACAAGAACCAATCGGATCGCACACCGACAGTCACTGCGTTTCTGCACAATTTTAGCAACAAGAAATGTCACGCTGAAAATTTGACTATTATAAAGCAAAGATGGGTTGTTTGTGTGATAAACTCGGTTTAAAGAGTGAACATGAAACTTTACAAGAGGAGCAGCCGAAAGTTTACTCATGGTATGTTAATTCTCCTATCGACGGATGTAAACATTCCGGGAAAACTTACCTGTAAAATTTCCAATTCCAATTTGCTTCTCTGTCATTAGTCTGGAGTTCCTTCCCCTTTTACCATGTTTGCAATAGCAGTACGACGGGAACCAAACTACTCTGTCATCGGTGAACGATTCAGTGGCATTTCACAGCTGCAATCAAAACTTCCTTTTCGATTCGTACAGAGGAAAAACACTGAATTGAGATCTTTGAAATATTCAAGGGGAAATGGCCCGATCTTTGGGGTAGACGCTATAGAGTATCGACATCAGGTACGCTGTTGTGTTTTGAGTATCGATATCTCGTACACATTGTCGTAAAATATTTGATTTTAGTAAATAAATGCTACAGTGTATATTTGACTTTTTATTTAGTGTGAAAATGTATTTTATTACCGTATTATATGTTTTTTATCTTTTCTTGAACATTTTGTCACAATTAAATATATGGTAGCATGGACTGATAAAGTGTCCCTGATGGTAGCAAACAGTAACATGCGACTCGTACAGGTAGGTTGTGAAGATCTACCACATTTTGATACCCTAGTCTCTTATAAGTTATTATCATATACGCATTATAACCAGAGTTTGATATGTCCAGCACTGCTTTGGTTGTGGGGGGAGGGGTTGATAAGCAAATTTGTTCAAGGAGGGGGGGGGGGGCGAGGGTCAACTCGTACCAGATCTTGATATATCTAGATACTCTTTATACCAGGTGTACCACATCTAGATACTCTTTATACCAGGTGTACCACATCTAGATACTCTTTATACCTGGCGTACCACATCTTGATACTCTTTATACCTGGTGTACCACATCTAGATACTCTTTATACCAGGTGTACTAGATCTAGATACTCTTTATACCTGGCGTACCACATCTAGATACTCTTTATACCCAGTGTACCACATATGTGGTTGGCTTTAAAGGTCTGTAACATTTTAAAAATATGATATATTTTGCTCAAACTTTCAGGAACTGTTCATAAGACTGTTTTCTTTCTAACAATTTATGATCCTGATTTTCCAAAAAATTGTCATAAAGCCCCCTTTTCCTGGAGCAATGTCCATATGTGTTGTTCTTTCGGTTTCAGTCATATACACACATGGATAAGAAATATTGTGTTCTGTTTACATTAGTTAACATCAACATGCATATTTTAATTAACAAGAGATGTTTGTAAAACATGTATGCCCCCCCAAAGAAAATGCCATGTTCCTAGCTTCATGACCTTGGCCTCAGCTGTACTAACCCTACAATCAATAGGGGTTGTCTGCATGTAGTGACCAACCTCCCTGCCAAATCTGAAGAGACAATCAAAAATTTAGATATATCTACCTGTAGGGTGCCCAAAATCTTTTGAAGTATTTAGCGCGCTAAAACTTATTGTGTTAGTGGCGCAATGGATTGATAGAGCGTTTTCTGCTTCAATTAATGATGGGAAAACTGCAAATTCATCTTTTTCTACCGCCATATTCTCCGGAGAAAAAATGCAAACTCGAATTGCTTTTCGTTACGTGTCGTAAACCTGCCGGTTTACGTCTGTACCACAAATCGATACTCGGCTATATGTACCACTAACAGATACTCTATAGCGTCTTCGGATCTTTGGCTCGACACCCGAAACACTAGTACCTTCTACCGACTAAGCTAAATGGGCGGCTGTCTTACCCCTCAAACACGACTGCCACCATTGAAGAAAATCAAGGGGGGAAAAGGGTGCCTGATGTGGGGGGTCGAACCCACAACCCCCTAAACACTAGTACGGCACTCTACCGACTGAGTTAACCGGGCGGCTGACTAACCCGACACCACTACAAAGTATTTGAGTAAAATCCCAATGCCATTTCAGCGGTGTCGTTCACTGGCACTATAATTATAGTCCAAAATAGTATACTTATGACACTGAATATCGGTGCCCACTGATTGACTGAACATCGTTGGAAACCGAAAATGACTGATTACTATGCTAGTTTTTGTCGCACATTTGTTTAAATTGTAGAGCAAACTCGTAAATAAATATGATAACATTTACCATTTACATACAAGTTATGACAAATCTACTAAGTATGTCCAGAAAAAATTCTCCTAACCTACCTATCTAGTTCAGTAAGTTTATACATGTACCTTTAATCCATCTCAAACAATTTGTGATTCAGACGACATTAACACATTACCACTACCAGTGTACTCAGGTATTTGTCACAATTATATTTATCTTTGTTCGAGGAGCTCAGTACTTTTATCAATCAAAATGAACTAGATTCTACACACTTGATTGCGATTTGAGTCAGGTAGATTGAACGGATTCACTGAGTATTAAAAAAAAAAGACATCAGAGACTTGTTTATGTTATGACGTCATTAAGCAAGTTTATTGATGACATTCTTTTCATTTATTTACGTTTTACCGTTACACTTGATATCAGCCAATTGTTACTATCTGATATATTTAATAAACTGGAAAATGATAAAATATTCATAGATCTAGGGACAATTTTAGAAATAATGAACAGAAAATATTCATAGATCTAGGGACAATTTTAGAAATAATGAACAGGGAACAAGCTAGGCTAAAATTTTTGGGAGAAGTGACTTCTCCCTTCAAATAACTAATGTTTGATAGTTGTGAAACATACAAATTAACAAAAACTGCATAGCTTCCTATCAGTTATTGTTTTACAAATCTCCTCAATAATAAAACATTTAATAAATTATAGTGTGCATATGATGAGCCTTCATTTTAAGCTATATATATCAACCAAAATCTCAAAGTAAAATATAAATCTTTACTCCATTTAATGATTTATCATCTTACATATTATGACCTGTTTACTTTCAATAACCGTATGAGAAACTAGCCTTACACCTTAATGTTTCACCACAGACATATAAACCGTAAATATATGGTTTATAGGAGCTCAATTTAATAATGTGTTTTACCTTAATTTGTCGGGTATGTGATAAATAGAATATTAAATTTGTGTTGTTTAGTATTAAATTTATTGAACTCGTTGAATAAAAAGAATATGAAGCTTGCCAGAGGCTCACTTTTATTCAATTAATTTAATACTATTATTACTAATACATCACTCATTCAATATCTTTTGTATATTTACTTATACAGGGATAAAAGACCACAACAAGACATGTCCAACTACACATATGATCGTCTGGAAGATCAGACTGTGGGAAAGTTGCCAGGAACTCTAAATGGTCAACAGTTTATAGTTAAAAACTGTAAGGTAAGTTTGACTCTGGGGTGGAATTGAATAGAATTATATTGATGTGGTTCTGCGGAACTCCTAATTAGGAGTTCGGAATGTTTACTTCTGTTCTTGGGACTTGTAATTTTTAAACATTTGTTTTTTAAAAACTCATTTAGAAGAACTCCTTAGTTTTTCAGAAGCCTCTCTCAGCACTCTTGTTTCTCACATCCTAGTTAGATCCCAGTTTATATATGATATTCAGTTAGGTTTGATGGTTTGTTGACCTATCCAGCACTCCTGCGTTACCAACCATTAAACATATTCTGCTGAATGCAACGGGCCTCTTCTCCACCAGATACAAATGGTTTTGGACATATTATCTTCCGTTTAATTGTAAAGGAGAATAAATGCCTCGTCTGGGGTTGGGCTTTCAAAATTCTAGATACATTAATGTTTTGTAGTGCTTATTTGATGCTTATTGTATAATATTTAGGTTGAATAAAGAGCAAAACAGTGAAAATTGACTCGAAAATTGTGTTCTTAATGTTGAAATGGTCTTTAACTTAAGTGAAGTTTTACTGTATTTGCTGAAATACTTTTGGCCACTCCTGAAACTGAGAATAATTGATATTGCATACAAATTGCAAATTATGGAAATATTTTAAATAAATGCAAATACATGTATATCATATTATATGTGTATGTTTTTATTCCAGAACTGCAATATATACTTATTTGACAATACAAGTACAATCACTATAGATGACTGCGTGGACTGTAACTTCTTTTTGGGGCCAATTAAAACTAGGTAAGAGTATGGTAGTGTTACCATTATGTCAAATTATTGCACTGGTACTTGTTTTAATCTTTATTTCATCCGTGTAAGGCATGTTATCATACCATCGAAGTCTTAAGTATATACTAGGGAGGCGCAGTGGTTGAGGGGTAGAGCACCTGACTCCTGATCTGAAAGTCGTGAGGTCGAGCCCCACGATAGGTTGGGTTAAATCACAAATTTCACAATTCCTAAATTAGGCGCGAAAACTGGTTGGAAGCCAGGAAGCAGACATCAAGAGTGATTAGTATAAGTTGTAAAAACTTGTTTCACCATCGATGTTAAATAAATGAGTTTAAACTAAGGATAAACAATTTCTGTATTTTACCTATTATTGTATGATATATGTCATGATAGACTGTATGTCTCCCTCCGGATGTGTCTTAAGAGATCAAAGGCAAATCGGCTAAGGACTAATTCAGCATATTTTTCACATCTTGAAACTGGCTGATGTCGCTACAATTGATGGTATAAGACAGCTCGTGACATTGGTATAATTGTACAACTCAGTACTGGTGGTAGAATCACATGTATGATTATTTATAATTCACTTCAATTTCACAATAAATTGAATTGAATATAATAAATTTTTGAGTTAAGGTGTCTTTAGCATTGGTAATGTTACATACATACATACCATAGGAAATCACCATTGCACCGGTGATACATTGCTTACAATGAATTATTTTGTTGCAGCATATTCATCAGAGATTGTTCGAATTGTAAATTTGTGTTGGCATGTCAACAGTTTCGACTACGAGACTGTCAGAAGTTGGATGTTTTCCTTTGTTGTACTACACAACCAATCATTGAATCATCATCAGGCATTCGTCTCGCTTGCTATTCGTACTACTATCCAGAATTGGCAGGTAAATTGAATGATTCCTGCGTAAAAAGGTATCATATTTAGTTTAGTTGAAGTTTGTTTGAAACATTCATATGTATGCGTAAGATATTGTTTCCACTACGAAATGGAATAAATGTGTGCCTACGGAGTTCATCCATTAGCATAGCTTAACCGTGTCTTCTTCAAATGCATATGATTTATGATATTCAAAAGAATAATACCGGCAGTGTACAAGTTGTGGGCCTGTCTGTAATTATTTAAATTGTCAGTATTATATATACAGGTACTGTAGTATCATTTGAATTCGCGCAGGTCTAATTTTCACGTATTTCGCGCTTGAGACGAAGCGCGAATTTAAGTCCGCGCGATTATTAAACTTCCGAAACTAACATGGCTATCCGAATTTTTGACTGTCCGAAAATGTGTGTATATGCACTTACGTTTTTTCTTTTCATAATATGTCGCTGTTTTTTCTGATAATCTGTGTGGAATAATTAGGAACATGGAATAGTTTGACACAGTTTGATTACAAGTACGTAAGAGTGATTTAAATGGAACATTAATTCATAAATTGATTTTTCTTTGTTTACGATGTTTATATAAAGAATACACGACTGCATAAAATCGTTGTCATCCGGAGTGCACGCACTGCAACTTTTTTCTTCATACTTTAATTCTTGAACAATTTGTACAGTCGTGTCAATTAACGCCAATTAATCGTTGGACGTGTCATATTGTGTGTGGTATTGTGATGGGCTATGTTTTAATTCGTTCCAGACTGGTTCGCTGAAATAACTTGTCAAACTCATAACCGAAAGTGTAAAATCGGGATACCAGTCCAAAAATCACGTGTTTGGGGTTGTATAGACGCTCTTAACCAGGGAATCAAGCGCTCGGTGACACTGATCAAAATACGACGCGAACCTCGCTAGTCATGTTGTTTATTCAAGTTTCACACGTTTCTATTGTATTCAGTTATGACATTTGGCAATAAAATTGTTAATTGGCGACTCTATTACAGAGATAACCCCCAACTTACGAGTTAATCCGCAGAATATTGCTATTTACAGCTTATGATACGGATGTACGAACTAATAACACGCGCTGCGATACCGTCATTTTTGTCTGATTTTTTTTCTTCAAAAATTTAAAATGCGCGAATTTAGGCCCGCGCGAAAGTGCCTTTTTTGCTGTTTGCGCGAAATTTCACCCCCGCGAATTTAAGTGATACTACAGTAGTTTAATGAGGCAAAACTCTTCAGTCTCTTGAACATTATTTGCTGTACATAAACTTGTTTATATTATTGCTGCACATTTTAAATGGGCTTTTTTTGTTTCAAGTAGTCTAGCTAATGTTGTCTGCCCATTTGTATGCACTGACGAAACCATCACAGGAATGTTGCATGTAAACAAGCTTCTTAGGGTTATTCTAGGAAAATCTCTCTGGGGATAGGAAAAACAGTCTGAAATAAGGGGATCACCAACATAATTTTAATTTGTTTTTGCCCCCACTACAGATTTTGACCCCCCCCCCCCACACACACACACACACATTGTATACAAGGGTTAAGTAATTTGAAATGACCACATAAGCTGACTCTCTTTTTGACTGCAAAATTTGGATAAATGTGCTGCATATGAGCAAGGTTTATCAGTAAATTCGGCCACTGGTCCAAAACTACACACAATCTTTGACATAATTAAATGACTTGGCAATTTACAAAAGTCTTGACTTTCATATTGAATAAATATGACTTACATAGTATGTTTATGTACACTTTGTTTTCTACTATTATGCTGGTGAATATTGCTTGCATTGCGCTTCTATATACTTCAGGCCAGTTTAAAGATTCTGGATTGAGTGTGTTTGACAACAACTGGAGCAACATACATGATTTCACAAGTGACTCATCTGAGAAACACTTCACACTCTTACCTGAGGTATACAGTCATGCAGAGAGCCATTTCCTACTTACTGACCTGAAATTTGCATATTACAGTAAAACCTCAGCTAAAGACCACCTCAAAATTTAGAACACAATTTTCAAGTCCAATTTTGCTCTTTATTCAAACTCTATTAAAAGACCAGTTTTTAAGGGTCCCAAAGATGGTCTTATTATTGAGGTTTTACTGTACTTAATATTCTGATTTTAAACAGATAACATTGCAATCAGATTAATAATACTGTATGTTTTATTCTGAATACTTTTAACTTTGTGGTAATTTCCAATGTAACTTCTTTATCAGAAGCATTGTTGCCATGATTACTTGCATTATCTCAATCAGTCTGTGCAATTCTATTAAAAGGTGGATATTTATTTCACTCAAGTATGAGGAGCATTGTTATTTCACTCAAGTATGAGGAGCATTGTTATTTCACTCAAGTATGAGGAGCATGTTATTTCCATATTTCAAGCACAGAAGTTTGTCCTTCAAACTTATTTAGCTGGTTTCGAAGGGGAGTAGAGGTTGCTGACAATATTGGAGGAAATTGACTGTTCTTATTAGCTCTACTCGCCAAAGCATTTCTTCTCAAGAACCGATAATCAGATTTCATCAAACTTGCCCTGTAGCAACCTGACATCACCCTTTCTCAAGATTGTTCAAAAGGTTTCCCGTTGATTGCACAATGAGGCTGCCAGAGCTGAAAATAGAGAAACCTTTAAAAGACTTTCTCATGAACCGATGATCAGATTAGCATCAAACTTGCTCTGTTGCATCCTTGCATGAACCTGAAGATTTCTGACATCCATATGCGCAATATAGCAAGTAGAGCACCTGGCCCTCTTGGGCCTCTTGTTTTTCTGAATTGTAGTAATGCAGGGTATAGTCACTTTCATTCCTAGTCCTAGTATTGTTTGTACTTTGTGATATTCGCTCATTCAATGCTTGTTTCAACATTCAGGGATCAAAGGTTGAGGAGTTTGTACCACTACCCACTGGAGAAGAATTACAGTCAGTACAGGTAGATCTAGATCCAAACAGGAGTGTTGTTCCACAGTCACTGGGAGTGAGACGAAAAACTTCAGATGAGGTAACGGCTGTCTCCATGGTTGTTGAAATGACAGTAACTGTTGTTGTCTGAGTGTTAGAAATGACAGTTACTGTTGTTGTCTGAGTGCTAGAAATGGCAGTTACTGTTGTTGTCTGAGTGTTAGAAATGGCAGTTATTGTTGTTGTCTGAGTGCTAGAAATGACAGTAACTGTTGTTGTCTGAGTGTTAGAAATGACAGTTACTGTTGTTGTCTGAGTGCTAGAAATGGCAGTTACTGTTGTTGTCTGAGTGCTAGTTATTGTTGTTGTTTTCATGGTTTTCACATTTACTATTATTGCAATGGTTTTTAGCTTGACTATTCAAAGAATAGACGGATATTAAGCTCATTCCAGCATCTGCATCTGTATCCACTTGGATAACGTTTTTACGTCCTTTATAGAATGGGGCGTATTATAGTTCCACCTGTGGCGGTTGGGCGGCATCCAGTAAGTTGTCTGATCAATAACTTTAGAAGCATTTGTCAGAATGTGTATGTGCATAATATTTCTGACAAGTTCGATAACCAGTCAAATCGCTCTAGTCATTCCGGAGTGATTGCCCTTTATAGATACAGAAATTACCTAAAATAGGTCTTGTCTGATCAATAACTTTAGAAGCATTTGTCTTATCATCACCAAATTGGTCAGAATGTGTATGGGCAATATAACTCCTGTGTCCTTTACTGTAGAACAGGCATATTTTGCGTTAGACAGCGCTCTTGTTGTTAAGTGAAAGAACTTTGCAACTACTTGAAGTATTGGATTGATTTTGTTTCAAGTGACGGTATCAGCTGTTGTCATGTCTTTTACAGATATATATGTAGCATTTATTTGTTGTAGCAAAATATTTAGCTAATATTGTAATTAGTGCATTGAAAATTGTGGGGTATTTATTTTATGGTTTTTCATCAGATTAAAGACTAAGCAAGGAGAAATGATATTGTAAACACAGTGATTAAACTCTGTTTGAGATTGCAAAATATATACAAATTTTTAATCATGTATTCCTAAAGCTGTAATTATGTAAACTTCATGGTATTTCAAATATTTTCTGCTAAACACTAAAGGTTGTTAGTGCCTTTAAAGTTCCTTGATTAATAATATAAGTCTCAATAGTTTACATAAATTGACAATTAAAACATATTTTGCATAAATTGACAATTAAAGCATATTTTGCATTCATCTTGTAAGTTGTATTTGTTTGTTTCAGTCTTGTTTGGTGGTGTTCTTTTGTGATGGAAGCTCACAGGAGCGTGCCTTATCCTTTATTTATGAAATGAGACATTCTCATGTAAGTACTGAATATATCATTGAACAAGAAATATCTTTAAAAAATAATAAACGGTGTAGATAGAATGATGTCTTACGGATTATGAAATCATGTTTTTTGCAACATGTTGAAAAATAAATCCTTACAAAAAAAATAACCCGGATCTATATATACTGTAATCATGGACCTGTCTTATCACGGTCATTTTGTATATGCTTAAACATATTAACTACTTCCGGCAAAATTCGAACTGTTCACGAATGCACAGCTTACGTGTCTCTTGTGTGAACTAAAACCCTGTTTGGTGCCTCTTGTGTGAACTAAAACCCTGTTTGGTGCCTCTTGTGTGAAAATGGTCAGATTTTAAAAAGTCCGCTTCGAGGACAACATTTAGTTGGTCAAAAATGTTGGTCAAAATCAATGTTAAACAGCTAAGCCGAAAAAAACTACAGCAGTGTTACGCCAATGACCTGCCTGTAATCAACACACAGATGTGATGGTATTTTTGGATGGAAAAGAATTTAGCTGTAATTTGTTCACGTTGAAATATCTATTGAACTAGTAAGGGGTACTTGTATTGTCCTGTTGAAATATTTCAAGCAGCTTTAGTTTAAACATATTCATTTTACAGCCATTGTGAATCAAGTTCCAACAGCTAATGTCAGTTACTCTTGATTACTGTTTCCTGGGTTACTAACTTGTTCTCACGCCTAAATTCAGGGAATGTGAAGTTTGCCGACTTTCAACTACCCCTTATCTTTATACTTACCTCAACCTCTATGGCTCAACACTGGTTACAAACCTATGACGAGAGAATCTCAAATTGCATTATTAACAGTTATGTAACTTTGGCATTATTATTATTGTATATTTCAGCCTGAATGTGTTCTGGTACAAACGAAGGAACTACGTATGCAGCCTTCTGATGCTATGAGAGTGTTTGGGTCAGATGCATATGATGAGGTTGTCAGTAGAGGTACTGTATTGGATATGTAATATTATAACTAATATTGAGCTTTCCTTTCAAGATTCAACATACATCAGTCTATTCATATTCATTGGACAGAATTGATGTACACTTACTGATTTTTTGTGTGTATTGTTGCAAAATTGTTTTACAACACCCCTGTTTTTTGTGCCTTTCTGTCAATCTGTCGGACCATTAACCACAATATTATTTTCCCTCAGTTGAAGGATTTTCAAATCATTCCGCTCAAACGCTTGTCATTAAAAAATTAATTCAGAACCAAACTTTCTGCCTGGTCTATTCGGGATCTAAGTTATATATCGACATTGAAGAACACATGCACTGTTTTTTATGTCTGCTTCAAATCTGTTTAAATACTTCAGATAGCATTAATAGCTTGTAAGTCATGTCCGCAGAATTGGATACCTGCTCTCTGCTCTAGTAGTATGTTATAAAGATCATGTTTCAAGTATTTTGACCCACAGCCGGAAGTGGGGGAGACAAATGGTTTATGAAAACAACAACTAATTAGTCCTATCTTTTGTTTTAAAATTCCCATAAAAACGTTTCTATTCCTATAAAATCACCATAAACATGATTTTTTTCTGCTTTTACCTAGGTCCTGTGATTGGTATGGAGTATAATGGAGATAATAGTATAGAGATCTGTCAGCAAGTTGTAACGGGAATCACAAAGGGATCTACTGGACTTGTATTTATCAGTCAGTCACGTGATTCAGCAGAACAACAAATTGAAAGCTACTACAATTTTGCAGATATGCAAATGCATGTTTGAAGTTTTTACCACCAATTTGATCGATGGAAAATAATTTTTTGAAATCCATATGGTAGATACAAGGATGTATTTCAAACTAGGAATTCCTATTGATCCTTTCTTGTTGAAGGGTTGAGGAATCCATATTTGATGTCACAGCTACTTAAGAATAATTTTTTATCAAACTGAATGTACAATTAAATTGCAAGCATTGTGTTACGACATTATGTATAACTTGGGTCCAACCTTTAAACATAAGAAATTGCCATTTACAAAGTTTATTTTTGTGTTGTAATTATGTGGCCTTTCACTAACAAAGCTTACATATCATTTTAGAATGTAGACTGTACGTAAAAGTTGCGTTGTTTCACATGTTGTTTTAAATGCCTGTTAGCGTATTTTTAGTTTTACTGACATATGTGTATTGATATGTCACTGTTCCTTACAGCGCTTTGATACATTGAGCATATATAATTTGAAGTAGGGAACAGATGAAATATTTCATGTTTGATGTTGAACTGTTGTAACTAAGTTCCGGTGAAGAAGCAGATACAAAAGTTTGGCACTAACTTCTTGATGTTATTTCTTGCATTTGTTAGTTTATTGTTGTGATGTAAGGATCAGTGCAAAACTGTGTTATGTGTTTTGCTGTGTCTTATAGAAGTACATATATAGCAGTCTTACATGATGCCTCCACTAGATCTGTTAATTTATAATTTTTATTTATTCTTTATATGTTTGATATAATCGTGTAGTATTAACTTCAAGTACCTTATTTAATGGTGCAATAGATAAAATCCTTGGGATTTAATTCAAAGATATCCAGTACCTCACCAAAACTATGAATTGCCTGTTTTTGTGTGAGGGAAATTTTAGATTGACCCTTGTCCATCCATCAGTCCATCCCACAAAACTTGTGTTGTTCATATCTCCTGAACCATTGGACCTACATTCTTCAAACTTTATAGGAATGTATATCAGCATGTGGAGTTGTGCACCTGGGGTTTCAGGTCCCTCTAAACCAAGGGAAATAAAATTATGCACCTTGATTGAGTAAAGTTGGGACATCTGTGTTCTGTGCACACCGTTATAGTTTCATTATTTATTACTTTATTCAATGATGTGTAAGTTTATTTTAAACAGATTTTTTGTTCAGATATGTTATCACTAAACTGTGATGAGGAATACATGTTTGCTTTGCTTCTGGTGTTGTACATTGCATACCATGGTTATAGATACTGTGCAACCTTTCTAGGGCAATACCCTTTGGAAGATGCACATTTCATCTGTTATTTAGAGGTTGTTGCTCTGTAGATTCAGTCGGTGGTAAATAATTTACTACAGGAAATGTGATGATGTTTTTTAAGAGAGGGCCACTCTGGTGATGTTGCGCTGTACCCATGTACCATGGTACCATACAGTCGGACCTCGTTCATTCGATAACCTTCTGTTCAAATACTTGGTATCATCTGAAGTAGATATTAGGTCCTGATGTGTTTTCATAGGCATGTCAAATTTAAGTAGGCTATTGGAAACCATGTATTTTTCAAAATAAAATGTCGGACCCGATGAATTTGAATGAACGAGGTCCAACTGTATTTAAAATTGAAAAGTTTATTTAAATTGTATTTTGTCATGCAGTTGTGAATGATGTTCCATACTATGCGGGTCTTGTAAGGGTTTCTGTCTGATTTGTTGAACATGATTTAAATTTTATTATTTGTGATGAATGATAATAGCATAATTTCAGTAAATTTCGTCCATACCAAAGGTCTATTTGAACGCTGCTATGGGATTTACGACCTCTTCTGTAAGTGACGTCATTTTAAGAAAACGCAACATGAGATGTCACTATTTGCAAGCAGGAAACAATATTTACGCCATATGGTTACTTCTTTTTCATATTGCCGTATAGGGCAAATATTGCTTACTGTCAGTACATGCTGATGTCACATGTGACGTTTTCTGGAAATAAAGAGGTTGGAAATCGTTCAGCAGCGCTCATTTGACAAAGTGGCTGTCGTGTGAATATTTGATTCATAAAATAGTAATTTTTTTGTATGTTATTTTCTATTAGATTATGCACACTATATATGTCTGAGGAGACTTCAGTACCAAAGGTACCTGAAAACTGAAATGCTATGATCATAGTTTGTGTATATTAGAGTTGTGAGGGGAAACATATCAACAAAATTGTAGGTAGATATCTATATAAAATAAAGTTATGATCTGAAAAAAGAAATCATATCACACAGTACATAAGATTTTAGCCATTCCATGTTGTATTTTTACTTATATTTAGATATAGCTATTTCTTGTATATTTTACATGCATTCATTGTTTAACATGTTTTTAGTGGGCCTCAGTGGTTGAGCTGTTATGGTCGCTGAGCTCATATCACTTGCCCCCCCCCCACCACCACTGGGTTCTGTATGGTGTAGAGTTTGTAAGTAAGGAAGCTATCCAACTGGCTTGCAGAATGTCGGTGGTCCTTACCAGGTGTATGCCTGTGGTATTATTCCACCCTTATAGATGGAAACAAGTCACTATATGACCCTGGCTGTTGATGTGTCTTAAAGCCTTGTTACCAAGAAATGACCCGCATGTTTTGTTGTGTGCATTAAGCTCACAGATTTGTTAGTGGTTGTTCGTCTCATATTCTTGGTGTACTGTATTCACATATACACACATTGAGTTGCTTTATCTCAGACTACAACAATGTGCAATTTTCAAAGATTTGAGCATCTAGTCCATTGTAAAAATTGTAAATGGCAATTCTCTTCTGTCACAATCTGTGAAGTACAGGTTACAGCGTAATTAGTCTGAGGTCCAGTAGAAACAAGTGTCATTTTGTTTGATATTGGTCTTATACAAACAAAATGATAGTGCATGTCGATGGGTTGAAAGCGAAACAAGTCGGTTGGCTCCTTTTATTATGCGCAGATAGACTAGTTTTACTTTCACCCCTAAATGTGTATATGTGCTTACACGAGGTCTAACTGTTTCACTTGTTCCAACTCTGTCGGTGTTCTGATGTTTGAGATTGGCTAATGTTACGTAATGTGTAGGGAAAATCTTGCCATCAGACAGTTGGGCTTTAGTCACATAAAGAAAAACTAGGTGATCATGAATGCATGTTTATATTTAGATGTTGTTAGCTATCCGTCCATTTGTCATATATGTATTACTATTACACTATCTCATGTTTTTGTGTCTCTGTGTAATAAATTTGTAAAAACATTCCAGTTTGTGTTTTCGCATTCTTTTATTGTCTAAATACATAAATGTCTTAACAGTGACACCATATAGCTGCCTGTATTTGCACATGGATGACTTTTGATAGTAATTTAGATACTTGATGTTAAATTGGCTAGCTTGAAATATCAAAACCAGAGAATTTCAGAGTTTAACTTCATAACCAGCACAAATACAAATCAATAGCCGGTAATGTATTGCCAGTAATTGACGCACTAAAATTAGTACTGTGACTATTATAACACAATTTTAGCTTCATTCCACTAAGCTCATTTCCAAATTTTGGGATGCAGTTACCAGTAAGTGTATTCAGGATATGAGATATAAACCATATGTCCGTGATAAACTGGGATAAATGTTTATGTATCTGTGATAATACTTTCAAATTGAAGTCATCCTATTTCAAACTCAATGTATCCATCAGCGAGGCATTGGAAGGAAGGTTGCATTGACAAACTACCACAAACTACCAGGCTCCAAATACATGTACTTTAAACGTTACATGAATACTAACTGAACAGAACGTGTTTTTGTCATATTTATATAAGGGAGACAATTCAACTGCTTTACATGTTATAAAGTATGTGTGCGAGTTGTTTCCCTTAGCTAAAGGTCACATTTTCAGTAAGCAATTTCTTGCAAAGAAAATGCAGTAATTCCTTAACTGACTGTAAACGGATGGCAGTTGTTTTCGAATAACGCGAACATTTGTATAAACCATATATCCGTGATTAAAATAGACATGGATCTGATTTACGATTTAAATTATATAAATATCAAAGATCCTCTGTCGGGTCCGGGGATGTGATTACACAAACGTCACCGTATTTAAGGCCATGCCAAATTGTAATTTTGTTAAGCGTCCGCATGCGCCTAGGTTTTGTGCTCCTTGAGCCAAAAAACTACATTTTTTTAAAGCTAATATTCTCAAATATTTTCGACGTCCATGATTCGACAACGGCGATTTTAGTTGAGATCCGACAACGATGTGATTATTGTGTGAAAACTAGTCCATTTGTGTGAAAACTAGTCAGTTTTAAATTAGATTTATTCATGTATAGAATTAGTTTGGAAACAAACCATTTTAACCTTCCCTTATTATCTGAGGATATTTGTTTTTTCGTTATGAGTTTGTGTTTTTTATTGAATAAGGTAGCTAGGTTTCACGAACTTAGGTTGACGCTTAACACAATTCCAATTTGGCATGGCCTTAAGTGTCAGTCAAATCAAAGACCTAAATATTAGGTCTTTGGTCAAATAGAGACAATGAGATCGTCTTACAACATTTACCTTGCGTTATAGAATTGAATCTATACCCAATCCACGCATCTAATCTTTCGTTGATTTATATCGAAACCATTTCCTGTATGATTGAGAACAAATTAACGCAGAGTATTTCCAAAGCTTTTCAAACTAAAAGTTCCAGACTCAACAACTCCGAAGCTTTTGAACATCCATGATATAGCACGTAACGCCCGTGCCTCAGATCTGGGACTAATAGCTCGATCATTGGCGCTTTGGTAACCAATCATAGTATTTACAAACAGGTTTAAATCGTTAGTCATAAGGAGACCATTTATATTCCTCGTATTTTGAAATTTCCAATGAAAGAAAGCATGTGTCATGTAATATATAGCAGAATTTGATGTTGACAAGACTCGGGCCATTCGTGTTTCAATTTGCTGTTCTATTACACTAACTTACACAGGTATTCGCCGGTAAATATTCAATCGCATCGGTATCTAATGTGAAATACGTAATTTATATACTGGATACTTTTCATAGATTCAAACAAAATATTAATTATTACATATTATTGCAATGAAAGGTTTTAATGTCCTTAAAAACGCTAAAAACTGCATATAAATACACAATTAAATGACTTCCGGTCAACAAGGAGGTTAAGCGGAACAGCGTACACAAACTAACCTCGCCCAACTTCTGCTACTTCGGTCTGATTACTGTAAAGTTATATAGTTTTATGTTCATATAATGTCATAAAATTCAGTTGGATGTAAGAGAGAATTGACGATATGTAAGTATATATTTCTATGGTGTTTAATATTGAGAACGAAAGTAAATTGCGGTCGAGAGGTGTGACCGATATGCCAGTTTTATTTGATCGCCATATTGTCACATATAACATTCCGTAATGGGACGTATTGCAGCCTGTTCTTGTTGCTTCTGAAAGTAGCGTTATTTACCGTAGAATTGGTGCTGCAGTTGATTCTTAACAACAGAAACACTGAAAGTTACTGGGTAAGATGTCAATCCATTATTTTAGATGCTTTTGTCAGTAAATTCCACACATGTTATGAAGTTCTTGCGTTAACGGTAGACCTACTTTAATATGTATTTTGTCACGGGTTGTTACTTCATGTTTTTTGAAGCAGGTGTATATACAAGCTATTTCTTGTGTTGTCACGGTTTTCAGTAAGTTTCTCTAGTATGAATTTGTGTTTTTATTTGACTCTGAGAAAACTGGGCTGTATCATTGTAACTTAAGGTTCAAGATAGCCCAGATCATGTGCAGCCAACCACAGCACAAGTAGCCAGCAGCCTCTGTAGTCACTCATTAGATACTTCATCTATATTTGTATTTTGTATTAACAAACCTGTTGAGTCTCACACCTTGAATATGGGAGTCAAACTTTAAGGCCACAAATCACACTCTAATTAAGCTATCTATCTAGACCGAGTCTCATGCGCAGTCTTTCTAGTCTCGTGCATTTTTAGAAAAAAATAATTTTCATAACCTTTACCTCTAATTTTGCGTTATTTTTAACATAAAGATTTCCTAAATAATCGTTTAATGGAAGCTAAGGAGGTGCAATAGTGTGGAAGTGGATCGGCTGACTGACTCCTTATCTGTAGGATTGTTTTTTTTAGCCTTGTAAGTTGTATTTGGCATGGTTTGATGATGTACACGAATACTGGTTTGTAACCCAGGAGGCGGCCATTGAGATTAGTTAGTTTAGTATACTTTGTGGCAAATTTACTAACTACTGCTGTGTGATAAACTGATATATCAGCTATAAGAACTGCAGTATCCTTATATGTCCAAACTAAAGTCAAACCGCTCTATCTGTTCCATGCATATTGTCTGGTAATAGTGTGATTTCATCCCTCAGTGTTGTTGATATTCATACTGCATTATTGTTATGACATGTCATTGGTTCGCTTGTAGCTTGTATTGACAAACTTGAAGTTTATCCACAGTTCATAGTTGGTTTTGTGAATATACAGTCGGACTCGTTTATTCGACTACCTTTTGTCCAAATCCTTGGCATCTTCCGAAATAAGTGTCAGTCCTGGTGTATCTTCTTTGGCATATCGAATTGAAATGGCTATTCGAAACAAAGTTTCCATAATATTTATTTAGTTAATAACGCTTCAGGATAAATCAAGACAAAAATCCATTGTGATTTACTAATTATGTTATTTCAAAACTCATATAAATCATTTTGAAATTTACGAGAAATATATGAGGAAAAACTATCGTGTTTTGCTTTAATCTAATACAATGATGATATATTTGTTGTTGTTTTCATGGTGATTAATTGTCACTGTGTTTGATTATTCCTAAACTTTTCTTTTACCTGAATATATATCATATAGACAGATATAAGCTTTATTGATACATAATTATGCTAATACATGTACATGTGATGTCTATATGTGTATATAATATTATTGTACACATGTAAATTATAATTGTCATTTCTGTCTGTCCTTATTAAGATGTTGACTTGACAGTGTTATGGCCTATCCAACATATTGTCAATCACAAGTATAATAGTTGACAGCCTCTGGCTGCTAGGTTTACTTGTCACCCCACCCAGTATGTATAATGATTTTACATTCTTCTCCTGTCGACTCAATGTACACCTTGGTTACAAATTAACCCATTGGTCCTTTGCTATGAATTAATGAGCTAGAAGTGAGAACAGGTGCAACTGTTACTATGTGTTCATTGTTTTATGTTGTAAGTTTAGTCTCTAATGTTTAATATATAGGGGTTCCACTAGTTGCTGAATCTCAGGGTCATTTTGATAATTATCGACAGGATTTTACCATTTCATAGCCAACTTACCTATACTTTGGAGAAAAATTTACCCTTCAGCCAGAATCCTTAGGGTCAAAATGTGTCTTTGGAAATTCCAGGGGTCAAAGGGTCAACTCCAGGGTGAAATTCTAATTAATCTTTTGCCTTGAATGTTTTGAACACCAGTTCTAATTGTCTAGGTCTAGCACAATGGCATCTGCAGAACTTGAAAATATTTTGAATGTTTGTGATACTCGATCAACCTAAGATATATGCTATTCATGCATGGATCCAGCAATTTACATCAGGGGGGCCAGGAGGATCTGCACATTGCTAGTATTATTAGCTCTGCTTATAAATACAAACCATCACTCATGGAGGCCTGTAGCTTGGACTAGAATCATACTACATGTACAGAGGCAAGACTTGAAGAGGGTCTGGAAGCAGTTTAGTCATGCAAACAATGTCATTATGATGCTGTGGTAGCAACAGATCATGTCACGATATACTCAAGGACAAAAGGTTTGCACAATGTCCTTGAGTACTGGGTATATTTATTAAGGTCTGTTAATATCAATTAATAGTATACTTCAAATTGCTTAATGTAACATTATTGTTTCACAATCAACCATAAATTTTAATAAAGTGGAGAAAAAATGTATTACCTTGACAGAATTGATCGTTTTATATGATATAAATGCTCTGTTAAAAGTTTTCTTTATGATATGTATACAGTCATGCAATGTCAAATATGTTTTTTTTTGTATGTTTGAACCCAAGAATATAATTATATAGAATCATAAAGACATCAATCTTAAAAGCTTTTATCTTATACCTGAATGATTTGTTTATAAAATACTGGTAGAATACATGCAATGATAGAAAGGAATGTGTTTTGAATTAAATCGACTTCAACATGATAGCTTACGTACCAGCTTAAGTGTAATGGCCTGTTTTGAGATGTTTTTATGCTCCAAGTCGGTTTAAACTTTAAGTAATTTATTCTTGATTTAATAGCAAACACTTCCTGGTTTGTCTTTTATCTTATCGGTGCCTAGCGGGAATTGATCTAAATTGGATATTATTTTATGTGCTTTAAGTTAAATTCGGTGAGACATTTTGGTCGTTCTTTCAATGAATTTTTTTCTGCTTTATATTCATTGCATATATATATACATAATTCGAGGGTTCAGCGCAAGACTGTCCTAACTCCTATGTATTTATATAGGAGTTAGTATAGTCTTGCACTGAACCCTCGAATTATACTTGTGTGTGTAATGATATTAGTGAGCAAAGATATTCTTGTGTCAAGTATTTTCTCATACATGATGTATAATTCTCAAAGTTTTTAGAAAATGTTTATTTATTTGTTTACTGTAAGTAAACTGTTTATACACACGTGAGGGAGGCGTGGTCGGTTATTCAGGGTATAGTAAAGAACTGCTGATCCAAAGGTCTAGGGCTCCGCCACATGTGAGATTCTTCTGCAGTCTTGCACAATGCTTGAATAAGGGTTGAGTACTTGTCAGTGACCCAGGATTGCTTGATGTATAGTCATCAAGACTGATTAAATAATTTGAAATTACATGTTTCGTAATTGATGTAAAACAAATAAGTTTGTACTAAAAACAATTGTGTTGAGTTATATATTACCGTGCATTGTAGCACAACGATTGTAAGCTACTGACAATGAAGTGATAATTAAGCATACATATATCATTGTATTGTTACTTTGTTGAATTTACTGAATATAATGGATAGGCGTAACTCCATAGCTTTCTGACTGTTTTTCTTTTTCAAAGGCTTTGATTTATGACATGTAGTGAGAACTACTGTATAAATATATTCACTTTCAATACCTACGCATAGAGAGGTTAAGACAAAACAAGTGTATGACTTCTGTAGTTATCGTGCGGATACACTAGTTTCGCATTCATTCCTTGATTTATTCAACACTTGGGTTGTCCATCACCAGAAATATTTCGGGTTTTATTGATTGTCAAGTGGTAAGTTATTACTTTATCAATCGTTGGCGTTATTTGTTTTAGGACATATTTGGGTCATTTCATACACACGTACACTGTACAGTATTTATTCATTTCGTGGTATTAACGATGTTATGACAAGATCATGCTGACTATCTATCTTTGTATAGATTACTGTTGTCTTTGTGTGAACGCTACTAGGTCAATCAGGTAACGCCCAACTGGAGATAAAAGTGTTAGTTACCTGGAGATAAATAAAGGAATTGTTGAGAGCAGTCTGTGATATCTGATATATGTGAGTTTGATTATATTCTGGATATAAATATGTGATGTTCATATTGAACTGCTTTGTGTAGTGAGTAATGATAAGGGGCTTTGGAATGTCTTCCCTTTCAAATTTCACTGATATTTGAAATCATGATATTGTCGTAGTTTTGGTTACCATGGTAATGTTTCAAAATATATCATGGCAAACTTCATACTTTGCCTGATTTTTATCTTACATTCTTCAATTACAATTATAACCACTGTGATTACCCCCCCCCCCCCCCCCGTCATGAAATGGAGGAGGGGCCATATAGTGTTATGCCAATCCATGTGTTCATACATTTGTCTGTGTTAAAATCACGTCCATCCCAGAACTTAGTTGTCTAACATGGGATTTAGCAACAATTGACCAAAAATGGTCACAATAATAGGATGATATATAACTTGCATGAACTATGATATCTATAAGATCAAGGACACCGGGCAGTTTTCAACTTTGCTTTTTTGACTCTATTCTCAACGTTAGATTCTAATCCTTTGTTAAAAAAATCTCTACTTTCAATTTCATTATATTTATAAATATTAAAGTGGGGACATCAGACTTGGTGTCCATTGGACATGCACACATTTCTACTTATTTCACATTTGTTAAGCGGTGCATGCTACATGTGTATGTATGGAATGTATGTGAATTTTGCAATCGTATGCATCATAAATTTTTCTTGATTTATGAATGGGTGTGGATTTTTATACATTAAGTTGTAACTGACTGCCTACTTTAGGCCATTTGTAAAAAATGTTTTGTATAACCCTACACAGTCAAATTCAGGTGGGTACGACTGTAGCTAATTATTTTTTTATTTATTTCATTTCATGGACAATCATGTTTCAACTATTAATAGAATTCCGAAAACAAAATTCCAACTTGGTCACTCTTAAGATCTTTTGAAATGGGCCTGTATTCAGGAGTACGCAGTTATGCCACCCCAACACATTTATATTAATGGCCCTACTACAAACAAGAATTATCTAGAAAAAAGATGGTCGGCGCAATATTAAGGTTAATGTTTGTTGTGCAACATAAAAAGTGCCAAGATGTTTTGATTGCTGGTCACTCCTGAGATCCAAAACGGATTTCGGTAAATTCACCTAAATTCAGTGGATTTCGGTAAGGTAACATACCCTTTATCGAAAGGTTAACCAATCCGCGTCGAGGTTACAAACGTTGTTAAGTTGAAGAGAAATTGCCTCGGTGGTTAACGTTAAGATTTGATTGGTTTACACAACACAAATATGCAAATAGTAAAACTGGTAGTATGGCTGTGCCGAATAAAGTTGGAAATATAGATTTATTGGTGAGCTTTGAAAGTATATATTCTTGCTCTATTTCAATTGGTTATGTTAAACTCAATTCTTCTCTTATCAAACAGACTGATGTATAATGAAATCTGCTCCCAGTTACTAGTTGCTTCAGTAAAGCACTCAAATGTCACCCTGACATATCAGGTGATGTTCTGTTCTGATTTGGCGACCATTTTATTATATTCTTATCTAGTTATTTATGAAAACTTTGCTACCAGGTTATTCATGAATAATTGGTTAAATTCAAATTGTACAGTGACAGTGGTATGAACTTTTAATTGTTATAATATTCTATTAAAATACTTTTACCTATATACAGAAAAATAATTTACTGATTCCAGGGGTTCTATTTGACCCTTAATTTGACCCTTTGACCCCTTGATTTTCCAAAATGCCACATTTTGACCCTTAGGATTCTGACTGAAGGGTCAATTTTGGCTATAAAATGGTAAAATCCCATCTAAAATGATCAAAATGACCCTTGAGATGCAGCATCTAGTGGAACCCCTGCTGATTCTCTCATTTTCAAACCATTCCCTGGGTTTTTGCTATAAATAAATTGAAGTGACTACTACATGTATATTATACACATTTTATCTCCTTTCGATTACATGCTAAATAAATATTAAATGTTTACAGGACAAATATTTAAATTTGTCTATTTTATCTAGCAGTAAATCCTCTGGCTAAACAATTGCATTAAATTATTTCTATATTTCACACTCGATGTGCTGCCATTCAGTGTAAACCTATTTTGATAAGCGTTTGTTAAGCTGTGCTCGGCACATTTAATCCACTACATAAAATTGTCTTGTTATGTGGACTTGAGCGGAGAATTTTTAATATAAAAATGTAATTATATAGTGGTCCGGTCTTACAATGATTATATAACAACATCTGGTAATTTTAAGGCCATGGACAAGAATAATATTGTATTATGTAGTTGGAATAAATTATGTGACTCTACAAGTTAATCTGCTTGCTGTTCAATACATTAATTATAAGGTCATTGCCTTGAAAGTTTGAACAGTGTACTGGCTGGTATGTGTAAAATTTACTGCTTTATAGTTTCACTTTCTGACTTAAAATTAAGTATAGACAAGAAATATCTTGAAAAAAGATGGTCGGCGCAATTCGAAGGTTAAGATTTGTTGTGCAACAGAAAAAAATGCCGATATGTTACGATTGCTGGTTACTCCACATCCAAAATGGATTTCAGTAAATTCACCGAAATTCAGTGGATTTCGGAAAGGTAACGTACCCTTCATCGAAAGGTTAACCAATCCGAGTCAAGGTTACAGACGTTGTTTGGTTGAAGAGAAATTGCCTCCGTGGTTAACGTAAGATATGATTGGTTTACACAACACTGATAATTATGCAAATAGCAAAACCATGTTAGTACGGCTGCGCCGAAAAAACAGAAATTATTTACTGAAGAGTTGGGGAGAGTCCTTCAGTGATGTGTATTACATTTTCCATTTTCAATTTGTGTGTGGTTTGTTACATAGGAATGGTTTAAAAAAGATAGTGGGTATTAGATGTTGGCCACTCAATACGGTGGTAGTTGGTTTGAACCTTGCAAAAGTCACAACCACACCTCATCATAAGAGACACTAATACTGCATGGTTCTTCCTGGAAGCGGTTTCAAAAGCGAAGCTAGAATTCAAATGCTTTCGTCACAATTTAGCTTAGATAAATATATAACACCAGTATTTATTTCCTGGTACATGATATTTGTGATTGAGAAATGGTTGTATTGTAACATTTGTTTAACTTAAAAATTGATGCTCATTGCGGGCACACATTTGGCCATTTTAGGGCCGTTTTGGGTACCTTTTCGCCCTTCTTCAACTTAAAATCCCCCTCACAACAAACGTCTAAGACATGGTAGAGCAATGGGAGTGAATCCTCACTCCTTTTAAGTATTTAAAAGACATAACACATTATTTGTCAAGACATATTGTATCAATGTTCATTTATAACTGATCGAAAATCCCCTGGTATAAATACATTGCAGGTTAGTGTAAAATTGATCGCATGACTCAGAATTTCCCTTTTATCTTGAAAACACAAAATTCCCCCATATATGGATATGGGTGTGACAGTCCCCAAACACTGTCCAGTGCTCCATCATTGTTGATGTTCACCATTTTATGCATTTTACCTGAGGTCAGATTGAGTTCCCAGGCAAACTAGGTTAGACATATTGTATGTGAGCCAATGACATTCCTTGTATTCAATAAGTTTGACTTTAATGAGCTTATCCTAAGTACTTCATGAACATACTATTTGACGTATTTGTATAGAAAATCCAACATAGAAGTATTATTGAATCGCAATTGTATTAGTATATCCAGAGAATCTCGAGGGGTCATTTTGATAATTTTTAACTGGATTTTACTATTTTATAGCCAAAATATCTATAATTTAGAGAAAAATTGACCCTTCAGCAGGAATCCTAAGGGTCAAAATGTGACCTTTTGGAAATTCTAGGGGTCAAATGGAACCCCTGATATCATTTCAATTTTTCATTTTACTGGGCCTTCTTTTCATTAAAGAGTAAATTATAACAACAGAAATGAATGTAATGTAACATACTAATTATGATACTGATCTCATCATTGATTAAACTGTGATTTTTACATCCTAAAATATACAAGTGTGGTACAATATTAGATAACAAGTGACACAAATCATGTTCAGGATTGTACAGATGACATATGACTAATAAGGCTACACTCCTAGGAATTAAATATGTATTAAACGTTTGAAGTTGTGTCTGATAGTGTAAATAAATTAAGATAATTCATTGATATGATATCTTGTTCTATCGGTGTGTGTTGATAAGCTGCCATGTACCTACATCTATTTTTTCTTCCTTATTTCAATGTGTACAGTTTTATAGCTATGTTATTTTATCCTATACTGTTATGAAACCTAGTTATAATATTACATCAGTAAATAATCTGTTTCTGCACAACTGGTATGTAAAGATTGTTGTGTTTATAATTACGTGACCACTTTTTGCCATACTGGAGGACAGATTAAGAGCTGTGTCATTTGATCAGTGTATAAAATGTGGTGTGCTGGAGGTTTTCTTTGATATTTTGGATTTAATGTAAAATTACAAGTACATTGTGTAACTTAGGATTTAAAGCTTGTCTTAATTTCCATAGGTTTGATTCCATTTTTATCTTGTTACTTGTGTGCAGATATATTGTGACATCTGATCAATTTCATTCTTCCGTTGGTGTGCAGTGATATTTGTTTACTTGTCCTAAGGTTTGTGTAAAACTTCTGCAGTCTTGATACCTACTGTTCATTCAAATGAAGTTTCACATTGGATTTTGATATTTCTTAAACCATTGTTTTTAATAATTCATAAGCAACTGCTGTGAAATGTAAGCTCTTACTTGTTTTGAACAATAATTTATTATAAACTCCCAGTAGCATTGATCTACACAGACATATATACAGGAGGGGGTCGTTGACACAATCTGTCTGGTAATGGTATCATACGGATTCTATGAAAGAATTCTCCCAACTTTCCCTGTCATTCTATATTATATAAATATCAGAAGGTTAAACATAGATGCAGTTTTCACCTTTGATCCACCCACACCGTATTATATCATGAGTCAGGTATAGTTTTAAAATACCACTCCACAAATATTTGCCTTTTGATTGCATATTAAACACACCTTAAATTTAATGTCCTTTGCTGACTTTCTATTTGTCATTGAAAAGAGTTTTGGATTTATTTTGATTTCGTAGAATTTCTATAATGTCATCCCAAAACAAAACATCTAAAATCGTCTGCACCATGTCATGTCCTACTTAAGAAATTATATTCACTGTAGTTGATACGTGATCTATTAGATCCATTTCAGTTACTTAATGTGGTGTAACAGGTATATAGTATTTACTTTGTCGCAAAGATTTTTCAGATATTATTTAATTTTACTTAGATTTTTCAGGCAATCTGTTGGTGTTCATTTCCATTTAAGCATTGAATGGTTCTCGGAATAAAATGCGTATGACCATGACACAGAAACGTTTATTTTATTACACTAATTGTGTTTCAGATTTAGTTGCCATAATATTATGTGAACAGGCACTTTTGTTAATTGGCATTTAATTGGCTTCTGTTTTGTATATTCCAGATTGATTGTTTTTAACACAACATGCCCGGTGTGTCTAGAGACATGAATGGTTACGGAGATTTTGAACGAGGACATCTACGAACAAGCTCTTATGCCAAGTGAGTTTTCATATATATACACATATTCTCCTGAGACATGCAATTGTGTAAACCTGACATTTAAATGGTTGGCTATGCATACTTGAGTATTTGTTTTGGCAATCTGAAGATAAATATTATAGAATGTTTGAAGATAAGACTATGTCTTGATACTTGAAAATATGATTTAAACATGATAAATTACTATACCAGTATACCACTATTACATTATTGGATCTGCTGAAAATTTTGACATTACTGTCAGTTGGGAATTTAATACTGAATATAGAGAAAATACATACTTTCAGAGAGGGGACTAAGGGGCCGAAATTCAGCCTCAAATAGGCTGTAGAACAACAATGAAATGAATGATGCTTTACAATAAGTTAACCAGTTTCCACCTATTGTAATGGTCATTTCAATCTTTTTTCAACATATCATAATATATATTGTTATAAAATGTACAATCAAGCTTCAACACTGACCCTGTGATACAAGCATATTTGTTACATGAACAATTTGTCCTCGGAAGGTAAATTCTGTAGCCTTTTCACTTGTCATTGTATGAGGACATAAAGATTGGCCATAAAGAATGGACATTGTCAGCCCTTAGGGCTAAGGCGATGTCTTAACATAATAATTACTATCACACACATGGTGAAGATGTTCTTTTCACTGACTGGGTCATGTTCAAAGCATAGTTTGTATATGAATTAGACAGTGTTTAGACAGTTTGTATTACTGGAAAGATACACTGTTGATAGTGTTTGTCTCTCGAACTTCAAAAGCTGTTAACTTGAACGGTTGTCACTTGGGTACGTTGTGCAGACAATTGGACAATATATACTGCACCTTCAAGGTTACCTTACTATGTTGATTTGATTTTTCATTTATTCATATTTCCCTCCTCTAACAGCTGTGCTGTATGTTATGTTATGTTAACATGGGTAACATTTGTAGCCAATCATTTAATTATTATTATTTTAATATTGGCTGAATAATCTAAGGAGTTGAATATGCCACTACACACACTGATTCAGAGTACTCCAAACAGTTGACTATATATATAGAGTTCAGAAAGTAACAGTTTTCACAACTACTGATGTACAAAGAATTGAAAGCGAAACCAGTTTATCTGATTTGAAGGTTGTGAGTACGAATCCCCTCGTTTGTTGCGGTTCAGCCGGGAACTACACTATTCTAGAAGTCGGTTAGAGTACTGGCGAATAAACCAGGAAACAAGCATTGTAAATCATTACTACTAGTTGTAATAACATATTTAACAATTTATGTAAAATAAATTTATAAGTTTAATAAACTACTCAATGATGAAGTCGGGTAATTAATTAATGTGTCTGTGTATGGTAATTGGCTCACTTATGAATAGTTGACGATTGTTTAATACCAATGCTGTTTGGTATCATCAGTACCATCTGATGTTTTCATTGGAAGACTGTAATAATGACATCAATACAACATTCTATGATGTACATGAAGCAAAAGAATTTGAGAGTTCGGTGTAAAGCTATTGTTACTGCTTCTATGTCAAAACCGTATAACAAAAGTTTTGCATCATACACTCATAATGATTTTGCTTGCAATTTGACTTTTATTACTAGCAGACTGCATTGTATGCCAGCTGTATATTATATTATAAGTATTACTGTGTATATATGGAAAATCTGTAGAAATCCATTACATGATGACATTATTATAGTAAATAAATTTGTTAAATAATAGGTACACTCTTGAGAGATTATTTGGTCATATCAGAATTCAGGGGGGGGGAGTTTAATTGATGTGAAACAAAAGCTGGTGGTAACATTAAAACAGTGTGTCAATATGATCCTCTACATATAGCGTGCTGTCACACTGCTGAGCCAGAGTTTGTGTCTCCGATCAATTTGACCTTTGTCTCTTATCAATTTGACCTTTGTCTCTGATCAATTTGATGGTTTTAAGAAAGGTGCAGCTCCTATATCGGTATTCATTCATGTGTTTATTCTGATCTTGTTTCTTTTTAGTGGATATAATGACCCATACAGATATGACAGAGGAATGCCAAGGTGAGTTAAGTTGATTAAGTTACCTCCCTTTGATATAACTTTTTCTTATTAATAGTATACATCAGTGATCAGATTATGTACAAATTCTAGCACATTCACCTGAGATGTATAAAGGCTATACCTTTGTGGAATATATTGTATGAAATAACCATTTGGCTTTGTAATCGAGAAGATTTAAATCAACTGGTGTAACTAAGTAACAATTTAGGCTATGCAAGCATTTGAATGCTTTGTAGCTCAGTTGATATCCACTGGAAGATTTTTTTATGCCTGGGATATAACAGTTGATGTGTTAATAGTGCTAGCTAATTATATAATGGTTGATGTAAATTCACTGTAACAGCTTGTTGAAACATTTATAATGTTATTCTGACATACTTGGTATGATACAATCATGATTATCTCAGCATTCAAGCTTGTGTCGTCCTCGCCTCCTGCTTAGACCGTGAGCAGCTGCTTCGTCATATTTATACACTCTTATTAAGCATCACAGACACTGTTTAGTCTGTAAGGGAGTGTCTTATTGATTAAAGCTTATAGTAAAATGTGTTGCCAGACCATTTTGACCTCCATCAGTTGAAGATGTCTGCTTTTTGACTCGTTCAGGTATGAGGTGTTGAATGTGTGCTATTGTGACAACATGGAAACTAGTGACATTTTTGTCTTTTGTATGAAAGTAATTCGGGCCTTGTAAAAACGTTTCTCATGTACTCTGGATGAGCAATGTGGGGACATCATGGCCCTCTCGCTTCACTTCTACATAGTCAAGCTCCTCATTTTGTACTTCATTGGTCAGTCAGTGCTGTGTTGTTTCGGTAGACTTCAGTCTTTTTTTCTCACAGAAACATTGTTTGTCTAAAAGTATTTTGCTTTCTGCACTATGATTGCGTATATTGAAATACTTGTGCATGTGTGCGGCCAAGCAATCTAGACCTATGATATATTTGTTAGATAGAGACACAGTTATCATTGTCTTTGATCAGATAGTTGGTTTACTTACATGTATGTTTTACAAAAATGGTTAAAAAATGTTCAAACTTGTTGCTGACAGTTGAGTATCTTCACACACATCAGCTTGAGTATTTTCCATAGTAATATAGTTAAAATTTGGCCTGAGGCTTTTTAGGGAATGGATTGCTCTTTTTACTATGAATGTCATACAAATTTTCAAAAATGCCCATTATTTAGAAATGCTTGGCTCAAAATGGATAGTTTTTACTACTTTTTAATTCATTGTATTTGTATTGTGCGCGCAAGGTATGTGGAAACGTGATATTTTCCGTAATGTTCTCTATAGTCTAGAAACGTTTCAGTTTTGCTGATCAGTAAAGCGTGACAATATTTCTACTTTGTCCTATTTATGTCTTTCTAATGATGATGTTTGAGAATGCGCAATGTTATAAGCTGTTGCTGACATATTTAACGTATGCGTACATGTATGTGTATATTGGTTGAAGTTGAATTGTTCATCATTGGGTATATTGCTAAAGGAGGTTCAGGTTTGATATTCATTGAGCTTAACCACTATGCAGACAAATGACCAGGAAGGTTGTATAGACATTCTTTAGGTCAAAGTTTTCGCCAGAATTGTTTTTATTCAAGTTACTTGCCAGTAGGCATTCCCTATAGCTTTAAGAGCCATTCAAGTTGCATTCTAGGTACTTGCGTCAGACTGCTGTGTGAATTAACAAATTATGTTCACATTATTTGTTTTAATAAAAATTAACCCATTCCTGAATTGGGTTATATAAGAAGGAGGCAGTACGATGTGTACTCAAACATTTAAGAACTTTAGTATGTTGGCATTGAGATGATTTCAAGACTTGTGACTATCAGTCTGCAGTGAGTGAAGTAATTCCTGCTAAAGAGTTTTATCTGTTGTTTTTTGTCTGTCATTTAATCAGTTTGTCTGTTTCAAAATAGGTTGAGTAATTTGGTTGATTATAGAGTCATGGTCTATTGCAATAATGACTCAATGATTCAATTTTATTCACCTGTCACAAACTATGGGATCACATGCAGCAGTCAGCATCAACCTAAGTTGTCTGCTTTGTTTTACTTTACCTATTCCTATCAAATTTTGTCAAAATATTTTGGGTTATTAAATACATCTAATATACTGTTATCAGCCTGGTAACCTTAAACACTCTGGAGTTGTGTCCCTTTAATTTCTGGAAAAAAATGCCAAATTTACATTGTTAAGTTTTTAGTTCAGAAAGCCTTGTCTAATCCTTACCAAACATTGTCATGATGCTTAAAGTAATATTATGCTCATTTTATGTTCATTTGTTTACCTTAAGCACTTAACATGAAACTTTATTTCCTCAAATTGAAACATCATTAAAGATGCATTAACAAAGAATGAACTCATAATATATTGATCCGTATTTGTTGAAGAAAGATGTTTGCACATCATAAAATTGAAAAAATATCCAGTTTTCTTAACAATCAGACTATTTTACAACTTTTGTCTGTTAGTAAAAAAAATATATTTTCAAGCGGTTATACATTGCAATGGTTATTATTAGAGATGTTTTAGCCAATGTAACAACAATACTGGATGATACATTTATGTAACATGTGTTTCCTCAACCAAGTGGCAACAGTGATGTAGATTTGTCCTACTAAAATGCATCTACACAAAATATATAACTAGCGTATTTCTTGCATTATGATTTACTGTTTCCATGACTCCGCTGAATAAATTCAAAACTGCCGTATCATATTTGTTAATCTGATAAGTTATTGATGGAGCCTAATTCTGACTCATATGAATGGATACACGATATTAAAATTATGTTTTTAACGTATTTGTAAAGCATCAACCAAGCGTTGTGCGCTTATGTAAAAATACATTCCTTATTAGGGTGTTGCTTCAGTGCAGGGTGGGACTAAAATATCTGTGAAGTGTCTATTTTCGGAATCTTATTTTTTTCCCTCATAGTCATATACCGCTACTGCTTGGGTAACTCTGGATATTTTACGGTGTTAAATTACCTGGGTACATTCTAATAACTAGTAATTATTTGGTAAACTACCCTATAGATAAACACATTTATAAGGTCATGTAATTGTTTGTGTTAAAATATTAGTAATACTAAATAGATGATGATTTTGTGTACATACCATTAAATTCAATCATACTTTAATGGGTGTTGAGTATATATATATATTTGGTTTGTGAAAAATTATTTCATGTAATTTTATTGGTGATTTATTTTCAGTGACATTTTAAATGATTTAAGTCAACACCCACTGTTGAAATTTTGAGTGCATTAGTCAAAACACTGATGACAAGGATCAGTGATTGAATGCCTTAGTCTAAACATACTGTAATGAATGAATTATACAATACATTCACACTGTATGTACAATCTATAGGCATGATTGTGTGTAATCATTGAACACGATACAGATTTATAATGTTGTTCATACTGTGTGTGAATATACACAATTTATACTGAACTTACTGGTGGGTTGTTGCATTGCTTTGGCGTCACATGTGTGGACGTAGGAGCATGTTGTGTGTATTAAGACTGGGTCACATGTTCTTGTACTGCTTGCAGCTCATGCAGTACTCAAAGAATGTTAATGCATTGAAATAGTGTGATGTTATTTTCTTCATGTCCAAATACGGATTTACTGTACAGTGTCTGTGATTATGTTACATCTATGACAATATTGTGGTCATATAATGTTTTGTCTTTAAGGTAGCAGATGTCTTCATTGGCATCAAATCAATATAACTATTGTATAAGTATCATCAGATATATATGATGAATGGTGATCATCATTGGGTTGTATATGATACATATATGATAGTATAAGGAGAAATATGACTATGTGATATGGTCTGCAGAAAGGATTGGAGTTGTAAGGTTACACGGACATAAGAGATGAATTACTTCCTTTGCGATTTAATTCACTTCTGTAGATTGGATATTCTATAGTGGAATAATTCAGTGGTGATACATATAGGGTGTGGTCGCGAATCTCTGGGTGTGGTCGCGAATCTCTGGATGTGAAAAGTGATAAATTGTGGATTTATTGTGCATTAAGTCAGTGTGGTTTTCGTGGTGACTTTTGATGTACTAGATGTATATCATGTCTCTGATAATGATCTCATGAAAGTTTGTCCTTCATTTGAATTATAATTTAGGATTTTATGGAATACAAGACGTTTTTATCGAGTATGATGAACATGTTGATTCTGACTCTCTGTTCATAGAAGGCATTTTCTTGCTGCCAGGAGACATTTGTGAACATTTGAGAAGTCGCTCCAAACCATTTCATGCTTTGTATTTGATATTATACTTTAATAAACATATACAAAAATCTGACTGCAGCCATGAAAACTGGCACGAAGGACCCCGTCATACCAAAAAAGGAGAAACATCTGTCCTTTCAGGATGAAGTGTAGGTTTATATTTTGTTTTAACAGTTTTATCTCTGCTTGCTCTTACATAAAGTTCTTGTTATCTTTGAAAGAAGCATGTGCCTCTATTTATCATCTCTTATGTAAGTAAAACAGGATCTCGGTCAGCCCTGCGTTCAGTTACAGCTAACAATTGCTAACATTATAAAACTGTTTTGTATCCCTGACCCACCCTATCTCATTCACTGCACACGGGTAACCAATTTGCAAAGGTAACGAAACGTTGGCTGCAAACACCTTTACTGAACGCAGGCCTGGTATGGATAACCTGAATGCAGTTTGTTTAGTTAAGATAAATTTTCAGATGATTTATTACATTATTTTTTGGATTGTTTGCTTAGTTTAAATTCAGCGATTTGTCTTGATGTCAACTGATGAATAATTATGTCCGAATATTACTATATACCACTGTATTGGTTGCAGTTACAGTAATGAAATCTTCATTTTATGAATTATTTTGTGTGACATTATAACATTAATTATCTTAATTTGGGCATTTAATCCGTCTTATTTGTATGAAATATGAAGCCTGTGTTGGAATTGCTGCTGACATTCATTTGAGTATGTCTATGTATAGGATAGACAGAGCCAAGTCATTGTCTGTCTGGCTAAAATGAACTTTATGAACAATGTTTATAATGAAGTAGATGGTTGAAATAGAGGCCATTGATTGGATGGAATGCGGCTGTGGTCTATAATGATTATACAGTTTAAAATGGAAGCGGCTGATTGGATGGATTGCAGCCATGGTCTTTAATGCTTATAGACAGTTTGAAATGGAGACAGCTGATTTGGTGGCTTGGTGTGGTCTATATTATGAGGATCGATGATCTGGTAGATTCTTGCGGTGCCTCTAAAAGATTTGCTGTGATATTAACCAAAAAGAATGATTTTTGACAGTAAAGAGGCTTCACACATCACACATAGGTGTTTCCATATTGTGGCTCTATTACCTGGAATATTGGTTTGGGAGTAATATTATATGATATGAGTTATATTAAAGATGATTTTAAAGCTGCGTATTACCGAAAAAATCAGTCTTCATATTATAATGCTGCTTGATACAAATTTACTTAACATTGCAAATTCCATTGAAAGTAAATCTAGGTTACTACATGTATATGTTTCTAGGAATATTTTTATGCCCTATATCAGCATTGTTCAGGAATGGTGAATGTTATACAGCCATCTGTTACTTTTACTGTCCTGTATGTTCAGTTGACAATGGATATGTTTTGTTATGCAGCTGCTGGTTTTAATTGTGAGTCCTGATATTTTATTCAGTGGTAGAATATAATACAGGA
Source organism: Mactromeris polynyma (assembly GCA_032209605.1). NCBI lineage: Eukaryota > Metazoa > Mollusca > Bivalvia > Venerida > Mactridae > Mactromeris > Mactromeris polynyma. The sequence continues at coordinate 20,212,735 of JASFXZ010000007.1, read as the reverse complement.
ACTTACCACGTCGATCTGGAAATGCTGAGATTTTAGGAATAAGAAAGTGTAAAATTCATTGCCTTCAATTTCAATTTTACTGTATTGTTGCTGTCTCTTTATATGCCTGCATATAAGAGATTGAATTTTTCATGTTTTCATCCTTTATTGGGGAGGGGAGAGTCAGAATGGCAGATGGAAACGAGGTCACCTGGTCAAAACATAGAAAAACCTTGTGTACATGCTAAAGGCCACATTTGATGCCCAATCACCTTGAAAATCATTTAGAATGTTTTTCTTGATAAACTCTAGGTCAATTTTGAATGTAGTTCACTTGGGTTTACAAAGTAGGTCACCAGGTCAAATAATAGAAAAATCACTCTAGAAGCCACATTTTGCATCCAACCATTCCGAAAATTTGTCAGAATGTTCATTTTGAAAAATTCTAGGTCAAATTTGAAACTGGGTCACATGAGGTTAAGGACTTTGTCACCTAGTCAAGAAATAGAAAAAAAAACTTGTTAACAATTTAGGGGCAACATTTTGTATCAATCAATCCTGAAAATGTTCTGAATGTTTTTATTGATAAATTCAAGTACATGATGGCTGTATATGGCCATCTTGACCCTCTTGTTTTATATCTCCACTTCTAGCTACAACCTTGCAACTCAGTGTCTGCAATTAAAAGTTTTAGGATAAAATTTGTACTTGATTTTTTGTTCAGCATGTACAAGGGTGAAGGTCAAAATGAACCGTCAAATTAACGCAATAGCAGTTTCTTTTAAATATTTTCATGTTCCATATTTAAACAGAGTTGCTAGAGTCAATAGACCTTATGGCAACATATATGCTCAGATGAGCGAATATTGCAATAATTCGTCACTCTCTTGACTTAAGATTACTTTGACATATGCATGTAAAGATGAAATATTGGTCACCCATGCTTGGTATCTTGTAACTCTAGTAACTATAAAATAACAATGACTTTGTTGTATGTTATCAGGTTTCCAGAGCAAACTGGTGCAACACTATCTCCTAACTCATCGGAGCATTCATCATATCACCCATTCAACATACTCCTTGCATAATTATCAAAAATTTATTCAACTCCGTGAACCAAATATTTCAGGTATTTCATGAATGGCGAGCCTTCATGAAACTGTCATTGAATCGTATGACAAGTTGTAGGTTATTGTGTTCCATACGCCGCTGTTTTGAATTGTTTGTTGTTATACATTACACCGACAATACCACAATACGTTATAAACATCTTGCCATACCTTGAAAAATACGTATAAACTTACTCAAGCCAATCGCGTAGAAACTGTTCAGGTGTGCAAAATGTCCTTTTGAAATAAAATATTTTAAAGAGGCTAAAAAAGATGGAGTACAATAGCTGGTAATGGGTTTTTGTCCAGATAACATCTATTTGTTAAAAGTATCACTGTTTGTGCTGAATTCTGTGCTATTGTTTTTGGCTAATTTTTATACAAAGGTCCTGTTAGGTATGATAGATGCTTGACATACGGTTGTTACAATTATTGATGATTACTTCACGAAGATTTAAAGGGTTTTTGTCACAGGTGGTGGTGAAACAGTAGTATCGGCAATTATACAGTCACACATGGTGTAAAAGTATGTGTTTCAAACACCTTTGCTACCTTCTTGCTGAAGAGTTCATCCAGAGGATTACTGTTTTATGATTTAATGTTACACTACAAGAAATAAACTTGGATTAAGTGCATTGATAAGGAAGTGGTTGAAGGAATTGACAAGATAATAGAAAAGGATTAGATCAGATTTAAAGGAGGTTATATATTACTTAATGGAATATTTTTATTCAAATGTATGTCAAATCTGGTTTACTGTTGTAGTGTGGGGAATTAAATCTTACTTATTTCGCAGTAAAAACTTGGAAGGAATAGTGCATTTTTATAGAGTTTGAGATTGGATTTTATTTAGAAATATAGGAAAGGAGTGTTCATTTATTCTCCAACTTTTTACAATGATTATAAAGTAAGGACTTATTTGAAAAGTGTGTAGAATGGGGCTGATGTTTCATATCATGTAAGATAGCTGTCCCAATTAGCTGCAATAAGTCATCTGTTAACTGTAAGATGTTAATGTTTGTGTTATTGCATATTATTGGTGCTGATAAAAATCAGAAATTAGTTGAAAGCCTCAAAATTTATAACTTTTACTTTTGTGAAATTAATGTACTGGATAATTATGTTTATTTTAATACTTTCAAAATGTTTTTGCTTAATAATTGTTATGCAATGCTAATTATATCATACTAGTTTATGATGTTACTGTGTAGGAGCGTGGGAACTTGTGTTTCTTGTACCGGATCTACCGCTTAAGTCAGTCATATTTGTTAATTGCATTGAAAAAAACTCAAATAATTATATGATTATAATTTGAGCATTCAGTTACTGTGTACTGTTTCTGTAGACTGCACTTTTGCTATAAAATTGGTTTTGACTGTTACCATGAAAGATAAATCTCTGTATCTTTTGGTTAGCGATCATAGGTAAAAATTAAAAATTTCTGGCATATTTTTATTTCGGTCGTTTGTCCTTTTATTATTTTTAGGGTTTGGCCTAAAACTATTGTTACTCATTTTTGAATTGAAGACATTTTTTATACATTTGGGCAACCTATATTTGTTAGAGTTTCGGAGGCTTAGTTGTAACTGTAGATATACTATAGGGGTGATTATATTCCAGAAAAAAATAGTTAAGGGTTCCGAAAATAATGATTTCTTGATGGACGAAAGTCTGGATCAGTTCCAGAATTGAAACACAGAACCGTTCGTTTGGTTATTTCTTGGCTTGGTTTCGCCACCTGTCGTGATGACTCCTGTCTCCCGAAATCGGTTTTTCAGGATTGTCCTCACGGGTCAGTTACTGCCCCTGATACTGATTTCTGTATGTTTGTAATGATGTTTACCCTTTAACAATGGTGTTTTTGTTGGTCAGTCTTTACCTGATTCTGTTCACAGGAGATTGTAACAAATATATATGCCATAAGTAATTCTTAAGTTATCTATATAGTGAAATTATCTGTATATAGCATCTTTATTGACAAGTATTCAGGTAAGTTAGTGTACCATTTTATGACCACTGAAATAATAACCGATTTAGGAAACAAAAAATAAAACCTATACAATTTATGACCGATATACATGTATCATAGTCTAGTATACTTTTATTGTAATTTTATACTTTTACCTGGTATTTTCTTTACATAACACTGGTAAAGTGATACTGTACAGCTGTGTAGTACGATAGCTTGTCACACGTATTGGGGACACGCTAGCAATAGGGGGATATCGTATACTGCATTAATTGAGTCATTAACATTTTTGTATAAAATTCGACACACAGCAAAAATAAGTCTGGCATTTTTATTTAATGAGATTTTTCAATGTATGGCTCACCTACTATAAGATGTTGTAACGAAGTTATGAGTGATATTTCTCGATTCAATAATTCTTTACAATTGAAGTTTTTTCATTCACAACCCTGTACGTAATACTTTATTCATCTTAACCTTATTACTGTGAGTTAGATATAGAATATTACAGTAAACCTTGATAATAAGACCACCCTTTGGACCCTTGAAAACTGGTGTTATTGAGGTGGTTTTAATATCTAGGTTGAATAAAGAGCAAAACAGTGAAAATGGACTTGAAAATTGTGTTCTTAATTTTAAGGTGGTCTTATTATTGAGATAGTCTTTAAGTGGGGTTTAACTGTACATGTCAGTGTTCATAAAACACAGAACTAATAAAAAGACAGGGCCAAAATTAAAAAAGTGTTTTTTTGCCATCTTCCTTGGTACCGGAGTGCCAAAAGTGCTGTGCTTCAAACATTTCATTGGCTCATGGTTAAGGAGGTTTTTTAGGCTTGATCAAGAAAATTATATTTAAACAATTACTTCAGTAGCCGCGGCCGTGGTCCAGTGGTTAGTGCGCTGGACTTGTAACCCGGCGATCCGGGTTCGATTCCCGGTCGCGGCAGGTCATACCCTTCCATGAAAGTTTGACAAAAATGTTAGTTCTGGTTAGAATTCAGTCCAGGAAAAACTGGTTAGGTGAACCGGCCGCCGTATAAAACTGAAATATCGTTGAGAAACGGCTTTAAACCCGATGAAACAAACAAACAAACAATTACTTCAGGGTAAAATTTTTATTATGAGCTTTTAAAATAAGAAAACACTTTATATTGCCAACCAACCAATACAACTTCCCAAAGTTTGGTCTGGAGACAGCAAACATTGACTTTTATAAACATATGGCCCAAGTTGTACAATCAAATTTAGTATCCTATGGTGAGTTTTTATCATGTTCGGTTAAAATCATCTATTTATATGAACACAAATGTGATATTTTGTATGCATCATAAATTGCAAATAAACATTTTATTGGTAACATTAAAAATTAACTTTTATGGGCATACAGGAAGAGGCCATGCATAAGTTACTGTAATGCAAGCGTGACGTCACATCAGTTTGTTATTTTGGTAGTAAATTATCTAAAATAATGCCTGTTTTTACATGTCTTTGACCTCATTATGAGATAATGATCTTGATTTAAAGTTACAAAGTGTAAATAATTTTCTTGTTTAAATAACGCTGTAAATTGCAAATTCTTGTTATTTAGTTACGTTGCCCACATGTTAGATGTATGTACATGCCGGATTTGGATGGCTTTGTGAACATTCGTTTAGGATTATTGATGTCATTTAGGATTATTGATGATGGTATATTGAAACTTAAGGATTGTGAAATATATTTTTTATATTTTGGAATGGGATTTTTTGTCAAATAAAGAGCCAGGGTCATGTAGTGACTACTCCCAACTATTAGGGGTTGAGGAAGACCCAAGACACCTGGGGTAGAACCACCAACCTAAATCTATAGCCAACTGGATGGCGTACTTCACATAAATAAAAATTCTATATCCTATGTCGGAATTGAACCCACAGTGGTAGGGAGCAACAGTTTTCAGGTCAGCCACCATAACCTCTCGACAACAGGCCCCTGAAATGTATTTGTTCATGTATGACTTACATATGTAGAAGGATAAAATAAATCTAGTCATATTGCTTCTTTATGCGTAGTAGAAAGTTTCACTTTCACTGGTTGATTTGTGGTTACACTGTTCATTGGTATATGAAATAATAGCAACAACAAACTCATGATGTGAATTCCCACAATGACATGCATGTTATTTTATGCCGCATGAACAGCTCAATATGTCATTTAGATCTGAGTGGGCGAGACAATACTGATTGTGGCATTAATTAATTGTTCCTGCATCTTTTGTAAACCCTTGTGATGAGTATTTGTGTGTATTGTTTTCTACTGTGGATATTTGTTTACAATAGTTGCTATGGGTAATATTCTGTAATGTTTCTGTGAATTTAACAAAAGCACATTCTTATTTCTCAGTGTCATTGTTGGTATCTTTGGCTTCATAAGCCATTAATGATGGGTTGGAGTGTTTTTGTTTCTGCTTCATTGTCATTGTTCTTCCAGTCTTGAATTCACTAAAGGAAACTGTGCTCGAATGTGTGGAAACGTTCATTACTGAAGGGCCTGTAACCAATATTGTTAGCAACATATTTAACGTCTTCAGTCAGTAGTGTGCGAAGGGTGGGTTGTTAGGGAGGCAACATGATTTGCTAATGTAGGCTTTTATTGAACACTTGTAAGGTGGTTTTGTGTATTTCTATTGTATATATCATAGCTAAATCACTGCATGTTATTGATACTGTGTACTTTGTATATTTGCAGAGATCAAGGCAGGAATGGTGTAGATACAGGTGAGATATTTTGCTGTTAGTGTGTTATGTTTTTTACACTGACCTAACCAGTGTTCCGGTGTTACCAACCAGTACTATTTTGTTCCTCTGCAAGCAACGAAAACTTTACCACATAAATCGCAGGACAGAGACAAATAACATTTGATGATTTATCTTATGTTAAATTGTCGTAGAGAATCCCTCATCTGGGATTTGAACCAACATCCACCAGATTCAGCGACAGTATAGAGATGTGACGTCCGTGGCTGGACTAATTTGTAATAAACAAGTACCATTCAACAAAGACAATCATTTAAAATTTAAAGTTTCAGCTTCAGTGGTTTTCATTGTTTTATGCGTTTCCCATCATCCCACATTAGTTTACCATCATCCAACATCGGTTTCCAAACATCCCACGTCAGTTTTCCATCATTCCCTGTCAGTTTCCCGTCATCCCGCATCAACTTCCCATCATCCCACATCAGTTTCCCATCATCGCACATCAGTCACGCGTCAGTTTCCCATCATCCTGCGTCAGTTTCCCGTCATCCCGCGTCAGTTTCCCATTATCCTGCGTCAGTTTCTCAACATCGCTCGTCAGTTTCCCATCATCCCGTGTCAGTTTCCCATTATCCTGCGTCAGTTTCTCAACATCGCTCGTCAGTTTCCCATCATCACACGTCAGTTTCTCAACATCCCGCGTCAGTTTCCCATCATCCTGCGTCAGTTTCCCGTCATCCCGCGTCAGTTTCCCGTCATCCTGCGTCAGTTTCCCGTCATCCTGCGTCAGTTTCCCGTCATCCTGCGTCAGTTTCCCGTCATCCCGCGTCAGTTTCCCATTATCCTGCGTCAGTTTCCCAACATCACACGTCAGTTTCCCGTCATCCCACAACAGTTTCCCATCATCCCGCGTCAGTTTCCCGTCATCCCACAACAGTTTCCCATCATCCGACGTCAGTTTCCCGTCATCCCACGTCAGTTTCCCATCATCCCACGTCAGTTTCCCGTCATCACATGTCAGTTTCCCATCATCCCGCGTCAGTTTCCCGTCATCCCACAACAGTTTCCCATCATCCCACGTCAGTTTCCCGTCATCCCACGGTCAGAATAACTTTATCCTCCCAACATGCCAGTTGGTCATGTATTGATAGTGTCTCTGCTAAGATAAACCTTGTTTAATTCATTCCATGTGAAACATGCATTAAGTTTATAAGGTAATCCATTTAATTCACTTGTTTTTTGCACAACTGTAGAATTGTATCTGTGTGAATATAAATTATGCATGAGATCTGTTCAAGCAGACTGTAGTATAAAAATATGAAATCTGTCTTCCAGTATTATATTAAAAGGAATGCACGCCAATCTGTATTAAGTAATTGGAACATGACTGGTGAAATGTTTAATGAATTAGATGGGATTTAATTCTGTACATATGGTGAAATATGGCTGATCAGTATTGAGGAGTGGCGTGATATTTGATGAAATTTGTTTATTCATTTCGATGCAATACAAAATGCTTGTGAATACTGGTATAAAGTTCAAGGTGGTGTCAAAATACCAGCTATATCTGGAAACAGGTACTTTTTGTTGCTGTGCGGGTCAAAGACTTTCTGAAATACCGTAATTGAAATGGTAAAAACGGGCCAATGTCACGAAATAAAGTGCTTGCGAATTCATGGTAATCCACAATCGACAGTATTTTTTAGTGTTTCAGTTTTTAATATATTGACGAATTTAATTATTGTCACAAATTAGATTTAAAACAATGAATTAATGTCATTGTTAAAAGCTACCTTAGGTTTAAACTTGTTTACATCAATGTGATATTTACTGGATAGATTTGGAATGCAAATGTTACACAATAATAATGACAAGGTGTATTATTTACTTCCACCTATTTAATGCATCATTACTTAATGTTTACAATTGTGACCAATGTTCTAGTGATGGTGATTGTCATGTTTTCCTTTTCTTGTTTGTATTCAATGGATTATAAATATGGACGATTTTGTTTATATTTTCCCAGATCATAACAGTTTTGACAATATGGGAGTGAGGGACGGAAATGAACCCTCGTTTGAGGTGGACCATCTCGCTACATACACAAGTAAATCAGGTAGGTAGTCACACAATTGTAGCTTCCTGCTGTGTCGGTGTTCTTATAACGCATTTAATTGTAGCTCTTTGTGATTGGGCTTTATGCCACTTAAACATCCAGGGTCATGTGGTGACTTGTTCAACTATAAGATTGTCAGAAAACCCCAGGCCCTGTGTTCACAAAGGATCAACTGATCTGAATCAAGTTGATCCTGAAATATGTTTGTGTCATTTTCACAAAGCAATGCCATACTTTATGCAGGACTTTCCATACCCAAATGCAAAAATACTTTAAATGCGTCGTATTAACATGGTAAACACATTTAAAACTTTACCTTTTTGTTTATAAATAAATTATACACTGCCACCCAAAAGTTTCTTTTACACATGAATATTTTGAATTTCATTACTTTTTTAGGCAGAATTTCAAATAAAACATGTATGACCATGATGTAAAATTATTCATCCCACATCTGTGATGGATAGTTAAGAATTAACTATTTGCACATCTCAGCCGCAGCATCAATCGACCATTGACAATGATCTGACACATCAAAAAGCATTTAAAATTTATTGCATTTGACACAAATATGAAAATGCATTAACTGCAATGGGAATTGTCAAAGTGTACAGGAACTTTTGGAGGGCACTGTATATAGTTCAGACCGAAACTGGTCTAGATCAAATCAGGATCAATTTTCAAGAATCAGCCTTAACTCACTGATTGCTATCGTTTTTTAAATAAATACGCAATCTCAAAATGAAGTCTTAAGAAGTGTGCATAATGGTCATTATATGTCACATAATATTAAACCATTTGGCTTTGCAAAGCATTTTTTTTAAAGTGTGAAATAAACTACATCTAATCTTGATCCTGATCCTGAAAACTAATTCTTTGTGAACATGGGGCAAGGTGGATCTAGGGCCTACTGGCAGTACTCGGGCGCCTCATAGGCGAGCACCTGGGTAGAATTAAAGATCTTCTGTAAGCCCCTCTAGACATTGAAATAAACAGAAGTCTGTCAAATATTTTATGTATTAGACACAACCACTGACATATGACGTAGAATTGTTGCATTTCTTGGGTTTAATATGTTTTTGCATCTCAAGCGATGAATACAAAACTGTTCTATTTGCATATATGAATATAGAATATGATAGAATTGTTTCTTTTCTATGAGATTAAGTGTAGCGACAGCCTGGCTTAAGCAGTGCAATTCAGATAAATTCGCTTTACTGAAACAGCTTAACACATACTACAAATTTTTTGAAAAATTACCATTTGTATTGGAACATCCTAGATTGAAGCAAACAAAGCGGGCCCTACACAATATTTTGTTATTTGTCTGTAGATACAAATGTTTCAGTAACTCATTTCGAAAAAAAAAATCTGAAACTTGAAAAAAATGAAATTGTTCATGTTTTCTCCTCCTTTATACCTAACACGAATACTTTGCTTTTATTGTTTGATGTAACCACAGTCAACCTCATGGACAGACAAGCTTCATCATTTTTGACATGCAATTTTAATATAATAAAACATGAAAACATCATTAAGTATAACATCCAGGTTACCATGGTTGCAACTGTGCATCATCCATGGAATGTTAAATTTGTTTCATTTGTTACTAGTTTGTTATTCTGAGCTTGATGCAAATGTTGATATACTTAATCTTTACATAATTGTACAGATAGAAAAGTTACAATTTTATTATCTCATATCTATGATATATAAGTACAGTCTTTACAAGCTTATTGTCAACCGAAAGTTTGTCATTAATAGAAAAATTGATTAAAGAAGCTAGAAATGGTTTGGTTCTTAATCAGAAGCATGAGTCCATATGGCGGATGCTTTTTTAGCATTCGGCCTGTGGAGTGTGCGTAGATTTCTTATTACTAGCCACAAGAGATTGTGACCATGTTTCAATATCCCTCTTATAGTAAAACAAGTATATATATATACCACTAGGGGATAATGACCTTATTTATGAACATTGTTAATAGCTCTTGTGTTTATTGCCTTTATAAGAATTATAGATGAACAACTAAATGAATAACTTTGATGTTATATGTTGGTGTTGGTAGTAATATAAGGATCACTTTATAATGACTTGTTTGTTTGCAGGCACCACACAAGCTGAAGATGGTCTCACCAAACTTAAACAGATGGAGAGTACTACGGGCATATGGACAATGCGATGTATGATGATTGTAGAGAGAAGACAGATTGTAATCATTGATAAAGGCAATGGGGTATGTTGTTAATATGAAAACAAAACTGTTCTGAAATACAACACAGTTAAAGTCCTGTGAAGTTTAAAATTCTATAAAACCCGGATACGTATTATAATTTGTCTTATATTTGTCTGTTGATCACTAAACATTAAGTGATTAGAAATTAATATAGAATTCAAGTCTTACTAACACTTCCCTGTGTCCAAGTTGCAAAATGAGAACTGATACGGTGAAGTAAATACTGTGTCTGTTTTATAGGAACTTGTTAATAATTCATAATTTGTTTAATTAAATTCACATCAGGTTTTTATAAGAACTGACATTTTTATCGTACAACGCTGTCTAGAATGATAAATGAGCGTACATAAAAAGGATGAAGGTGCTGTAAGGAAGTAGTAGAACATAGTTTACAATCACTTGTATGCATTCCAGCAACATTGTTGTATTGCTCATAATGTACATGTTATGTTGTTTTATAGTGCATTACTTTCCTGTTATTTCATCAATTTTTGATATGTCTCCTTCGTTTGGCTTCAGAGAAAAGAGGGGCTATTGTTTCCCCCTGGGTCTGCGTCCTCGTCCTTTAAGTGTTTTTATAAGTGAAACATCTGTGCAACTACTTGGAGTTAACATTTACACAAGTGTTAAGGTTCATAAGATGATTCTGTGGAACCATGCCCCATAACTCTGACCCCCATTTTGACAGAATGATCCCCCTTTTATACATGAAAAATTAAAATTCAGTTTTTCATTATTGTGTGATATATCTGCTGCTATGATAGACAGTTACCTGAAACTTCACACATGTGTTTGAGTTAAACACTTCAATTTTGTTTTTATACATGTTGTGATCATACACTAAATTGCCATGTGTGTTTGTACAGGATGAACTGGAGAGATTCCCATTGGCACAAGTACATGATCCTACAGCAGTGTTGAAGAATGATAGACGGGAAACATACAACAATCTTGTATTGTTTACAATTGTTGATGACCCAAGAAGGAAGAACAGCCCATCAGACATGCATATATTTCAGAGTGTAACTGCACCTGTAAGTGTTGGACCTATGTATTGTTTCTTTTTCATTTTCCAACTACCATTAGCTTTAATATATAAAAAGTTCAGGGGCATTATTCACAAACAGTCTAAAACTCAAACTTGCGCTTTAAATTTGCCATCATTTTGTTTTCATTGGATTTAAACAAATGAAATGTTGTTTGAATAATTGTCCTAACCCTCTTTAACACACTTGCCATTTATATTGTTATAGCAACATAGAAGCAAGAGAACATTTAACATTTTAAAGTCGGAGTTTCAATGTTTGTGAATAAGGCCCCATGTAGGCTCTCAGACTTGCAATATCATTGTGTAGGCTATCAACCGGCAAGTCTATGCAAATATATATAATTATATTCCCAAAAAACAATGCTTTATGATGCAGATTCTACTCAACTTTATGTTACAGTTGTGAAAACAATGTTTAGAACTTCTATTTATCAGTGTCGATGTCTGCATTCTGAGTGTCTGGACTAGTACTCATGCCTAATTTAGGCATTGTCAATATAACCGAGGAATGTCGCCCATAATAGGATTCGAACCCATTATTTCAGGATCCAGGTGTCTTGAGGTCTAACCCCGGATCACTATGCCCCCATGTACACCAGCACTGATGCCCTATGGAAAGATCTGGTTGACATAATTCTTGTCTTGTTTTTCTATGAAATTTCGTTTCCTGAACTGACTTTACATACTTATTCCAGTGCATATCTGCTCATTGATATGCATGCATTTGATCTTATAGTATGAACTGGTCATTCAAAGTTCAAGAGAAAATGCAGATACTAAATATAGCATTCTGTTGACATTTTTTTCATCACATAAAAGAACTGCATCAGAAAAGTTTGTTAGTGGTTATAAAACTTCAAATATCTTGTCTTCCGCATTAATCGATATCTTCACGTGCCACATGTTTTATATCTGAATAGTCTTACATTTGATTTGTACTTGTTAAACTTGTGAGAGATTGCATTTTAAGTGCATTTGTATATCAAAAATGCCTTTATATAATAAAAATATGTCACATTTTTTGGTAATTTTTGTCACTTTCAACTTCTTGGCATTTAAGGCATTGTGGTTGTTCATGTAACCATTTCATGTAAAACATTCCTATTGTCAGATGGTGAATACAGAGTTTATTGCCTGTATGTAACACGATGTCAGTTAATAAAGTGCTGAGGTTTATGTATAATGATGTATATAATGCCTTATGGTAAAAAGGAGATGCTGTAGTCGGTGACAGAATTGATGGATAGTTTGACCTCATTTTGAATAAGAAGTTATGCTAATGGTTACGTAAACAGTGTGTTCATACCTCGAAGAAAATGTTTATCTCTTGACATTTAGCCAGTTAACGTTGGATTATGGATGTTCTAAGTTATACAAATATTTATTTTGTTTGTGGCCGTTATGTCATTCCTCAAATGTGTCAGATATACTATACAGTAAAACCTCACCTAATGACCACCTCAAAAAGAAGACCAGTTTTTTTTAAGGTCCCTAGGGTGGTCGTATTATTTTATTATGTTTCGCTACAATTCCCTATTCTGTCTGCATTTATGTGATTTTATGTCCAAAATTTCAAGTCACTTTCTCATTTACTTATCCTAACCCCTTTCCAAAAATGGCCTCCCTAGTGATCTATATCTGACAATTAGGGTCCAGTAGCTATATGCACCTCGTTAATGTTGACACAGTTGCTTCACAATGGTCGTGATTAAGTGATGATGAGAGACGAGTCCTCAATTTATGTCATGTTCTAAACTTAGTTTGTTTATATTTTTTCAGGCACATGATATTGTTGATGAGATTCTGTCTGCTAAGGGAGAAGGTGGTCGACGAGGACAGTATGAGTAAGTTCTCAAGATAATTCTTGTGTCACTTATGTCAAAGAGAAGATAACTCTGATTAGTTCCAAAGTATTTGAGAAAAAATGTATTTACCTCCCTTGAGCTTAATTGTATTATGTCATTGTAACTTAAATAAGTTAAAGATATGCACATTCTGTATGTGTTTGACGTATATATTGTTTTGTATAACAAGTTTAATTGTTGAAATTATCATTTGTGAATATATAACGTTTCTTTAGATATCATTTTCACTTGTACTCGACAACATTTCCATCACTACATATCTATCATTTGTGACATTCACTATTAGTATTCATAAAATTGCTGACTTTGATTGATTCAGTCACTTATAATACATGAATGTAATAATACGCCTGTATCATTGTTCCGGTACATTCATTCTTTCGCTTATCTAATGAGATTAATTGTAATGATTTGGTATTTTAATCATACGTAAAACCACAGAAAATTATGCTAATTGTAATAATCTATTGTCTTTGCAAATGATTCCTGTCCACTTCAGATGAATAGAAGGATTGTCACTGATGTTTACCTCTCCTTCTATGTTGAATTATTGTACTATACAGGCTTTTCTCTAAATTTCTTTATATCAAAAATGTCACCACATATGTGTAATATTAACCATGTATTATTTTCGATAACTCACCATTGAACAAGCACTTGTTGTGTCATCACAATTTTTGTAAAAGAATGGCTGCTCCACTCTCTATATCTGCATGTGGTTAATTTGCTGGGGCATTATTCACAAACACTGAAACTCAGTCCCGGTCAAACTGCACTTTTTCCAAACTCTTTGACACTCGCATTATGTTTCATGTGGTTTATAATTTATAATTGTAGTAAACAGATTCCCCCACCACCAAGTGGACCAGCTCCGGAACCACCATACGGCAAGTTATCCTCCAGCTATAGAGCTACTGTTGTTGATGTAGAACCACCAATAGAAACACGTTTACGAGAAACGAGACTGGATGATCCTCCCACCAGACTCGTGGAGACGGGACGATTCAATGATGGTTTGTACTAAGAGAAACTGCACGGTCTATATACCCATCTCTTTGGTTCTCATAGTGTGACCTGGGAATAGTGATCAGTATATGAAGTGTGTCTGCTATTTCTCCAGCTACATGAAAATTGTCTCCATTTTACCATGGTGGTTTGTTAAAGGGAAATATTGAGATCCTTGGCCCGTATTCATAAAGCTCCTAAGAAGAAAATTTCCCTTAGTTTTATAAAATTATTGGAAAATTCTTAAGTGTTATTTTCCTGAGATTTTATAAAGATAAGGAATTTCCTTACTTAAAATCTTATGAGCTTTATGAATATGGGCCATGGTTTTTTTTTAATTAATTACTTATGTTGCCTCAGAGTTGCAAACATTTGGAGAGTAACTGTTTCCCCTTTTCCAGGTCACATTGTCAAATGAAGAACCAACGAGGTTTTAGATGATGCTTTTAAAAAGCTTTGAAATGCTATAACTGTAACAAAAATCTTTTGAAAATATTAAAAAAAGATTAATCATGCTTTGGCTTTTTGTTTAAAGAAATCACAAAATTCATAAAAAAAATTTGCTTGCATTGAAATTATACTAACATAATGCATTTCTTTAACATTCTTTGAAGCGTTTGAATGTTTTATTCCGAAAAAACAATAAAAGCAACTTTTGGTGTCTCTGTTAATTGATTTCATTGCCATAATTAATTAGTGGAATTTCCGACAGATAAGTTCTTTCAGGTAATGGACCGTAGTTACTTTGTAAAGTACAAACCAACAATATCAACAAAGAATGATGAAAAAAGAATTCAAAACTAAACACAATTTAATTGCCAATCATTCCATAAAAAGCATATTTCTGTTAATTGAATGATTAGTCTCGCAGTTTTGTCTTTTTAATTGACGTAAAATTATAATTTAATAATTTGAAACAGTTCTTTGTTGATATCACCCCTAGTAACCAAGACAGTGTCTTATACACCTGTGTGTTCTGTACTCTCAACCTGTCGTGTTACCCTGAATGTTGCCGAGAACCATGAAGTCATTTCTTGCTTTTTATCCATACAAAAATATTTGCATGTGCTGTCTTAACATCAGGCATGAGAATTTCTGCTGATTTGACTCATGCACTGGCTGTTTTTGAGACATTTTTTTAGATGCATAAAAGCCAGGGGCTTGAGTGGCTCCCTGGCCCCTTGCCAAATATTCAGCTGATTTTGAAAATTTGCATTCTCATGCCTGAAATAGATAAATTATGTATCAAAAATAAATTATTATAGCTTATGTCATCATATCAGAGAGTTTTTGTCTTTACTTATCTCATGACATAGATTTTCATTTCATCCAGTTTACATTAGTGAGACGTTACATAAGTGTTGCTTTAATTGTAATAAATGATCTATTTTTACAGTAAAGCTTCTAGCTAATTGTTAATTTACGTTAAACGACATACTTAATGTCTCTGTCCTAATTGTTTAAGTCTTGCCCAGCCTTGGTTTGTTGATAATTACTTGTATGTTTGGTGTTTATTCTGTGAAGAATATGAGAAAATTATTCTAATTCTTGACGTAATTATTAACTGCAAATTAATTTGTAGAAAGCAAGAAATAGATTTTATGTGTTAATTTGTCTGTTTTGCTAACATTAAATTCATAATTATTTTCTGTATTCTCCTGTTACTCTAACAGTTCTCACTGTCACACCTCTATAGTTTATGCTTAGATAGTTCTGTTGCTTATATATTTAATATTTTCACTATAGTTGCTGTGTCTTGGTATCTGCTTTCACCCTTGTTGAATCTTATTTCTTGTGCTTCGTAGTGTGCAATATTCGTGCAAATACGCCATGGTCTTTTTGTTCCTTTCATAATGTGCTAGTTACCATAGTGATGCTTGGATATATATACACAGTTTGTGAGTTGAGAGACATTTACACCACAAATAGAATCTCCTTATATATTTTGTTTCATTGATTTTGTACATGAATATTAGATTGTTATTTTGATTTATTGTGCTTTCTCAAGCGAGCCGCTGGATTCATGAGTCACATGTCACATCACCAAAGACATGGGACCAGTCCACGGCCCTTCTTCCAATGGGATCATCAAAATTACCGGAATTTGGAAGTAGCTATGGAAATAAGGAATTTCAACAATTTGGAAGCAACACCTTTTCTGCTCGCAATTCAAGGGAGAGAACTCCGCTTGGAACATGGAGTGGGCAAAAGTTCATTACTAATACAGGAACAACTGGCAGGGGGAAAAAGGGGAAGAAATGGTACCAGTTTGGCTTTAATAAGTCAAGTTCTCAAAAAGGGAACAAATCAGGCTCGGAGAATAAAGGATATGAATACAGTAGCTCTACCCTGCCGCTGATGAAGTCTGTTTCCAATGGTAACTTGTACACAAACTCCATGAAGCGTAGAATCAAGAGTGATACGGAAGCCGATCTGCCGCTTGATTGGTGGAAGAACTCTGGTCTAGATGAGGTGGACTCAGGTATGACAGATCATCTCTGTACCATGTATCTACCCGAATCCCGACTGTCACACATATCTGGTGTATGAATGTGGGAATGTGACACCATATACTACAGCATGCAAGGATGTCGCCTGCTACTGACAAAAGTTCATTGCTCGTATCACTTATCGACAGATTGGTATTAATTGTGGAAGCTGGATTTATTCACAGAATAATCATATAACTAAAAATAATCAACTTGAGGGAAGAATGCTGCTCATTATACATTATGGATATATAATAAACTGGACCAAGTGATTGACCTGTACTGGATGTACATGTACAATGTATTCATAATATATTCAATAATTAATTAATATTAAGCATGATTTTATCACACTTTATCTCCTATAAGTTTGAAAGGCATGGATTAATCGCAAAACCTGTATACCATGTGCATGTTGTAAACTGTATTAATTACATTGGTTGTGCCATTTATGTATAGGTGATAACTATGATCTGTTCGTCTTTTTTGGGTGAGTTTCCTAGGTTTATTTCAAAGGTTTAAGAAACTAGGGTTTTGATTTAAAGTTGACAATGTAATTGTGCTAACCCATATCAGACAGTCTGTCCTCTGTATGCTGCATTTATTTTTTAATTCATTATCTTTCTCTCATACTCAAAAAAGTTGACATAGCTTTTAAACGAAATTTGTTTATTTGTGGTTGAGGGTTAAAATAATACAGTCATAAGTGTAAAAATTGATCATTATAATGTAAAGTCAAGCTTACTTTCTTTTTAATTAGAATCTGATTAAATCTGAATTTTGAGACCAGTTTCAGCATGAATCCTTGCCATTGGTCACTTTTAACACTGTGTGTAGACCTGACCAATCAGAGGCTTGAGGTTTGAGACTTTTCTCCGAACACAGATTATTTCCTCATGTACACTAGCCATTTGTGGGATTGCTTCCCAAACTAATACCAAACTAGCACTCTGCCACCTATCGTATACGGTACATTATAGTAAGTAAATGATAACTTTGAGCAGGAGCAACTGAAAGTGTTGTGTTGTTTTTCTACTTGTAGACATGTTCAAATGTTACTTTAATGGTAAAGTTTTTTAGTTAAATGGGCAGAAAACATAAGACATTTTTTTACCTTGTTTCACTTATGTAACTAGAAGTGTATTTGTTGAAAGAAGTGTTTGACGAGTGTTAAGTGAGTGTCATCATTGATGGTCGTTCTTCTTTACCTGTTCGTAATCAAGTGTTGCTAATTGTGGTTTCATAATTGCATTTTGTTAGATTGATACAATGTTTATCTGTCATTATGACACCATGACTGTCCATCTTCAGTGTTCGTGATTAAAACTTTAATATTGAAGACATTTTGTTTCCTTGAGGCTTCATCCTCTCACATGTTTTTTCGGGATTTTTTTTCCAGCATGGATGTTTCATGAACTTCTTTTTTGGCTGTGGTCTGTGTCCATTAAATGTTACTCTGTTGTCATAGAGTCTGTCATGCATTTTAGCATTAAGTCAGACTGCACTCAAAATGTGATACAGTCTGTACTTCTTAATATATCCAGTTTTTTATATAGGAATATGGCTGTCAGAGGCGTAGCCAGAGCTGGTAGAATGTGTTACTTCTTAATATATCCAGTTTTTTATATAGGAATATGGCTGTCAGAGGCGTAGCCAGAGCTGGTAGAATGTGTATGCAAACCATCTAGGGGGTCTAAGGGCATTATACTAGTACCCCAGGAAAAAACCTGTTTATTAGAACGTTCATGGTGCAATCTGGTAGCATTTTCACAAGCAATACAGTAAATTATGAAGCATTATATATTCAGAAAATTGATATCCCAAACTGCATACAAGTGCTCAACTGTTTGTGCATATATTTATATTTTTGATAATCATGTGTATGCCACGGCATATTTTGCGTACAGGTAGCTACGTGCCTGGCTGTGTAGGAGATGGGGAAGAATGGCTTTTATCTAGGCTGCTCTCCTGTATTAGTTCCTCCTCTGAATGTCTGATAGTCTTCCCCACTACCACTACAATATAACATCCCATCTTCCGAGGGAGCCTGCCCGATTCAAGGTTACTGAGCAATGTGAGAAAACCACTTAGCCACTTCATTATCTGTAAATTGTAATGTATCAATTTGGTTCAGTTCCAATGCAACTATGCCTACCTGATTCAAAGAGAAAACCACTTGGCCACTTCTTTATCTGTAATGTGTGCTTTTAATTAAAACAAGTCAATTTGGTCAGTTCCAATGTAACTATGCCTATCTGATTCTAAGAAAAAACCACTTGATTTTAATTGTAATGATTCAATTTAGTCAGTTTCATTGCAACTATGTCTCTCAGAAATTAAATGATTAAATTATGTTGTTCTACAATTCAAAGTTTTAAACACTTCATCATTAAGCATTTCCATTAATTTATGTGGCAATTTGAGTATGATCAGGTATTTGCCGCTCACTCAGCCATGTGACATGGCAAGATGTCTCGATAGTTTGACCGTGAAAGTAGTATTGCATACCAAACTAGGATTACATAAATACACGTACATGTTGATATGTTGAACATTTTTTTCATAAGATAATTCAGGCATAACATAAATTAGGGCGTATTCAAAACTTTATTTTGAACCCGATTAACATAAAATCACTTGAACTGTACTAAACCATTACATTACCATATCATTGCTATGCTCTTGTCATCCATGTACTGACTATTAGAAATCAATTAAAATTACATTATATATTCATGTAAAGATGTATCTGACTCAACTGTACCTAAAATCTTTCAATGGGCTTCATCCAGTATTATTGTTACATAGTCTAAAACATAATTAATGAGAACCATTGCCATTTATAACCTTTTAAAACAATCTTGTTTAATCATATTAATCACAGCCAAAACTAGTAAAAACACCCACTTATTAAAAAAACAGGGAGTTTTTTTTTAATTTTATGATAATACAAACGTCTTTGTTGACAAATACAGAGAAATACATTATAAATGTATTCTGTGATAATGCATATTTATTGAAGTTTTAACTAGATAAAGTATATTTTTAATGTTTGTTTGGTTAAATGAATGAAAGAAATGAGCATAATATATCTTTAAGTCTCATGAATGTACATCATAATGTATACAATACAAATTATAACAGTAAAAGTACATTGCCACTCCATGCTGCAGATAAAAGAGACTTTTTAACAATCAAATTATACACACATGTACAAAAACAGTAAAGCTGAAAATATATTTGCTAATCATGACTTAAAGTTACCTTTAAGACAATAATAAAACACCGAAATAGGAAAAAATATAAGACTTGCTTAAAACACTCATTAAATACAAAATGTATACGTCATAACACACTAAGTTGTTACACATAGTTTGGTAAATTTGTTTTTTTATCACCTTGGCAATTAGTGTACATTATGGGTGGAGATAATTAGCGTATTCAATTACAAAGAATGGCTTGCCTTCCAATGGAAGATCAGAACGTGAACATTATCTATAGATTTGAACTAAGCCAAGATATCCTTGACTTTACTTGTTCTTTGCTATTATAACTTTCAGATAATTGGATTTTTAGTCACAAAAAAAGTCATGATGACTGATTTGGAGTTTTTCTCTTTCTTTGTAAGAAAACTAACATCATTTCAACACTATCATGTAACAAATCATACAAATGGATTTTTGTTCATACCGTTATTAATTATATGGTTATAAATTTGATTTCACAAAAAAATCTCTATTTTAAAAAGTGAATACCATGTTTCAGCCAGTGTTTTCATCAAGCTGAATGGCCTGGATTATTCTTGGGGTTTTTTTCCAGGGGGTTATTCATCTGTGATAACACATTCGATTTTTTACATTGTAATTAGCTATGAATTAAAATATGATATGAAACTACGGTACTCTGTATATGGCAATAATTATAGGTCTTTTCTTGTATGATTTTTTGGGGACGAAACATTAAATTTACATTGATCATCATGTCACTGGGACGCAAGGTACGACTTTGATTGCATTTTTTGCTCCTTTAACTGAAATAAAAGATCATAATATATCAACAAATGAGAGTGAGGCTTAGTATGTTTTTTATATTCAGATGTTATTAAAAGATGTAACCATCTTGGGTGATGGAGTAAATCATGCGTGAGTTAGGTGTAAAATGTTGCTGTACATTACTACATTCCTCTTCTTGTACCATATTTAAACATTTAAACGTGTCTGTATATACCTTATGTTGCTGGCCTTAGTATTATTTACTGAAGTTCCCGATATTTTACTGCCTCCTGTGGCTGAGTGGTTAAGGCATCCATCCGCCTTGGGAGCGGGAGGTCGAAGGTTCTAAAACTGGTACGGGTCCATTCTGATATGACCAGTTGGTGAGCCGCCAGCTAGTTAAATAATGGTTACCGTGTGCCTACCTGCCTGGTGCCTGGCATTAAAGGATAGGAATCAGGAAGTAAATGTGCTCCAAAAGTAGGTGTCTCTTAAGTCAGAAATGGCTGGCCCTTTAAATAGGGGTGACACTATAAATGAATAAACACTTCACTTTTTCTCATAGTGTAATTCTGATGATACATGACATCTGTGACAATTCATTCAGTAGCTGAACAAGAGTGAAGTCTTGTTGCCTTTATAGACATTAAACATTCATTGACTGTGCTCTTATTCTGATAAATGTACTCAAACTGTAATAGCTTGGTGCTTAGTGTGATAACTATACTGTGATATCTATATTCAAAGTCTGATAACTGTATTCAAAGTCTGATAACTGTATTCAAAGTGTGATAAGTCTTGCCTGAAAACACATTGACATTTGTCCGGTTTAAGAGAAGAATTTAGTATGACAGTATTCAATTTCACTGCATCTTAATGCTGATTGCTAAAGCTAGACATTGAGACCAATTCATGCATACATATTACCAGTATGACATCTGACCCTGTACCTAGAACTTGATACATAAACACTTCCTTATTTGTAAATTTGTTTAAAGTACCGTATGAACATCATGTAATGGTTGAATATTTTGCATTTTTGTTTATTTAGTAAACAAATTGTTGATACATGAAATATAATGCTAGAAGTTTTTCCTCATATCGTGTGAATGGATAAGCAAATAGTTTTAACATTATGCGTGTTTTACTTTGCCAGTTCTGACTGGTATTTTATATAATTATTACATGACTGTATTGTCAGAACTACCATTAATCTTCTGATCTTAACTGCATCCTCGAATTATAAGCAATGATCTTTCTATGTATTCTTAGTAGATATAATGTGTAACATTTTGACACATCAGTTTTGGACAAACAATGTACTCAATCATGCTTCTAACATGGCTATGATTGGACGATTTATGTGCATATATTATTAATAACAACTAAAAATAGTCTGCGTCAGCCCTGTGACATTATAAAGAAATAATATCTTAATTCTAAAATAAAATTTCCTAATGTTAATCAATTATTAAATATGAATACTAGGGCCATAGTTTAATTTCTTTTTGAAGAAGGATTTTCTCATTTGTAATAATAAAACGCTTAAACATTTGAAACGAAATGAAAGCTAAAGTGAAATAGTTGTGTTTTTAATGGTGTTAATAACATTATTATTTGCTGCGTTTTCACACTTTTTCTTAAAAAAAAATGAAATATAGACATTTATTAGAATATTTACGGTACTTGTTCGGTGAATTCAACCATCTTATATTTTACTTCATATCGCTTTGTGACTCCCAAGTAATCTGAATTAATTTGTCGTTTGCAATTGTTTTTTGCTTACATACATGTATGTACAACCTCACTTATATGTCTTCATTCACAAATTGGGTGTTATTTTTTCTGCGATTGTAATTCATTATATGCGTGAATTGTGTAAGGGCTCTGGTGTTAGCTTGTTAACTGACTGGAATTAACAGATTTGTATTCACTGGATTTACTGGTATAATTAATTATTTTTCTTTATTGATCAAAATTATTTGACTGGATAATATGAGTACGTAGATTTATTCACAACGTTGGATGTTTACAGCTACTCTCAATTCAAACATTGAAATGTGATAGTGAAATGACTAGACCTTCTTTTGTATTCTATTCTATATCTATATATCAATCATGTCTAGGTACTGGTATACAGTAATATGTCTCATAAAATGTTTTCTGCGGATCGTTTGAATGGGTGAATCAAATTAGTTTTCTGCATACTCAGCGTAAATAAATGATCGCAATTTTGTGCATGTTCGGATCAATTTTTGCTTGTCCTGTGCTTTCTGTAAAAGCATTATGTCAGAGATTGATGTAAGATTCAAAGGTATGTTCTATCTGTTAGACCTGCTGATGTTGTGTGCAGATTCTCTCCGAGTGTTTCTGTCTCAATTTTGCTCCTGTTATCCTTTTACATGACATACCGCAACACTCGTAACTCCTATATAAATACACAGGAGTTACGACAGTGTTGCGTTGAGCCCTCGATTATTTATATTACAGTTCCTTACACTTACGATTTATGCATTTGTGTTTGATTTTACTAATATACTCAGTACATTAATAACGCACAATGTGCGATTTCAAAATTTTCATTTAATGACTTTTAGGATATAAGAAAAGAACTTGACATGACATTATTGCATGTGTACGCAACATGTATGCTACATGTCATGACAATCGACAAGTGTTTTCATAAAAAATGAGTTTCAAAAGTAATAAAATGAAATTTAATGAAGTAATATTTTTGGTGAAAAAAGTGTGTTTTTTGAATGTACTGACTATATTTTGAAGTTGAGTTATGGCCCTTTTTTAGATTAAAGCACAAATGAGCGACATTTACATAATATGATTTTACTGTCTTCGTTTCATCTATAGCCATTCATTTTCTGTACCCAGGGTGTTGTACCTTGCTGGTTTTTCTTTAAAATCTAGTTTTATCTCTGAAATATTTTTTTGCTTATCTATGTGTGTAACTTACAACATTATATAGTATGCATGAATTAATTTAGGGATGAATACTACTCATGAATATATTAATAATATTATCACACTTTGACCTGGAGAGTTTTGACTATTGATTTTCATACGTTGTTGATTTATATTTCTCTGGTTTTTTAGCTCACCTGAGCGAAATGATTTGGTGAGCATTTGTGATCCGTCTTTGTTTGGCATCCAATGTTGGTGCCAGCAATCAGCCTTTACTTTACAATTACAGCGTCTCTAAAAATGAATGGTCAACTAGACTTAAAGTTCACATGCATAATATTGGCATTGTCCTTCATCTAAGTTGCCAAATGTATTAAATTTATAACTTAAGATACATCAGGACCTGATATTAATTTTGGATTATACCAAGTCTGCGGGGGGGGAAGGTTGTCGAATAAAGGAGGTCTGACTGTATTAACATGTAATGGATTGATTGATATTTTCATTCATTTATTAAAGTTCACTCCATTCATTATGATATGTCTTTGAAAATGAGAATTACCAGATTTTCTGAAATAAAATGCTGATTCTTAGATTTATCTTAGATTTTAAATAGGGCTTTAAGTCCCATCAACAGTCATGAAGGTTGCTTTATAAGGTACATGATTGCAGTACTTTTAACTAAGTACTTAAAACTATAATACTTTCTATTTGAAAATTGACACAATTTGACACAATTGTGTAATTGTCTGAAAAATGTCTCATGCTTGATGTATTTCTATGTGATTTGGTTCTAATGTGAATGCTATATTCCTAACAGGTCGAGGGTATGGTGTGTCTCGTGTAGGTGACTTCAGAGCTTCCTATATACATAAAGACGACATGGACACAGGTCAGAATGAGGCTTTGGAAAGGGATGTGGTAAGTGTTTATAGATATTAGTTCTTCAATTTACCTTAGCATACGCATAGTTTTAGCTCATATGTCTGGGAAACAGGAAGGGCTCTTTTATTGTAGCTTCAGATGCTCTTCTTCTGCTTCTGCAAGAAGGTAGAAAATGGCATTTGGCTCTGTTTCTGACAAACTGGCGAACGAGCATCTGCATTCACTTACAGTGCTCTTGTTTGAAGACATCAATGATATCATAATTGTGACACACTATTTGCATCAGTATTTGTCTCAAAGTATCAAAACAGGACAAAGTTGAAGATTTATCATTTAGTGTCCGGACAATCGCCAAATACTTGATCTGAAAAAAGTGAAATGCTTGACAGATCAGTTAAAAGTGAAGCTGTAATGTAATTGTTGAGGTGAATGATGTTTGGTATAAACTATTACCTTTCTTGTATAATGTACTATATAGGAATGTCTTAGCTCACACTGAATGTAGGCGTAATAAGGTGGTATATATTCATGGTAGTATGATTCAGTAAATGTTGTGTGAAAGACGTCTTGCAGGTTCAATAAATAGCTACACCCTTGTTGAATTATGTGAAAGTTATTATATTTATTTTTGGCAAACAATGACTATCAAATTTAACTCCTTTGCTATAAATGGTAAGATTATTTTGCTGGGGGGGGGGGGTAAACTTTGCTTGGTAAAGGTAACACTCCTGGGTTGTGAACCTATCCAGCTGACTTGTATGAGATAGTGGTTCATCCCACTCGTGCTCTTTGCAGTTCAATATGCTATAATAGGGGGGGGCGGGCACTTAGCATCGTACAGCTTTTTGAAAGCTGGTAGTTCACCATAATATTATGACATAATTTATGTTAGTGTTTTGTTAATGTAATTATGAGCAGTTAGAAAAATGATAAACTTGTCTCATTGTTATTGTGTTGAGACAAAAGCTTCTGACTGACCTATTTTATTTTTATGCAAGCCATTGCCCAGTTAGCTCAGTTGATAGAGTGCTTGACTGCCAATATGAAAGTCGTGGGTTTGAAACCCGGTTGAGGTGTATATTCTTTCATGACAATTTGACTAAGGATAATGCACCAAAGTCATACGTCTGAACTATTGTTTTATGCGAGGAAGTTGTCTATTGGTTGTAGAGGAGCAAGCTAGTACTGGTTGGTAACCCAGGAGCACTGATTTGGTCAGCTGACTACCATATATAATTGAAATACTGCTGAGAAACAGCGTAATGCCGGAAACAAACAAAAAGTGGTACTAGGTTTTGCCTTGCGTCTTTGTTACTCTAATGTGTGGGATCAATTAGACAGACATGTATGTGTACATTATACAGTCAGATCTCGTTTATTCGACAGCCTTTTATCCTAAGACTTGATATAATCCGAAATAAATGTCAGGTCCTGATGTATCTTAGGCATGTCAAATTGAAATGGACTATTATTGTATTATTCGTAAAAATAAAAGTTCAGACCCGATGATTTCAAATGAACGAAGTCTGACTGTATATACATGTACATGTGTTTTGTGTTGATTCAGCATGTTATCTATCATGTGTATAATTTATTATGTTAATGCAGGTACATTGTCATTGTGGAAAGATTGTTAGGATAAATAGTAATTCTCTTCTGTCTATTTTACATTAGCATGATCAGCTGATAAGATTCGTTGTAAGGAAACTAACACAGTTATCAGCTTAGAACTGCACTCGGGATGTTATATAATTCACTCAGTGTCTACATAAAAAGTGATTCTAGTTCATTCAGCTTTTAAAATAACGATTTGAGGCCAGAAAAATTCATTTATTAATACTTTTCCTGTTATTTAATGTTCTTGAAACCATGATGACTTAAACAAGCATACTTAGCTAATGGTTTTTCGGCATAGCTGTATAAAATTGATTTTGACCGGCATTTGACTGGCAGTCTCTGAGATTTCTGGCCCAAATGCACTGAGTCTCGTTTCTGGGAAAAACGCAATAAAGATGACGTCATGATTTCACATTATGACGTCATGATTCACATTAATTGCAACAGAGAGTTGAAACATATTAGTAAAAGAGATGGTAAACATTGAGACGGCATTTTTTCTTAAGGAATATAATAATATACATTATTTTATTTGTAAAATATTATGGTATCTGAAAACATATTTGTTGTATTAAATTTGAGAAACTCTGAACTTTTTGAAGATCTAGTCTTGATGACCATATTAAAAGTGCTTTAATTCCCTAAAAAAGAATGTTGTTTTGGAATAATGTTTTAACTGTAGTGAACTACAAATATCCCTGCATTCAGAAGTGTTAATAACTCAATTTCACCCTGGTATGTCATTTGGGCCAAAAATCTAAGAGAATGACATATTTTTGACCAACCAGATATTGTTCTCAAAGCGGGATTTTTTTAAACCGTTCAATCATATTTTCACCCAAGAGGCATCAAACGTGGTTTTCGTTCACTAAAGAGGCTCCAAACAGGGTTTTCGTAAGATATTAGTATGCATGTATATATAGATCCTATTTATTTTTTTGTAAGGATTTATTTTTCAACTTGTTGCAAAAAACATTATATCATTTAACATACTGGAAGACATCATTCTATCTACGCCATTTTCAAAACATATTTCCTGTTCTTCTGTTTCCCAGCATACCGAATTTACCAATTTACTGTATACTTTTCATTGCTTAATTATCATTTTGACAAAATTTTGTGTCCGTGTACTAATGATATGTAACAATTCATTATGCTGTTATCACTCAGTTGATACATTCCGTATAAATCATTATGTCTACGTTCAGACGTGTTTCATATTTCAAGAATTTATTTAAATGAATAGTAATATATTAGCATTTAGATAGATGTTGATTGCATTTATTGAATTGTATATCTGATGAAAGATTCATAATGAAAGCATAGAAAAATAAAAGCATTTCTGATATGGTTGTTGGCTACACCTATTGATGTAATAATTTGATATCGGCAAAGCTTACATTTCAAATTTGTGTACCCGTTAGACTGCTTCAGTTTTTTACCTACTCTAATGGTCCATGACTGGTTCACACCTTGAAGGAAGTACATTTTTGTCACTTTCTTGTATTTCTTCAGTTGAGAAGAGTTAATGTAGGGAGGAGATTTGTATCCATGTAGCTAGGATAAGACAATACTTTAGTGTTGTATGACCTAGGTAATGCACTCTGATAGTGCTGAAAGTCATTATTTAAAGTGTCTGTTTTGCATCATTTATTGATATAGCAATGTAGTGTTAAATATAAAATACCAGTATGCAACATAAAGAAAATACTAAAATAACCTATTTAACAAATACATGCCCTGCTACACCCATATTTTATGGTCCAGATGTTGGTTTGAATAAAATTTAACTTAAAGATGTGCCTGTATTAGTCAACTTAGCTATCTTTTTTCAGTCCCCACTTGGAAAAAGTGGTGGGTTATATTTTTTGAAGTTGTTTCCATGTATTAATTCTGTCCTTCATGTTTCATTCCTATCTTTTAACATGTAAGCATTTGAGTCAAATTTCACCTGAGTGTTTGTATTCATCGTGGCTCCTTCACTACAAATGTTCATAAAATCAACTTAGTACCATCAGAGTTATTGCCCCCGGTGTGGTCAGATTGTACCGTGTTGCCGGTATCTGTCAAGGTTTAGTGGATATTAAATGTATTATAACAATACTTGTCTTAATTAGAGGATGGTTTTCTGCGAATGTTGTCGGGAGTCTATACACAGTTAGGCCAGAGTTATTGCCTTTGTAAATTAGGATGTAGAAACTGCTGTTTGTCAGATCAGTGCCATATCTTTGTAAGACTTTGATACAATAATACTACTTGTTTCATCGGGTTTAACGCCGTTTCTCAACGATATTTCAGTTATTTACGGCGGCCGGTTGACCTAACCAGTTTTTCCTGGACTGAATTCTTACCAGTACTAACTTACCCTTCCACAAGGAGCTGGCAACTTCTCCACATGTGGTGGAAAATCGACATTTTTGTCAAATTTTCATGGAAGGGTATGACCTGACGCGACCGGGAATGAACCCGGATATACTTTTTATATCATCACCATAATGGTTTAAGTTCTTTTGGGCAGTGATTTACTAAATTTGGAAATGTTTTTAAACAAACATTCTTTAAGGTTGTATATCAGCATATAGTATTTTACTTACTCTGAGTGTTGGCTGTTGGGAAATGCATGGTAGAGATATTGAGTGATCAGTCAAGATCTTGTAGTAGTTTATTAATTTATGGAGGCAGTTTTGCTTACTTTCCATTATTCTAGCAGTTGAGTTTATTTTTCAGCAATTACTGAACAGTTGTTTTGATGATATAGAGAAGTTTGTGTCCAGATTACAGCAAGCTGCTGAGGCATACAAAGAACTTGAAAGACGTCGTGTTGAACGTGGGGGGAAAAGGAAACAAAAATCTGCTGGAGGTTTGTAATATTGTTTTATATCACATACCACACCGTATAATTTATACCAATGTTAAATGTATATTGTGTTGTTGATAAATATGATATTAATCATTTATGTTATACATGTAGTTGATATATTTGTTATCGCTGATTTATGACATTCCATATTTATTACCATATCTTGTAATAAAACTACCGGTAGTCTGATACATTCTAGATTGAATGAGATATACTTGACACCATTAAAACGCAAGCAATTTGAACTAAGCATCATCTTGTAGTACCAACTGTCAAAAGCCTATTACATTTATCTATGTGTTAATTCTTGTTCAAAACTTTATTAAACTCTTAGACCAATTATTTTTTATTTCATCATTGATTAAATTTATGAAATTATGTTGACAAATAAAGAATATTTGTGCCTTTGTAATGTCACTTTATCTATATGCACATTTTTGGTTGCGTTTTTAATGGTGTTTAGTATTTTTTTGTAAATCCTTTAAATGCGAAAAATTTCTGATACTTACCACTTTGTTACGCTCAGTGGTGAATATAAAATGTCACTTGTAATAAAGTAGATACTATTTTATCATGATGCAGTTTTTTATTCTAGTCTGTGTTTTTATTTAACAAAGCAAAATCTTTTTTTTTATCTCAAGTATGAATTTGAATATTTTGCATGTATATTGTTCATGGTATTTGATGTATTGCTTTGAGTATGAATTTTAATTGGTATTTAATTGATAGGCAGTGAAAGTAATAATATGTGAATATGTGGTTGAGTGGAAAGCTGTAGTATGTCCTTCATTACTTTGTATACATTTACAACAGTTTGCTCCGTGAATTTTGATAAAAATACAGTGGAAATATTAGTTAGCTTAATTATGAAAGATAGGTATTGAGGTGTATCTTTCAAACTTGGTACACAGCGGGTGTTATTTTCTCTCATCCCTTGAAATGATTCTTTTATGTTTTCTGTCAACTTGTTGCACTATTTATGCCCCCCATCCCCACCATGAAGAACGGCTTTGAGTTTACTCTTGTTTGTAAGTCGATTTTAGAACAAATCTATTTTCTGTGTAAGTAAGGTAAAACTGATGGCAATGTTCGTTATGATTATATGATATACAGCTGAACCTT
Source organism: Mactromeris polynyma (assembly GCA_032209605.1). NCBI lineage: Eukaryota > Metazoa > Mollusca > Bivalvia > Venerida > Mactridae > Mactromeris > Mactromeris polynyma. Next base: position 20,182,797 of record JASFXZ010000007.1, on the reverse strand, counting down.
CATCACATTGGTCAACTATTGTAATTGAGTATCAGTATACAGTGCAATCTCTCCAAAGCAGCCCTTTCTTGTGCAACAGTCTCTCGTCAACAACTGTATCAAGTTTTGCCTGTAGTAAGAATTAAAAATTAATTTGACCTCTGCTGAACAACAACCTCTCAGCAACAGCCAAATTTTGTCTCTCAAAGTGTGTTGCTCTAGAGATGTTGCAAGGTAGTCTCTGACATGTACAATGGGGCTGTTAAAGTGCCAGTCTTTGGTTTGGGTCTTTGAGATAACTTGTGATGATTGTGATTTCATATTTAACTGACAATGTGTACTTACAGATGGAATGTTATCAATGAGAGCCAGACCTCCACCATCTGAGGATTTCATCGACATATTTCAAAAGTTCAAATTTGGCTTCAATTTACTGGTATGTATTTTGTTTATAGTTCACCATGGTTACCATTAATGGAAATGTATGACATTTAGTATTGATATTTATCAACAAACGACTGAGTGTGGAAAGAAAACGCTTTTCAGTATGAGTGCCAGATCATTGAAGTTTCCTACAGTCATGTAATTGTGGTCAGTAATTTCTACAGTTCTTCAAACATTCAAGAAAACCAACATATAGGTCAGATAAAAATTAATGAAGTACATTTTTCTTTTATATAATTGGAGAAAGTGTAGTAGAAGAGGGCAAAATCTCATTACCACGAGGAACTTCAATAGTCCGGCGCTCATGCCGACTACATTGATATTTTATAAAAATATAATTTAATCGCAAATTCACTGGTATCTTAACACACTCCATCATTTGTTTAAAAAAATGCATTAAATGCTGTAACTACCTTTCTGTAGTTGATGGCCACGTTGTTGTTGTATTACAATCATGGTGTTATCTGTAGTAAATATATCATAATCTACCATTATCTGAGTACTTTAAACTTTATGAAGATGATCAGGTATTACAGTATTTAATTACTTAATTTATTTTTGCAATTAGTAGAATGATAGGTTGGGTATGGTTAATTGAAGTTGTCTTTTATATAAGTTGTTAGCCAATATTGCTGTTCATGTTTTCTTTTTGTATGCTTTTGTCCTAATTATAATGTTATGAATTTTACCAAATTGTTTCATTATGAGATATTCATGGCTGTTTACTCTTATATTAAAACTGAATCAAGATTAATTGTGTGATACCTAACATAAAATCATAAAAAGCATCATTTTCAAACCATTTTAAGAAACATATTGCCTTCAGTATGAGATTTAGCGTCTACTGTCGGTAATCCTAGACACTGGAAGATTTTATTTTTATTTGGTAATGTGATGAAAATGAACTGAAAATTGGTTTAACAAAAAGTTTCCTTTGATTTCTTCAGGCAAAGTTAAAGGCACACATACATGATCCCAATGCACCAGAACTTGTCCATTTTCTGTTCACACCTCTAAGTCTGATCTACGAAGCAAGCCGGGACCCGATACATGGATATCGTGACCTCAGTGGTGACGCCGTGTCCCCATTGTTACTTCTCGATGCCAAGCAGTTACTGCTGAATTGCCTTACATCAAAAGAGATGGATTTGTGGCAACGTCTTGGCAAATCATGGACACAACCCAGGTTAGTGCAGTCTACGGTGTTTAATTGTTGAACGGCCCTCATTATTACCAAGATACGTTTCTGTGGGCTACCACATCTCCTTTTGGAGTATATCTCTTATTGTCAATGGTCTTAATGGTATTTTATGAAGTAGCTGCATTTAAGCTAGGATGTCCCGTTATATGATCTAAATGCTTTGTTAGTATAACTTTTTAACACATAATTTTGATTCTGAGATCATGACATATTTGTTGTAAATGTAATACAATGTATTGTTATTACAGGGAAGAATTTGTGGGGTCTGTTCCACCATACAATCCTCGATTCTACAATGGATTCCAGCCCTCACCACAGTATGTGGATGAGATCAATCAGGGTGGTGGTAGTGATCTGAGAGGGGATCTTAGAGCTACAGTAAGAAATTTTTTATTATATTTATCTTCAATCTATTGCACAATGTTCAGGGATTCCACTTGTAACTGAATCTCGAGGGTCATTTTGATATTTTTTGACATAGTTTTACCATTTTATAGCCAAAATACCTATAATTTAGGGAAAAATTGACCCTTAAGCCAGAATCCTGAGGGTCAAAATAAGGCGTTTGGGAAATTCCAGAGGTCAAATAAAGGGTCAAATGGTATCCCTGATTTTATAATATTTGTGAAAAATTATATTCCAATACCTGATAACATCTGATATAGTAACTGTTGTGTTGTGTTGTTAATGACATCTACAATTTAACAGATATTGTTCAGGCCTCCCTAAAAAATCTTGATGAACCGTTAATTTGGTGACAAACCTTTAAACTCTTATTTGTGTTGAAAAATCTTTAAAAATGTTTAATTTTCACTTGAAGCTTTTATTTTTATATAACAAAACTGCTTAGAGACCTGCAGTAGTCCTTTTATTGTAAATTTTAATTTCATTTGACCTCGTCATTTTTTTCTTTTATGACGTGCAAAGCACATTTCTATCCACAATACTTAGAGGAGTATCCATACACTTAAGTACAAACTAACATAATACTTGTTGATTGTCACTACTTCATGGTATAGAAAGTTGTTCTCTTACTCATTTCCATGGTAATCAGACTAAGGAAAAACAGTGTACCATAGAAATACAGTCGGACCTCGTTCATTCGAATTCATTAAGTACCTGGTTTCGAATATAGCCCAATTTGATATGCCTAAGAAGATTCATCGGGACCTAATATTTATTTCAGATGATATATGAATTAGTATTCAGATAAAAGGTTGTCAAATAAACGTAGTCCGATTGTACTGACAAGGAGATGACAAAAGTCAAATGAAATTCAAGGGATTTTGTAGGTTAACATCAAAAGTTCGAGTTCTTTTCTAATTTCTCACAATATGTGACATATTGCTTATTTTGGAAAATATATTTTCTTCAGGAAAGAAGTATTGCTTACCCAGAGCCAATAGGCATGTCCAGAAGGGAAGACCCCTACATTTCGAGGACCAGTGAGCGAAGGGAGGACCCTTATCGCATGACTGAGAGACGGGATGATTATAGATCAACTGAAAGACGTGAAGACCCTTACAGAATGACAGAAAGACGTGAAGAACCTTACAGAATGACAGAAAGACGTGAAGAACCTTACTCCAGGGATATACGGTCATCAGAACGAAGGGACGATTATAATCGTCCACCCTCTCCGACCCAAGCAAGAGGTTACGAACAGTAAGTATAATATATCTATCCTATGGTTTGATTAACGTATATTGCTAACAACTTAATCTTGCTGTGGCGAATTTGTTGCTAGTTGTGTGTAATAGTGTACCGCATAACATGTTGTTTTTAATGTTTGTGAACTTAAATGTTGTTGCAATGCATACATGTGAACTCTCCCGATATCCGCGGGAGACTCTCGGATTTGACAGGCCACTCCTGCTCACCCGGCCTGGAGTCTCGATCTCCCGATTTTCCAAGTAAACATCGTAAATTTTTGTTTTGGGGTATTTTTTAGTTCATTCCTGACTGGTTTGCTGAAATTACTTGTCAAACTGATAATCGGAAGTGCTAAAATTCGGATACCAGTCTGAAAATCGTATATACCACGCTTCCAATCATGGATTCAAGTGCTTAGTGACACTGATCAAAATACGACTAGATCTTCGCTTGTCATGTTGTTTATTCAAGTTTCTCACGTTTCTACTGTATTCAGACATGACAATCGATAAAAAAATCATTAATTGGTGTCTTTTTACAGGGATGACCCCCAGATTACGGGATCACAGAACATTGTTATTAACAGCTTTATTATGATACGGTTATAGACATCAAATGACAAATTTTCAGTCACGGAAAAAATCTCCCACTTCGAGTCTCAATCTCCCGCTTTCAAGGTGCAATCTCCGCATTCTGAACAGGTTCACATGTATGGCTATGTCTGTTGTCAATGCTACGCTATTATGTTGTACCAATACAGAAAATCAACCAATCATTTGTCTTGCAAATATTTAATTACAGCTTTGGTCAGTGGCAATGGTAGGTCAAATGCACATTTGACTGCACAGTCAACACATTGTAGTTATCTGTACGATACCCTGTATCTTTCATGCATCTTAGTACTGGAATGATCAGCACTGGCCATGACCAATGTGTAACTTAAATGCTTGTGCATTGTATATGACCTAACAGTTTACTTTTTTTTATAATGCTTGTTAGCTGGGAAATTTGCTAAGGTTGCAAATTATATTATCCTTATTTCAATGACACAAGCTTCACTTTTTAGCTCTTTTTTCAATGTTATAAGCTGCATGTTTTCAGGGAAGAGCCTGATTTTTACTCCAAGTTTTGGTGAGTCTTACTAGTTCCTCAGAGTCTTGCATTTCTTTTTTCACTGAGGGTTTTTGTAGACTAGCCTTGCTGAGTTTGTTTGTTAACTATGCTGCAATATTAACTAAATTACTACTATTCAGCTGTGAACTGTTGTTGTTGTTGTTCCTGTTTGAATAAAGAAGATTTACCCACTTGTTACTTTAATTACCCCTCCCACCAACATGTTTCATATTTGAGTCTTTCAAATTCCCTATGTTCACTGTCTATATAACATGGATTCTTAAGTTCTCTCTAACATGTTTATAGACCTTTACCTGTTCTAATTGTAATAATTGTGATGCGTTACACTAATCTCTGTTGTGTTGCTATGGAAACATTTCCCAGACTGAAAACTTGCTGTTAGTGTGTAATTATAAATAACTTATTTTTTTACATTGAAGCCTGAAATAAATTGGGAAAGTTGAAAGTCTAAGATTGATAAATTATAAACTCTTGGAACTTGAGTATTATTGCATGTATGCCTGTGTTTGTAACTTGTATGAACACTAAACCTGACAGATGATACAAAGATGAGTCTTATTTCCTGAATATGTTGGTACAATACTGCTGTAGCAAAGCCAAAGGGTTGATAAAGAAGCACTTACCATAGTTGTTTGCTAAACAAAATAAAAATTTCAAGCATTATGTATTGTCAAAAAGTACATAAAAAATTACATATGCTAAGTATAGATGTACATGTATAGCTTTTTACCAACATATACACTGTCTGTATGTGGAATGCTATGTATTTGTGATGTATTTTGTGTAGTGACAATATAAACCTATTTGTGCACAGCAGTATGTTAAGATTTTAAAGGGAAAACTGTACCAGTATCACTGTAAGTTAAACGCCATGTGGTTTATAGAATGCCAAGGATTTTTTGGGGTTAATTTTACTGCCAAATATAGGCTGTTTCCCCTTACCAAAAAGTGTCAATTTTCCCCAAAAAATCATCATTTTTTTCCCAATTCTTTGTTCATTTTTTCCCCTCTGACTGAATTATTATATTAAGTCAGGTTTTTGTGTATTTAACCTTTTATTAAATACCATTGCTCTTACATCACCTCATATATATATGACAAACACCAGCCGCAGCTGAAAAGTTATTTTTATAAGCAAAACAACCATTTCCTTATTTTCCCAAATTAGGAATTTAATGCGCCTATTTACCAATTGAAAGGGCACAGGCAATAAAATTATTTTCAAAACAAATCACTGAATGCTGACAACTTTGATACGTGGCATGATGATACCTTGACTGAGATACATTGCCATTTCATCAACATAGTACATCCATATTATGCTGCCACATGTTTTAAGCTTATATCACACCATCATCGGTACCCAATCTATTCATAACATTTAGCCAATTTGCCCAGGGTATCATACATGTTATGAATAGCCTGGGTACCGAGGATGGTATCACACACTCCAGACACACAATTTGAATGGTATACTGTATAATGTTATATATTTATATTTACTGTTTTGTTCAAAGTTTTAGTCTTGGACCAGTAGCTGTTATCATTCATCAACATCTCTTATCGAGTCTCTCAACTATACATGATGAAACTATAGTAACCTTACTTACCAATGGAAGATAAGGCGCCCTCAGTAGTAATGCTGAACTTGTAGGATCTTATTTAAACCTGTATTTTGTTATATTGTGATTCTGTATGGATTGACACTTTCAGGAGTAAGCGTTCATCGGTACGTGACCCGATGCCTGCTGCACCAAGAACACGTGCAGAAGAAAATCAGTCATTTTCTCAGGATTTGAAGCGTATGGGAGCAACGTAAGTAGAGCTTTGTTATTAACCAATTTATAGTTTTATAGTCGGTAAAAGAGACATAACAACAATTTGGAACAATGACTTTTGGCCATGGATAGTGTGGACCTAGTCATGACTATAGAATTTGTATATTCTCTTACTGTCTGCAAAAGTTGCTGTATCATTGATATGATGTAAAAAAATTGATAATTATTCACATATTGAGTTGCAATGAAAGTTAATTTCCTGCTTGTTATACTGTAAGTTTCTGCTTAAAGAGTTGACAAGAATACTGTTTAAAATAATAGGTTTACAAAAATACTTAACAAAAGAGAAATATAAACAAAGCATTTGTCGCTAATGTTGAGCTGTGTATGGTCCAGTATTGTTCAATTCATTCTCTTATTTAATTGAATTCAAGGGTTTTGTGAGGACAAAATTATTAGCTTCACATACAATAATCAATTTTTGACAAGCTCCACACTTGTCCCACCAAAATACATGTATCCAGGGTGGACCATTCAGTGTCGCATATTTGCTCCACAACTCATTCATTTCAGTGATGATTCCTCTTTGTCATCATTCATTTGTGTACAACATTTTGTATGGTTCATTGATTTGTGGGCCTGCTAGTTCTAGAGTCTGTGTAGATAAAATTGATGAGTCAAACTTATTTTAACTTTCAATTTGTAACATGTGAAAATTTTAATTAGGACCAGTATAGTGCGGGTGCCCTATCACCCGTTTCTGTCCATCCAGTAGGTCAAAGGTCATAGTGACCTACAATCTAAAAAACTGTTTCTGCTGGTCATTTCCCTTATGTTACAAAATGGTAACTTGTTTTCTTAAGAAATTTCATTGACCCCCTTTCTAATATATTGAATTGCCTGTGTCAAGGCGATCATGCGGGGCTCTGATCACGTGCTTGATACCTCTTGTTTGTTTCTGTTGCACTTGAATGTTGGCTAACATTTTTATATTCTTTCAGTAGACCTGTTAGTTGCTTTCCCCCTAGTAGAATGATAGAACATATTTTGTGTAATAGTCAAACTGTAACACGCATTATATATTGATTTGAATCTTACATATTTTAAATACTTTTATATTTCAGTAAAGACATAGAGTTTGTATCATTTCATAACATTTTAGATCAATGCCAGCTAATATGTACAATAACACTATTAAGCAGCTTCTATCATTGTCCAAATTTAACTTCAAACTTTAAAAAACATTTTAAACATTGGTATTTAGCCTGTACTGTGCAGAGGATAAAATGTAGTATTAATCAATGGTGTTGTAAATTTTGTTATTTGCCAGAATGGTATTTGTTAAATGGCTGAATTGTGTTGTTTATCGCAGAATTGTGTTTGTTAAATGGCTGGAGTGTGTTTCTTAATGACAGAAATGTGTTTGTTTGTTAAATGGCCGAGTTCTATTTGTTAGTGGCCAAAATATTGTTTGTAAATTGGCGGAATTGTGTTTGTTAATTGGCAGAATTGTGTTTGTTAATTGGCAGAATTGTGTTTGTTAATTGGTTGCATTTTGTGGTTGCACGCTGTATGTGTGATTGTTGTTCATGTTTGCTTATTATTTCTCATCATCAACAACAACATCTGTTGTGCTTTAAATATTCCAGTTTGTTGTGGTGTATTGAAATTGCTTGCTGTTTTTTAATTGTGATAAATAATACAGTTCAAGTTTATGCTGTGTCCCTGAATAAGCAATCTTTATAACTTGAAAGATCTCTCTAAAATTAGTATTGACTAATTGTCCTGATACAAGCAATATTCCTTACAAGGGTGCAGCTTTTGTGATTAATTGTTCAACAGGTTTCTTTTTAGCTTCTGTCTCAGTATTGTTTTGCCAATTCCAGATTTAATGCTTGTCAGAATATAGATTATTTTGATGCTTATTAATAGATTATTGCCTTTATCTACTGATATTGTTTGGGTTTCTGTCATACTGATGCAGTAATGGTACCAAGTTAACATTATTGTAATACCGATATATTCATGTCATGTATATAATATGTCCGTCTTACGTTGCCTAGTGGCTAAGGCATCCACCTTGGGAAAGGGAGGTCGAACGTTCGAATCCTGATAGGGGTCCGTTCTGATGTGGCTGGCTGGTGAGCCGCTAGCTAGTTAGATAATGGTTACCGTGTGCCTACCTACCTGGTGCCTGGCATTATAGGATAGGAATCGGGAAGTAAATTTTTAATGTGCTCAGAAAGTAGGTGTCTCATAAGTCAGAAATTACAGGCTCTTTAAATAGGGTGGCACTATGATTAATAAACACTTTACTTTTATATAATTATAGTTATGAAGTTCATGTGTTAAATGTTTCCATCTCATTATTCGTTTCCAGATCTCAGATTTCTGACTTGAGATAACATGAGCTTATATTTTATCTGTCATTTGTTACCAGTAAATGGCAGTATGGTATCTAACAGAACTCAGATAGCTAAAGTGCAACTGAAAGATAAATACCCTGGAAAAGTGCATTTAGATTGGTTTAATTTCGTTTGTTGTTTCTTGGAAGAAAATTCTGTGGGGAAACTGTTAACAACAAGCCTACTATGGTATCTACCTGGTAGTCACTTACATTATCAGTCTCAATTTTATTTCATTTGAGATTGACAATAATTTGCTAATAATTAGTTTCGAAATCATGGGAAATTGCTTGAACTGAATTCATTAAACGTAATTTCTCAGCTGATTCTTTTTAATACTTTAACTGTGATTTGTAAAGAAATTTGTTGTAAAATAGAATCTGGACCAGTTCAGACATTTGCTAACAGTGTTGTTCCAAGAAAGGCTGCATTGGCAGTGTCTTAATTTGTGTAACACTTTTAACAAATTCCTATGACACTGTAGACTAGAGTATGTTATGAGAAGGAAACATTCTACCAAGTCGAATTGTGTTCATGTAGTCAAAGTTGCATAGATAAAGCCTAGGATAATTATAGAATATTTTGGTTAGTTTAACATTATTTTATCACTGTTAGCCAGCCAGTAAGTTTCGTTTTTTATTAACTCACCCCTGCTCCCTCATAGTCATAATATTATATTCCTCCCCTGTATGTTATCTTTTGTTGTCCCATGTTGAAACTATGAACCTCCATATTGGTAGATTTAGGTCTGAAATTGTTGCTTTCCTGTTCACTTGTGTTTGTATTTTGCAGAATTTATGAAGCTGTACATGAAAGACAAGGAAAGAACCCAAAGGAATTAACTGTAGAAAAGGGAGATATAGTGCAGGTAAGCATTTAGCTTCTCTATTTTGATTGTAACTCTACAGCTGAACAAGTATGTGGCACTTGATTAGTAAAATACCTGGTTTGTATGCATCAATAAAAGAAATATAAATTTGGCAAAAATACCATCCTTTAATGAATAAATGTCATGGGATGAAAGCAAAACAAGTCTTATTTGCTTCCTTATTCATATGCAGGTAGATAAGTTTCAATTTCACCCCTCAGTATAAGTCTCAATCCGATTTGCTGGATTTGACTTATTCTGTCCCTTTACTCTAGTCCCATTTTCCAGATCTGTTTACCAGTTGAATGTTTAACCAAATTGTTTTAACGAAATTAAGAAGTGGGGTGGTATCTTTAGGTAAAAAAATGTTCCAGGGTTGAAATATATTGTTTTGATTTCAGGTATTAGACAAGTCTAGAAATTGGTGGAAATTGAAGAATTATTCAGGAGAGACTGGCTACGCACCATACACAATATTGAAAGAATACCAACAAAGAGATGATTATGATCATGTAAGTTTATGTTCCTGGTTTGACTGATACATGTTCTAATGGTACCTGTTTGCCCACTGACTGTGTTTAAACTAGTTTGGTGTTTTCTAATGGGATCCCTTAAGTAGTGTCAACTCCATAACAACAAATGTATGTGTGGATAAATGTGGTGTTGTATGCATCATTTTTTTAATGGACAATGCTTTGTCATTTTGAATAGTCACTGATACGATTTGATTTCTCCACATATGATGTGTGAAGTGTGCCTTATCTTATTGTTGGTCAGTCTGTGATGAAATTTTCTTAGGCTTACTTCTTCAACATTTTTTTGAAAGAATTGCATTGAAGCTTCACACACATGATCACCATGAAGTGTAGATGTGGGTGAGATATTTTGTAGGGGCAGTCCAAGCATTGCTGAGATAGAGGTCATGGTTTTCTCTGTCTTACCAGTATTGTGAGCGTTTTGAGGTTCTGGGAGTCTTGTAATCACGTCTTCTTATTCAAATAAATAGTTATACATTCAGTCTAATAGGGGTTCCAGTAGGGGCTGAATCTCAAGGGTCATTTTGATAATTTTTACCAGATTTTACTGTTTTATAGCCAAAATACCTATTCCTTAGAGAAAATGTGGACATTCAAGGGGTCAAAGGGTCAACTCAAGGTTCAAATGGAACCCCTGCAGTGTACATTACGTGATTGATCAAACTCCAAAATGTTATTAAATTTACCTTTCCATAAGTTATTTTTGCTGCCACTGCATCCCATTATATTCTATTACTTTGCAAATTCTGTGGCTCTTACACGAATGTTTAATGCGCATGATTACAAATTCTGCAACTGGCTATAAATGAATTGTTTTGTTATCTAGGATTATTTTTTTGCAGCACCTTTGTTTTGCTTAAGTTTTATTTGAGTTATGACTGCATGGCAGTGTCCAGCTAATTTTGATGTGAACACTATTTTGATTCAATTGACCTTTACTATGGCTGAATAAAGGTGCAATACTGTCAATCTCTTTAATTTTAAAGTTGATATAAGATGGTTTTTAACTTTCATTCTATTCTGTATCTAGATATAACGTTAGCGTTGACATTTACCAGTTGATACTTTCTTATTTTAGTTATTATAATTCTCCCGATTTTTAATTTTTACGTAATACGTAGCATCAATTTTGCCTTGACTCTATAACCTTGTTAGTATTCATTTTCGTTTCAAGATATTCCACCCTCTGTTATATATTCTGAACTAACCCTGTTTATATTATTGTTTGTAGGATGCGTTTCAACGCAACTAGTCCCAAAGCCCACGTCTATATAAATGAATGAAAGAAACTTATGTAAGATAAACAATGGCATCTGCCACATATCCTTGTACTAAATAATATCTAAATATTGTGTACTTATAGTTCATATATTGTGTTTTTGTTTGATATATTTCTGCTTTCACTATTGATATTCAAGTAGGGGGAAAATCATACATATGTGATTCTCACGGCTCTAAGTATTCTGTCACATATGTGATTCTCACGGCTCTAAGTATTCTGTCACATATGTGATTCTCACGGCTCTAAGTATTCTGTCACATATGTGATTCTCACGGCTCTAAGTATTCTGTCACATATGTGATTCTCACGGCTCTAAGTATTCTGTCACATATGTGATTCTCACGGCTCTAAGTATTCTGTCACATATGTGATTCTCACGGCTCTAAGTATTCTGTCACATATGTGATTCTCACGGCTCTAAGTATTCTGTCACATATGTGATTCTCACGGCTCTAAGTATTCTGTCACATATGTGATTCTCACCCATTTTTCATGGAGTTTATCAGCGTAGATTTTTGAAGTATTCTTTTTTATAATTAACAAATACTCCTAGTTCATATTTCTTGTATTTACTATGGTCAAGTAGAATTGTTTGTGGAACGAAGGCCATTTCCTCATTGATTCCTCATGTTTGCTTAGCACGCTACTCTTATATAGCGTAGTTATAAAGAATAAGGGCTCATATTCTGGATGACAAATTGACTGATGATAATACATGCGAAGTAATTTGGCACTCCACCCGTGATTCATGCGGGGCAGTTTGTCAGTTACTTGTGGAAGAAGAAGTTAGTAGTGATTGGTCACTTAGGAACACTGGTTAGTTCAACTGCAGCTTTGTGTAACTGAAATGACGTTGAAAAAATGGTGTAAATCTCCCAACACAATGACAATATAGTGTTGTGATAACACACATAGTGCGTATTGTGGGTTCTGATAACATAGTGCGTATTGTGGGTTCCGATAACATAGTGCGTATTGTGGGTTCCGACTATGTTTTTAACAGTGATCAGTTCCATTTAATGATCCATCCAATTCAACCATATCAATGACTAATACCATACTTCTCCTAATGTAGGGTGAGTGCAAAACTAATCCATCTGTGATAATTTAATTGTTATTGTGTGTACTTAATACGGTTTTGCACTCCACTCGCTGTATAATTATACCATATTTGTTGGTTATATAACTTATATACCTACATGTTTGATTTTACAGATGGTTCCTTCGTATTAATTCTTTAATTAGGATTTAATTGGCGCACTGTAAGGAATTTATTCACAACTAATTCTATATATAACCATATATATATGGTGTTGGAAGTACTAACATAATTAATTATGAACTTGATTTGCTGCCAATCCATTTCTTAAATCTTTCATGTTTTACCAAACCTGTTTTTCGGTACAAGCTATAATATATGAGTTTAGCCAAGGGAAGTAATTGAGAGAATATCACTCCGTTGATAGTACACATATTTTACTCTGTATTACGACTATCTGGGATACAAAAATAGTCAAATTGAGTCTATAATGTTCCGAATATGTTTGAGTATGGTGGGTCTTGACATTTCTAATGAAAGGTTTGGTTGCATCGGAGATTCAAGATTTGTATGAGTAATGTCACCTTTATGTATCATTGATCTTTTTAAATGCTTCACATTACTTAGTATATAGACACTATAAGTTGTGGTGGTTTGTGGTGTACTGAAAAATACTGTTCATACATTGAAGGAGCTTCATTAATTGTGTGGTTTCGTATTAAACCACTGGTAATTTGTGCATTTAGAAAGTTGTCTTAGAGTTGGCTGAAATTCGGCCAAATTCTAGTTAACAGATCGTAAGTTAAGCAAAAAGATCAATGGTAAATGCATGATGTATTGTATGTGTCCATAACATTAAAAACTATTATTGAGTAGGATAACTGAGATACATGTAGTGGTATGTCAAAGGCATGATTGATGTGTTGTTTAAACAATGCTTAAAGATAACTGGGAACTGATATAGGGAACTGCATGCCAACCGCTTACTGGTATTATATTAAACCTACAGAAGTATGTTGTTTTTACTGCTGAGTTGGTACTTGTATACTTTTATATTGAAAATAAGTTTGTTAATGATTTTGAAGTTTTTTCCGCTCAGGGGTTTTTATGTTTGATCATTTGTTTGAATTTGGTTCCATAATAATTTATTGTATACTGATTTTTTGAGGTGATATTTCTTTAGATATGTATTAAATGTCTTTTGACTGTTTAATTGCCTAGATTTATTCTAAACTAAACATTGTTTGGTTAACAATTTTCAATTATGAATTATTTAGTCAAGCTATTACTTTTAAAAGTGAATTTCTCTAAATGCATTCATTCAAAATTAGTTACTTAGATCATAAAATAAATGAAGTCTGTACCTGTTGCCTGTAATGTTATTCTTGTATTGTGACGAAGTTTAAGATTAGCCTCAATTTAGATTTTGGTGCATGGTATTGATAGTTGCTGTATCTGAATGAAACAATCTAGTGCAAAATGCATATGAATGAAATCTGCACGGGTCTGGGACTGAAAACTTCAATGATATACAATGCATATACAAATATAGTATACATGTCAAAGAGTAGGAACCCTGTGGTTGTCAACTAGTGGTCTATATCAATAAATATAGAGCTTTATGTGTTAAGATCAGAAACTGGTATTTGGTTGTATAGGACTTACATTTGAAATATAGCATTGCATCTCGTCGGATCTCATATTGACTTGACATGTCCTTGTTTGTTGTCTAAATTGCGTAATATGGATGTGTGTTGTTATGTCATAATGTATTAGCTTGCCTTAAACTGTGTCACATGTCTGAATATTTACTCTGCATCACAAATTGCTTTTGTCTGGAATAAATCTGACCATTCTTTGTAGTATGAGGTCAGGAGACTAGACTAATAAATAAATCCAGGGGTCTGCTTATTGCATTACTAGTTAAACGTGTGAAACACTTACTGAATGAATTTCTTTTGTAAAAACAAGTAATCTGCAATATGTAAATGGATGAACATAAGAGTAGTTGATGCAATCTTCAAGGAATTTAAAGTCTTTCATTGAATTAAAAAAAAATCTCTTATAAAATACTTCTGTAAATTAGATTTTTTATCAGCTGTGCGAGTTTTTAAGCTATGCGCTTCGTATTTTTCTCTACATATGTTGTATTTTATATTGCAGAATGCAGGTGGACAGCGTATAAGTGGTGAATACAATGGATACATCAATGGTGGAGCTCCGCCCCCTGCCCCACCCCCTATGTCAAACCGTGGAGGTCGCGGAGGTGACAACTCTTTTCGCTACTTTTGATGATACTTACTCTTACTTTTGACACTTTCAAGCAATACATTTTGTTTATAATTTTGTACTATTTTCTGCATAAAACTGAAAGATATTGTAGTTAGGATATCAATTTAAGCATTCTGTCAGAATTATGTTCAAGATTGATTTTTCTTAACTCACAATAAACTGGGTTTTTTATAAAGACGATTGGAAATATTTTTACATATTTTCTAGATAACCATTGTAGGTGCTTGAATTCAGGATGTTCAATGTTGCCATGGCAACTGTTTGACTTTTACTAAATGTTCTGAGGTTTTAAATTAGCAATGTAGGTACATGATGCTCGTAATCATTCAGTTTTGTATAAATGTATAAAACATGTTACTTTTTTTATAAATGTGAATGTCAAATTACCTTTACTGTAACTTTTTGTGTTGTAAGTGAAACCATAGTTGGCATATAATCAGAATTAGTGTTGATACGATGGAGTTGATTAGTTGTTGTAAATGACACTATGTTGTGGAACTGGAAGGAAACACATCGCCAGATCATGTGTTATATGATAGAAAATCTGTGGATTATTTGTCTATGATATATACATGTAGTGCAATCTCTCCATAGCAACGCCCTTTGGAATATGCAAATTTTGGCCGTTGTTGAGAGGTTGTTGTTACTGATAGATTGAATTGATTGTAAAGATTTACTATGTGGCATTGATTATATTGTTGCACTGTTAAATATCCCAGCAGTGTTGAAAAAAGGGGGGGGGTAATATCGTTCATTGTGAAAGACAATGGTTGGTTACCTGTTATTCAAAGCTTTTAAGAAACAAAATCCTAACATATGATTTGTTTTTGTATGTATGTTTGCAAAGTTTGATTTGCAGTAACATTTGCGACCCGATCATTGCCATTCTAGGTACGTTTTTTTTATTTTGTACATATATATGTATATAATTGATCGAATTCATTCATTAGTTACTTAGGTCCAGATAGTGTGTATATCATACACAGTTTATCATTCCAGTATCTTTATCTTAGCCAGTGGAGCCTGAATTGTTATGCTGACAAATGATAGTGTCAGCATCTAGGATATTTGTTGCCATGGTTATTGTTAATAGAACTGTATTCTTTAGATGTAATATTGAACCTTTGGATTGTATATAATCTGTTTGATTTGTATCATTCATTTACACTTATACATAACAATACAACAAAGAAGGAAAGGGAATTATTTCTTCTTTATGTTTTAGTCTTGGTTTCTGCATGCCCAAATTGTCGTCTAATGTCTGCAAGCATCAAGTTACTGTCACTATGGTTTTTAATATGATGAAATTCACCATTGTGTATCTATCAGTGTTTATGTATCACATTCGTGAGAATCTGGTAATATGGTTAGTATGAGAGGTTGTGTAATTTTTGAAGTTAGTTGCCATTGTTTCTGTGTTTATATATTAATGAATATTATATTGATTTCAATATAGCTTTATATACATATCATATCAGAGTTTTTTATTACCAAAATATTATGCAATGTGTTTTTGTTCTGAATAATGTTTGTTCTCATATATACAACTGTTCTCATATAATATATGTGTACATATACGAATATTATATCAAATGAAAAAGGTATATCTATGTCATTGGTGGTCTGTGTTGACCATGAAGTAATTTGCCGAAAGATATACTTATGTAAAATTGTTTGCTGAGGCTGTTCACCAGTCTTTGTTACTTATTTCTCAAAAGTTTTGATTTTTACTGTAAGTTTTTATTACGCAAGTCTTTGTAGGACTTTAACTGCTTGATTCACTGACAGTTGAATAATTTTCTATACTTGTGGGTAGAGTAACCAAAACAATAGAAAAGTCTGAACGTATTTTATTGCTTTTTTTCTGTGTATTTGATTAAGATGATGTACAGACTATATTTTCATAATATTCATGATAATTTAAAGTGCCTGTTTGAAATTCAGTATTTTTTCGAAATTTTATTAAAAATTAGTAATGTATATACAAAATAACTTTTTATCGCATTATTGTTTTAATGCTTAAAAATATTTATTGGGATTTTGTGGCTTTGTTAACTGATATGAACATGATCTGAATATTTGTTGAAACTATTTATAGATTTTATTAACATGTTTAACATTTTGTTGAGAAATGAATAATGTTTATTACATTCACTCAAGAATCAGTTATGAAAATTACCCCACTTAATTTGGGGTCATGCTTAAAGTTACCCTTGTTTACATGAATTTTTGTTAAGGGTCGATGTCATTGTTGTGGATGAGATAATAATGGAATTCTACTTACATCTTACTTTCTAGCATCATGATTTTGATGTAAAATCATACTTTTTTACTTTCATTTGTGTGTTTAAATTACCTAATAGTTTTTTAATTAACTCACATTTTTGGTGCATTGTTTAACATTGCACATTAAAGAATATAAGCATTACGATAAATTATTTGGTTTGATTTAACAATGTGTACTCCTGTTAAACATTACGAGGTAGATCTCAATGAAATTTTACGGGCGTCAGAGTTCTAATATACATGTACATGTATGTACAACGATAGCTTTATTTCAGTTTAGCTTTATATCTATACAAAGATTCTGTCATAATCAAATCTAGGTTGCAATACTGAACAACAGATAAAAATGTTTTTTTTGTGCAATTGTAAATATCAGATATGATTGATATAAGTTTGTATCTGGAGTAGATATGTACAGGAATAGGTGTATCATTATGTGACATACATACAGTCATGGTAGTATACTGTCAACATAAATACTGTGATGTTACGAATCTGCACTGCTGGTAAATTACCCATGTTATTACAAAACCACTGTTTCCCATACATTTTACCAACATAAATATGTAACTATGTGCATTCTTTTATATCATGAACTGAATTTAACAGAGAATTAACATTACCCCAGTTTGATTATAAAATATACAAATCTGGGAGTGGAGTGAAAGCATAACAAGTCTATATGCTTATTTTATTTATATGCACATAGACTAACAATGCTTTCACGCATAGAAATGAACACTACTATGATATCACAGTGTATATGTTATTGTACAATTTCATGGTTGGACAAGTTTATTGTATTGATCAGTTATGTACCTTCCTTTTTTCATAATCAAAATTAATGTTGGATAAATTTCGTTTTACTATACTGGTATCCATGGATACATTTGATACAAAGTTATAGAATTCATCTTTGATATTATGAGGTTTCTCATCAGTGGAGATATGTTTCTCCTTGTTTTGTGTTAATGTAGACTGTTAGGCGTAAGAGATTTTATATTTCAAATTAAAAAATGTAGTTATGCATATTTTAATGACAAAACTATAACCCTTTGTATAGCATTTCATAGAGAGGCAGGTACAAGGTACCATGGTAACATAACTTAAACTGAGCCGAGGTGAACAATTTAATCAAGTTAGGGTGTGTCTTTCAATTCCATTTCATACAAGCAGTATTCTTGTACAATTTGAATACATTGAGTAAATGCCACTTCTTTCCCAATTCCTATGATAATATTCAAACTGAATTTTATTCTTAATTCTGATTGGTTGATTAAAGTAACACAAATAGGACTGAACTCCTTGGCAATACTATTTATGGCTTTATATCTGTAAGAATTCTATCCTCTATCAGCTGGACACGCTTGTGTTACTATATAGCTTGCTGTTTTCTGGCATTGTTCTGTGTAAGTTGTGAATTGAACATTCAAAGTACTGTAACAAATTCAGAGCAGATGCAGCAATATGCTGTCTAACCGACATGTGGTCGACATTTTTGTTCTGCCATAGAACTTTTCCTGTCTTGTTGCTTTGCAGTTCCTGCTGTCATTATTCTTACATGTATCTCTGAGGCATCTTATCCCAGAAACTCTTTGAAGGAAAAACATTTCTAAATATATGTGCAATATTCCTTGCTTACCGTTTTTGTCCATATTCAAGCTTTGATATCTGTACAGATAGGTTATATATACAGGAAGATTATAAAACGTCCGACTTATATTTGCTGTATAAAAGTTTATTCTTAGTTAAACTACATTTGCATGATTAGTTAAGTGTTAGCTAGATAGTTTCCCTATAAGACAAGTGTGAATGATACTTTGCTAGACACTGTATTGCATGTTCTACATCATTCTGTACTAAATTCTTGACGGTTTAATTTAGTTACAGTTTGGTCTTATGTACTGCTAGAATACGCAGTCTATTTCTTTTTTTGTTTCTGTATTGTAAGCTGTCGCTAGATTCCTGCATTATGATATCATTGTTCAGAAATTAAAAGAAAAAAATATCAGAAAGATAGAAAAAAATTTCCTTCAGTTTTGATGTGACAATAAGGATATATCTTGCACAATTTGTATATATATTCCTGTCACTGGCTTATTTGTTACGTTGCCATAGCAACAAATGTTACCCAAGATTCCTTGCACCTGCCTTCCCGTGACTCATTGCTGTAAATGGTTGTGCTGTATTAATAATATATACTCAAAAAAGTATGTTTATATCATATTTATTTACCAAATAAATTTGTATGAAACATTTAATATGAATAAATGTAAAAGATTTAAACTGTTTGTGTTGTCTGCCATATGTCACCTGACTGTTGCCAAAGTTCCGTTTCATACAAACATGTTTTACTGCAGAGTTATTTACCATATTGTGTTGCTAAACTGCAACCTGTAGAAACACTTGCTTACTCTATATTTCTATCCCTTACTTTCCTCACATATGCCAGCGTATATCCAGTAGCACTTATATTTCTCAATTCTGTTCTATGTAGAAACATGATCCAAGGTTATATAACTGAGTTTTGAGACCAGTGTCAGAATGCAGACTTACCATTGGTCAGATTGAAATGTACATTCAAATTCAACCAATCGGAGGGTTGCATACTGAGACTGGTCGCCAAACTCAGATTTATCACATCAGTGCCAGGAGTTCCAATGAAAAATATGTCAAACAAAAGAACAGTCGATATTCTAACTTTTGAGTGTTGAAACAATTAAAAGTTGAAAGTGGAACAGACAACATACAACAATGGTAAGACTAATCATTTCAACTTTTGGTGTATTGATTTCAGAAAGGACACCTTGACTTCAATACAAAGTCTTCATATGTAATATAAGCCATATAGTCTTTAGCAGCTCATTTACTGTTAGAAAACTGTGTGTAAAACAACGTCTACAGATTCTTTTTAAACAAACATTTATTACGCAAAATGACTGAAGGAAAAGTCGTGGAATGAAAACGTAGGATTGTGTGGTTGATACGTGTTGATCACAACAGCTTTACTGTCAAATATACTTAATGCCATTATAAACTCAACTATATCACTTTAGCCTTCATTTGGTTCCAAGTGTTAAAAGTGTTTTATTATTACAAATGAGTGAATCATTCTTCAAAAAGAAATTAAACTGTGTATAATAATTGATTAAGTTTAGGAAATTATGTTTGAGAATTAAAATATAATTATTTCTGTATAATTTCACTGTGCTTATTGCAAACAATTTTTTGTTGCGTTATTAATGGCGTTGAGTATAGATTGATTTAATTCTACAGTGACTGCCAGGAAATGTATAACTGGCTAATACAGTATTCATTTGAATTATGTTGATGATATGCTGTTGAAATAAATACTTGCTATCAAATAACATACAGATATTGAATTGTGGGTAATTTGATTTGTGATGTCACATTGTTTGCTTGAGCAACATAATTATATGATAATTAGTGAACTATGTAAATGTCTTAATCATGACAACGATTAGTTTGTACTGGAGGAATTCACGCATACACTATAATGGTCTTGTGTGGCTACACACAACATTGACATTTTCAATGGTTATGATTTGACTTGCATTAAAACACAAAGATAACAATTTCAACTTGCATTAAAACACAAAGATAACAATTTCAACTTGCATTAAAACACAAAGATAACAATTTCAACTTGCATTAAAACACAAAGGTAACAATTTCAACTTGCATTAAAACACAAAGATAACAATTTCAACTTGCATTAAAACACAAAGGTAACAATTTCAACTTGCATTAAAACACAAAGATAACAATTTCAACTTGCATTAAAACACAAAGATAACAATTTCAACTTGCATTAAAACACAAAGGTAACAATTTCAACTTGCATTAAAACACAAAGGTAACAATTTCAACTTGCATTAAAACACAAAGATAACAATTTCAACTTGCATTAAAACACAAAGGTAACAATTTCAACTTGCATTAAAACACAAAGATAACAATTTCAACTTGCATTAAAACACAAAGATAACAATTTCAACTTGCATTAAAACACAAAGATAACAATTTCAACTTGCATTAAAACACAAAGGTAACAATTTCAACTTGCATTAAAACACAAAGGTAACAGTTTCAACTTGCATTAAAATACAAAGGTAACAATTTCAACTTGCATTAAAACACAAAGGTAACAATTTCAACTTGCATTAAAACACAAAGATAACAATTTCAACTTGCATTAAAACACAAAGGTAACAATTTCAACTTGCATTAAAACACAAAGGTAACAGTTTCAACTTGCATTAAAATACAAAGGTAACAATTTCAACTTGCATTAAAACACAAAGGTAACAATTTTGACCTGCATTAAAACACAAAGGTAACAATTTTGACCTGCATTAAAACACCAAGGTAACAATTTCAACTTACATTAAAACACAAAGGTAATGATTTTGACTTGTTCAGATTTCATACATGTAAATATTTGTGTATTGTGAGAGAGAAAGACGCAGACCACTGAGGAGAATACTTATCGTGATAAGTCAGTAAGTACTAAATATTAATGTTCAATAAATCTTACTAACCTTGCACTGTGATGTAGCATGCACATTTTATAACATTTGCTCGGTTCTTGTATTTTCTCACTGATGTACAAATGAGCACTGCTATGGGATTTACAACCTCTTCTGTAGGTGACGTCATTTCAAGAAAACGCAACATGTGATGTCACTATTTGCTAGCAGGAAACAATATTTTCTCCATATGGTCACTTTGTTTTCATATTACCACATGGGGCAAATATTGCTTACTGTCAGTACATGGTGACATCACATGCGCAATTTTCTGGCATAGACATCACTTAAAGAAGTCAGTTTGGAAATCGTACAGCGGCGCTCAAATGTTCCTATGGTAGTTTGATAATAGACGTTTACATAGATACTGTTAAATTAGTATTGGAGGAACTTGTATCTATAGATATATGTAGCAAGTCATTCCAATGTATGTTTTTGTAAATTCCGTATTTTTCTGCTTGTTTATATAGGCTTTTTTCCTTGACTGTATATTATAATAGCCGATGTCCTGATTTCAAATTTTGCTTTTTTAAAATAATTTTGAGATAATGACTATTTTGTCCTTATTTGGTGATGGTTGTTATACATAATTGTGTACTACTGGCTATAATCAAAGGGGTGTGTAACAATTTCTACTTTCACTTTGTGTTCGTGTACTGTAAAGAACCCAAAGTGAAAGTAGAAATTGTTACAGACCCCTTTGATTATAATCTTAGCATCTATGATATGTTACTAAAACTTCTTTGTAGTCTATTAACGAGAATTATGCTTGTAATTAAATGTTTCTACTTGAAAACATATGGAAGAAGGAATGTACATGATATGTACGTCCACTGTTGGTGAGGCAAAATCATACTTTTTGGCATCATTCATATAAAATCTATTTAGCATTAATGACATATGAATGTTAATGGTTTTCAAAGCCTCCGAGTATTTTTTGGTGAGTACCTGAATGGTTTTGAGCTGTGTACTATTTACGAACAGTGATGCTGAGAGTGGATACGTATTGCAAGGGGTTTCTAAAGCTTCCCCTTGAAAATTTGGAACTTAGGAGGCAAATGTGTGGTTCTTATGCTAAATTTTTCGGTACATGTATTCAGACCTTTATTCTCTTGGCTGATAAATTGTATACATTGACATATGTGCATATGCATGGAGACATGGCTGCTTTACTTCCATAGGTTTACATCTAATACAGTTATATCATCTTCTAGTTTGTATTCTTGGCTTTAAATTGCTGTAGAAATCAATAGACATTTTGTTTAATATGTAATAAATGATGTTTTTTGTATTTTAGTTCATTTTGACTGTTAATCATTTTATCTTTGTATGCAATTGATTTGAGTCTGCATGGAGATACTTAGGTTGAAGCATCAAAATGCGTCTCCATGAAGTAAAGGGTTAATCATGATATATTACAATAACATTTTGTCAAGTTTCATTGGCTTGTATATTAATGCTGCTATTCAGAAGCAATAAAACTGTGGTGCATTTTATTACCACTACAATTTTGAAATTTGCTATTCAGTGTATGATTATTATGTTCAAACTGTTTGACTCTCAAATTAGACCATCTATCTTCAACAACACCATAACCACTTTAAGTTTAACTTGACTGAAAATGATGTTTTTGCTTGTGTTAACATACAAGATTTTTGAAGTGTGATCACTGACTGTAATTCCACCAGTTGCTTGTTCTAATTCACTTTCTGCATCGACATTGTCTTGTTTGATATCTTATATACCATGCATATGATGCTCATTTTGAGTTATTTATCTATATATGCACCTCATTTAACTTGTTTATATAACAAACTACTAACATTGTGTCAACAAAATAACTAGTTGTATTGACTGTTTTTTCACCTTTCTTACAATTATATACTCGGTACATTTAAAAACGCAAACATTTTTACCAACTATGCTTCTATAAATTCAGTGTTATTATATGTACTTTTGAAACTTATTTTTTATGAAAATATGCGTCGATTATCATGAAATTTAGCTAACATGTTGCATACACATGAAATATTGTGTCAAATTGTTTTTCTTGTAACCTAAAAAGTCAGTCAATGAAAATTTAGAAATCCTACATTGTGTGTTTATAAACGTACTGAGTATATTTTCATTAATTAGTTTATAATAATGTAATCATTACACAGCAATAGCAGACATGTAAAATATTACGGTATGTTCAAAACTATAAAACAGAATTTTAGCAATATTCAAGGCCTGGGATCATAATGGATACTTACAGTTAGCTTTCAAATCACAAAATTTACTTTTATGGGTCTGATGATGACTTGTATACAATACAATACAATACAATACAATACAATATGCTTTATTTAGGTATTAAACATTTTACAACGTTTTTGCCACACATATAATTGGTGGGAGAGAAATAGTCATAGTGAACATTTAAAAATGAAATATGATGGTATGCAGTTGCAAAAAGTCTGACAAATATTTAACAGAAATAGTAATATAAGTACAATGTAGTTATCACACATTTGTGGGTTTTCTTTTCAACATAGCAAAGTAGATATATTTTGTGAGGCATTTTGAATTTGAGGACATGGTATTATAAGAGTTGGCCAACGTCATAAGAGTGTGAAAATGTACGATAATGTTAAATGAGTGCTGTATATTCTTTGTGGCTCATTTTCTTAGGGCTTTGAGTGTACAATGAGATCTGAGAATAAGTACTGAGTGTGGAGTGTGGCACTCAAACCTAAAAATCACTCCCATATCTCAAAACTACCATAAAGTCTCAAAGAAAATGGTATCAAAAAGATTGTTCCACACTCATTTGACATCTTCATGCATTTTCCATACTTAAATTTTCAATATCAGACTAATTAGAGTATTGTTTGTGATTTGAATGCTGAGTACAAGTATCAGTAATAATCCTCAGCCCTGATCCCAATATCGTTATGAAAATATTTATTTCTTCAGAATATTATTATCAAAAATTATGTTAATGTTGTGTAGTGTAAACTAACATACTAATTAGTAGCTTTGGTTTGGATTGTATTTTGTTTTATTATTCAATTTGGATGTTTTTATTAGTTATATATTTATTCCATGATGTGGTGAAATGTTGAGTCAGCCACTATGAAATACAGTAAAACCTCAATAATGCGACCATCATTGGGACCTATGTAAACTGGTCTAATTATTGAGGTGGTCTTAATATTGAGGTTGAATAAAGAGCAAAATAGTGAAAATGTATTTGAAAATTGTGTTCTTAATTATGAGATGATCTTATTATTGAGGTGGTCTTTGAGTGGGGTTTTACTGTATCTCGTAAGTTAGCAAATATTGTACCAGAAGATAATGTTTATTAATCCTTGTGAAAATTCATTAAATCTGGTAGAAAATGGTAATTTTACAATAGAGGAAGGATGAAAAAAATGTTTGTCCAATTAAGTCTCGCTCCATTAGGCAAACTCTGGTACTAGCACATCTGGGTTTTTTTGTATCACATTACACGTAATTCATGTGCATTGTATGTTTTATTTTGAATGAACTTTTCTTTATTTGATGCTTTGATTCTTCATCTTGATCATTTTCATAATTATATGTTACATAATCTGTACACAGGCATATTCACCAGTGTATTGATGTATTTATATATTTTATGCAATATCTTTTTTGTCTAGTGTATAAAGATTTTCTGAAAGGTAGCTTAAATTATTATCTTCACCATATTTACCCATAACAGAAGCATTTGTAGCTGGTTGGTATTATATAATGTAGTCCAATTGTTTTTTAGAACCAGAGAAAAGACAAAGACTACCTCCACCTACAGAAATCAAACCAACAAATCGTATGCCTTCTGCTCGGCAGCAGCCCCGCCCTCATGGTGAGAGTAAGTTCATCTTAATCAAAACAGTCCCCATGTATCAACCTTTTTAAAGGCTTTTAATGGAATCAAGATTTTATACATGTACAAACATATGTTGCATTTTCTCATGCTAAGTTTCTCCTCATGTTTATTGTTACGCAGACTTTGTTGCTTGGATCCCCATCTTTTTTTGGTTAGTTTTATTTCATTCCTCAGCCCATATTTTATTAAATTTGTACCCTAGAGATTCATATGGGAAATGCCCTGTTTTGTGACTTCGATCTTTCCTCTGCTACTTACGGTGGCACAGAGGTGACATGTGTATGTTTTTATTTATCTCGTGCGCACGACATACTAACTTGTGCGCACGAGATACTAAGTTGTGCGCACAACTTAATTATCTTGTGCGCACGACCGTAGCTACTCTATTATTTGCGTTTAATATGTTTTTATATAAATACAGTAAAGCCTCGATAATAAGACTACCCACAGGACCCTTGAAAACTGAGCTTCTTTTTTGATGTGCTTAATGTTGAAGTGGAATAAAGAGTGAAAATGAACTTGATAATTGTGTTCTTAATTTTGAGGTGGTCTTATTATTGAGGTGGTCTTTGTATGATGTTTTACTGTATTTACATACAATTTCAGAGAGCATGTATTCTCCTGACTTGCATACTGAATTACGCAATAAAATGAACACGAGTGATGACAGGTCATACCAGTCCAGTCCAAGAGGTCAATCAAGCCCCCAAGCTGGCCCCTCAGAGGACCCCTTTTACTCAGCTCCCTCACCTAGAGGTCAAAGGGATCGACCTAGTTCCCCAGTTCAAAGCCCAAGAGCTAACAACAGGGTTACAAATTTATCACAGTATTCAACAGCTGATGAAGTAAGAGAATGGCTTGAAGTGAAGGGATTTACTCGAAGGTATGGTTTTGTAAACAAATGTTATCCATTCCTGAGAACTACTGCTAGTAAGCTGCTTTGGACTCCTGAAGCAGAAACAAGTCTGTGGTTTTACATTTTGAGTTGAATATTTGTCACTATTGACAATGATTAATGATTTATTACTGTTTATAGATTACTAATGAAATGTTGTACAATGAAACCCGTTATAAACTGAACTACTGTCTAAACTGAACGCTTTGTCGGTACCGATATTTTTGTTCTTACCCTAAGAATACTGCATTCTGTGAAAAGTGATGAAACAATGTCAATTCTGAACCGATTTTTCATGCTCCTCAAAACATGACTTTATTTCAATATTACTACAGCTGGTGTTAAGTGCTGTGTGGCGGATGTAAAAAATCGCCCCGTAGTTCGTCCAAAGTGTAGTTTACCCTAATCAACTTTATATAATTTAAGTTTTACGTTAGGTCGCTGTGTGTAGTGGTTAGCATAACTGACCAGCCAGGTCGCTGTATGTAGTGGTTAGCATATCAGACCGGCCATCCGTAGACCCAGACTCGAATCCCAGTAGCGCCATTGACCGATTTTTTGTGTTTCTCAAAACATTACTTTATTGTAACATTTCTGACTTAATAACTGTAATAAACAGTATTGAACTTAATTCATTTTCATGTTATTATTACAGATGTATGGATCTGTTACAAGGATATAGTGGACTGGATTTGTTTGGTTTGGATAGACATGAGTTAGAGAGACTTCTAGGTCGTGATGAAGGTCGTCACCTTGACAGTCTGATGATGGTTCAGAAAAACAATGCTGGTGTATGTATACATTGTTCTTTTATTGCTGGAGAATGTCTGGTTACATAGTGGTTCACATTAAACAACACATCTCTGTTGCAAGGGTATCAGTATTACCCTTACATCACATGGAGAATCATTACAATACATAGTTCCCTAACTACAATATTTACCTCCCTTGTTCTTAACTGTGGGCCATTTTGATAGGCAAAAACTGATAAACCCTAATAGGAGTAATTTCTAAATATGTGATAATTGAGAAAATACCAGGACAATTTGCGTTTGACAAACACCTTTTCTTCAACTTACTGAGCCATGTTATACATTCAAACTGTTCTGGACTGTTACAAACAAATATGCCTCCATTGAAACTTGAAATTTAGGAGATTTGCTTAAAAATATACAGTAAAACATACAGTTAAACCTCAATAATAAGACCACATTTGGGACCCTTGAAAATTGGTCTTAATATTGAGGTTGTCTTAATATTGAGGTTGAATAAAGAACAAAACAGTGAAAATGGTCTTATTATTGAGATGGTCTTATTATAGAGGTTAGTCTCTACGTGAAGTTTACTGTATATCTGTTTAGTACCATTGATCTTAACTGAAGGTAATTTTCTGTGCACAGAATTTTTCTCAAATAATTGTTGCTGTGCTCAGGGGCATACGGTACTTATATTAGTGTATCAATGTCTCTGCTCACACCAACATATAATTGCACGGCTGAATTACATTGATTTCAGTATCGTACAAGAGGTGCTTCGGAATTGAGAGCAATACTTCAGAAAAGAAAAGATCGCGTTGAAACAAACAACAACCAGGATGATGGATTTGGCTCTCGGCCAAGTTTTATGCCGGAAACTCCACCGGATTATTCACCCCCTGAATCAGAAGGTAAAGTAGTTGTATCGCCTTGGCTATTTTTTTTAAATAGATATCGGAAGTAATGGTGGGGGCAAGCAGTTCCAAAATGACTGCCAAAGTGAATGTCTGTAGTCTTTTAAATATTGGGAATATGAGGCACACGAAACATTCAGATAATGTTGAATTTTGTTTCCCTGGGCAGACGTCTTGTAGGAAAACAGCATCACATACCAAGATGAAAGTTTATTCATTCACATACCTTCTAGGTCTATTTCCAAACTATTTGTATATGGAAATTGTCAAGATGTTGTGATTGAAGGTTAAGTTGGTATTTCTCATTTGGAAGAATTCAGTCAATGCTTGACATTGAGTCATGTATATAGGTGAAGTGATCACAATGCCATGTTACAATTAGTTGGAAGTCAAAACTGTGTCGGATAAACTTGTCCAACACTACTTTTTAAAATGGTATATGTGTAACTGCATAGCATTGAGACATAAACCATAGAAATAATAACTTATATTCTTTAAGTTGATTTACATGCATATATGTTTTTAAGCTTGTAAAACAATCAAAAATCTCACTGAACTGTTAGTAAGCATTAGTATAACATTGCTTCCAATGTTTTAAGTCTTTAATTTCCTATTTCAACTTAGGTCAACTGGTAGTAAAAAATGTGGTTCCAATGCCTTGCTATAAAACATAACATTTTGCCTTTTGATTTGCTATAAGGCATAAGGATAGCAAGTTTATGACAAATAACTTTTGGTGCTTTATTCTGAATTATCTCCCTTGCATTGTTGTCATCAGCATTTGTATGTTGTTGTTTTTTATAACTTTCAGTATCCTCAGATGATTTCGGAGACGCTGGTAAAACATTGCGCAATCTTCTTGAACGTCAGAGAAAAAAGATTCAACAAGGCGGATATAAGGGTCCCTATCAGTGATAACAGACAATGTGGGACATTCTATTTGTGATATAAAACTAAACCTTAATGTGATTGATAAACAGACAATAAATGAAGAAAACCATATGCAACATTATATACCTTTAAAGATGTTTTAAAAGTATTAACATTTATTTCATATACACTCAAGAGTATTTGTTAGACAAACGTGTGGCAAACTGATGTTCATGCCACAAAAATACTCTGTGGATATACACAGACAAGCTATTAATGATAGCAATCACAATAATCATGAGTATTAAAATGATTTATTTTTCAACTACATGTATTTTGATATGCAGAGAACATGTCATTTGGTGTCCATGTAATGATCATCAATGTAAGAGAGGTTTAAGTAACTTAGCCATAATATAGATGTAGATACTGTACATCTTTGTTTTATTGTTCACTAACATATCTTATGTATTACTAGTATTCTTGTACCTCCTTTCAGTAGTTCATATATATGTTTTACATGTAATATTTCTTGCCATTAATGTGCCAAGCTCGTCTTCTAGAAATATACTTTCTATTACTTTGTTTCTATAATTGTGTTTATACAGGATGTGATATAAACCAAATTGTAGTTTTGTCTTTTGTTGTAAAAGCAATTTATTTGAATATTTGCTGATAAACAAATTTACACAGTACATCATTGTATAAGGCATAGTAGTCTCGGGGTAGAGGGTCATACTCTTCATAGTTTGGCGGACTTCACTATCCTTGAGTATTGTTTCAAAACCCGGGAAGGGGATGTTGAGAGTGATTAATATACTTTTAAGAAATTTAGCATTGTTTATCGCACACACAAGTGATGTACCATGATCCATGTATTGTACCGCAATATGAAATCAATTCAGTTTTTTTACCAATCATTTTACTATTTCCTGCTAA
Source organism: Mactromeris polynyma (assembly GCA_032209605.1). Classification (NCBI taxonomy): domain Eukaryota; kingdom Metazoa; phylum Mollusca; class Bivalvia; order Venerida; family Mactridae; genus Mactromeris; species Mactromeris polynyma. The sequence goes on along the minus strand of JASFXZ010000007.1, from coordinate 20,153,085 downwards.
GAACTACAAACTGTAGAAGTGTGAAATTATCTAGTCATAAAAAACTTGCATTAGTAAAACATGAAGTAGGAATGATGACTGTTTAATTTTCACTCAGATCTAATTAACAGAAAAAAATGAAAGGAGTTTGATGACTGTTTTGTTCCAGCTTATGTATGTTTATATAAATATGTACAGGCATAATTATCATAAAAAATTAAGTTAATGAAGCAATATATTGTGGTACACATTGCGATATGTAACTGAAGTATTGCTATATATTGTGGTATACTTCAGGCATAATGTGACAGTCCTAATCGTGGTAGTTTTTATAGCACATGTATTTGATTCATAAGTACATTGAGATGAGCAGCATTTTTCATCACCGATTCTTTCCGATATAATCCTACACTTTTCTAAACTTTATATTTTGTCTTCATATCTATAACACAGAAGGACTATTCTAGCATTTATACTGTAGAGTCATATTTACTATGCAATCATGTGCTTTTTTTATCAGTCTTTAATTATAATTGTGTATTTACCTAATTGATTTTTAATTACATTATCACTTTTTTTATTAAAATTGTGAAGAATTACTAATGCCCTTCTGTTATAATGAAAAAGATCATACCGGAGATCAAATCCATGTTTTTCTGATTTTTTGTTTTATATGAGAAGCAAGGAAATATTTATCTGAAGTGCTAATTATCTCGAAATGTTGAAATTCTACACTAGTCTTTGTTATGGCTATTTGATGACAGGTCATGTGTACTATATGGTACTCTCTTTAAACATTCTGTAAGCTGAATAACGAGATTTTGACGAGATTTTGGCTCACCAGTGACAATATGTATATCACAAATTCATTGATCGTTACCGTATGTTAATCTAGTTGCTTCTTGCCATATGTTCATGAAGGTTGTATTACAATTGTATGCATTATGTCCTCCCCACTGCATAAATTAACTTTACCATTATAATCTACTAACAAGTTCATTACATTTGTTATGTGTTTATTTCATTTCATCCATCTGTTCAAATATGTTTACTTCATAATACAATTTGAGGGACGACAGCAAAATGAGCATATCTTTGAAGGTGGACATGTGCTTTGATCCCTTGAAGTGTACTTTAGTCCTGTTATACAGATTGTTTGTGTAATTAATGAATTGTAGAGGTGGATCTATATACAAACATGCTTGTCATGTGCCATGTGTAAATGTGTTAAATGTACTTGTCATGTGTACATGTGTCAAATGTACTTGCCATGTGTAAATGTGTTAAATGTACTTGTCATGTGTACATGTGTCAAATGTACTTATCATGAGTACATGTGTCCAATGTACTTGTCATGTGTAAATGTGTCAAATGTACTTGTCATGTGTAAATGTGTCAAATGTACTTGTCATGTGTAAATGTGTCAAATGTACTTGTCATGTGTAAATGTATCAAATGTACTTGTCATGTGTAAATGTGTCAAATGTACTTGTCATGTGTAAATGTATCAAATGTACTTGTTAAGAATATTTTTGTATTTTTCATAAGGTTAAGACTATTTGAAAAATATTTGAAATTCCCAAGTGGCTCCTGCTTAAATACATAAAGCAATGTAATGTTACTATGGTGATGAGATTTGGAATCAGACACACTTATTTATCTACCAAAAATTACCATTAGCCGGCCCAGTTAGCTTAGTGGTTAGTGCTGGGCTGTCACCTGCGAGGTCCGGGTTTAATTCCAAGGCTGGGCAGGTCATGTCCTTCTGTAACATTTGGCTGTGGTCTTTTTTGCTCATTCATGTGGCGAAGTTGTCAGTTGCTTGCAGAAGAGCAAGTTAGTACTGGTTGATAATTTATTCCAGGAAAACTGGGTAAGTCAACTGACCACTGCATATAAATAACTTATAAGTTTCTGAAAAACACTGTTAAAACCGATTAAACCGACAAATAAAAATGACTGTGACTTATTGTGATCGCCTATTGTCCATCATTGTTCTGTTGCGATGAAACTTACATAAAAGGTACCCAGTCTACAGTCTTGCATACGTGGAATAATCACAAAGATTACTTTAATAAGGTATGTGTTATAGCCCTTGAATGCTTTAAATGTGATCATCCCATAGCATTTTTATTACAATAGTTACATAACATTTGAAGTAACATTCTACAGATACATGATAAATCTGTAAGCACTTACTCTAGTATTCAAGTGAGCGATTTGGGCGCATCATGGCCCTTTTGTCATGTATGTATGGTATAAGATATGTTTACTAATATAAGTAAGAATCCTATAGCAAGTCGACAAATGCTTAGACCATTGTTACTGTTACTCGTGGATTTTGTCAATGCATTTTATTTTATTTGTTGATTTTGAGTCTATTGGAAGTGAAGGGAAAACTAATATTCATGTTATTCAGTATACATTGGATGTGTGTTATATATTGTTGTACCCTTGTATATGTACACATTAATAATCGTGTGAGAACTGTAATGAAACTGTTGATTTATGCACTATGCCAATAATCCTTAATGCAATAAACGGATTTTAGAAGAAGTCTGTGTCATGTTGTATGCAGAATATTGTTATTATATACCATCCCATCAGCATGTACTTCAAATGATATTCATTTGTTATCCAACAAGTTTCCATTTTATAGCTCCCCATAGGCATTAGTTCATCTGTAACCAATTTATTTAATCTCGCCAATGAATTCAATTGGACACCTTATGAAGTGACAATGGTCAGCACAGAAAAACAAAGATGACTGGGCAAAGATACTGGATATGGGTTGCAAACCAGTATGGACACCGCATTCGGGTGATTGTGATGTTTATGTGCATAACCCTGCTCAATGTGGGACTCGAACTCACTACCTTTGGGTCAGGTGTCAGGTGCTCCACCTCTCGTCCACTACGACTCCAAAGATATAAATTAATTACATGTATTACAATCACAAGAACAGAAGAACTTTATGCTGTGGTAAATAATTATTATATTCACACAAATACCATGAAAGCGCTTCACTACACCACTTCACCGGATACATGTGATACATTCATCCAACTATGGTTGGTGCTCCACCATGGGAAATATAAATAATCATAGGTTCAGTGGTCAATGTCAAGGTCAATGTGTGTCCAGCATGCTTCAAGTCGTTTGAATGAAGTGTACGTGTACTTTGGCTTCCAGTGACGCCAGTGAACCTTATTCCACCATTTGAAGTAATGCCCAATGGTAGATCGAGTACAATTTGACGTGACACCGTATTGTCTATGTCCACCGGTAACCAGGCAACGAGATGGGAAGCTTTCCTAAGTAAATCAGACGAGTTTTGATTCATTGTGTTATGAGATTGTCCACCTAAGGCGTAGACAAAACCTTCGTCGTTTTCTTGCACGATTCCTACAAAATGGGTATCGCCAATATGTTGAAGTAATCCTTCAAATGCATAAAACACTGCTTTCTTACGGAAGTTTGTTTTAGTTGAAGTTGTTAATCCACTTCGACAAAATAGTGTGTCACAATCATCGGTGTTAGCATAGAAATACCAGGTCGCTCTTTCAACATTTGATCTAGCCAGTAACATCAAACCTCGGATTGCGTATATAGCCTGTGCTTTCTGGCTTACACATTCAGTTCCGCTACAACCCTCGCCCTCTCCGTCGCCATCCCAACCCCATTCTGTCACCCAAATAGGTTTTGTTGGAGTATTCGTATCACGCCATCTTGAAAGTGGACGGATGCTATTGAATGAAGAAAGCTTGTGTTCTGGATACGTTCCTCTGCGAACCCCAGCATTGTTATTGATAAAACTGTAGGTATGACAATTTAACACGTCAATATTCCCAGCAATGTCCGGAAGAACGCGTGTCCCGATGTAATTGCCCGTATCATCTTTGTCGTCTGCTTGGAAAGCGCCAGGTAACACAGTTAGTATTTTATCAATACTGTTCAGGCCTGACGACATGCTCCTCAGAACCCTAGCATAAAACGACGCCTCATAATCCCACGGTTCATTACCTACCTCAACAGCTCTTACTAAACCATTACCTTGAACAGAGCCGAAGTGCTTGGCTATTTCCTGGCCGTAATGGAACGCGGACTCTTCTGGATTGTTCCATTTATATTGAGGAACTGTCTTATTTGTGAATTGTAATGAAATATCGACGCTCATGTTGGCATTGACCCAAGCACGGTATTCCTTATCCCAGTTCAGCCACCACATCGCTTGTGTTCCCTTCCCATGAGCCATTTGTGCAAATTCTGGGTCAAGATCGGGATCTGTGACGTCCCATAGCAAATTGTGATAATTTCGCGCATGGCTCGCAACTTGCTGGTATAGCAATGGCCCTTCGTTGTTGTTGGTTAAAGAATCGCTGTACCCTTCCGTTCCCCAACCCCAAATACCATTTACACCTAACAGTTCTCTGAAACTTTTAGTTTGTCGTACCGGAACAATACGTGGTCCGTATACTCCATGTTCGTCCCAGGCGTCAACTTCGTAGCAATAAATGTGTTTGTAGTTTACTAACCTTACTGTGTATTTTAGAGCAATGAATCGAGCAGTTACAGGTTTGATATTTGTTGTTACAGGACGGATTGCACTAGGGTCAAGGTTGGCAACATCTTTCCATGTATGACCATCAACAGAGGTTCTCAAGACAAGCTTCGATGCTGCATTAGTGCCAGCCCAGTGTCTTGAACGAATGGTACCCACATTGCGAATGGCTCCCAAATCAACAGTCACTTGCTCCGTACATCCTTCTGTCCCTAAAGCTGCTATTTCTTTCACTGAGAAGTCGGAAGCAGACGACATCTCAAGTTTTGCCACAGTGAAATTTGAATGCATGATATTGATAACCTTGTAATTATCTGTGGATGTAAATGTTCTCAGAAGGTGTTTATTCATGTGTTGGTCAATGGCGAACAACGAGGCCGCGTCGTGAAATATTCCACTGACGGAAATCACCTGGAGTTGCTGAGGTGCAGAAACTGTGATGGAAAGAACAGCAAGGGTGCCGTTTCTTTTCATATTTGAGACTGTGTATACGTTACCGTCTGTTGCATCATTCAGATCGTTCTGTGTGTTCCCTCCTGAAATGCAGTTTCCCATTGAACATGCACCGATCAACACATTAACGTCATGTCGACCTAAATATCCGCTCGGTAGACAATATCCTGATACCCAGTTTATGTTGTCGTCACTGTCTATCACGTGCTCAGGGTTGTTGCCAGACGTCACCAGCACTGTCACGTGATCCAGTTTTGTATATGATGTAACAATGCCAGCATCCGGGTCCCAGCCTGATACCTTAACCACCATCATCAAGCTCAAACACAATGATAAGATCCGCATCCTCGACCTGTAATTACAAGTGTATATCGACGGATGAAGTTTAAAATAAAAGTTTGACCATATAAGCCTCGTTAGTATGATTCCATAATTCTTCCCAAAAATGTTGTTCGGTCGTCAATGGGCTAGCTGTCGTTCTGCTTCTTTGATATATGACTTTTAGGCGTACTTACAATTATGCACCAGGGAAATTAACCAAAATGGTGAGTCACATATGTCGACAATTCCAATTATACGTATTTCGAATCTCAATTATATACAATTTGAATTTAAGACATCTACTATTGTATACTCGACGATCTGGCTTTATCGGGTTAGAAATCTGAAGCAACCGATTGAGGCTTCCGAGCAGACATGGTCCACGTAGGCCTATATACCATATGATGTACAAATGTAGTGAACTAACCTCGACAATGATTGTGTTATGTTATTTGCTAAAGTAATAGTACATTTGTTGTGTACTTACATTTTCACAGGTCTGTAAACACCAGTATATAGATCTATAACTTTACATGGTCATTAATTATGTTGACGACTGATAACAAAGATGTCACGACCATTTACAATTATAACTTCGATGTACCGTATGACATTTTCAGTCGTAAAATGAAAAAAAGAAGACTCCAAAAAGACTACATGAATGACCAATTAATGCCAAGTTGGCTATAATTGATATAACTACAGAAGCTGTATATGATCAATCAAAGAAGGATACAGTTAAGTTCGGTATTGAGACTAACCTGTGAGAATACTGGCTAAAAGTAGATCTTAATACATTTGTACTAATTCCGTGTCGGTCTTTTATGTCATCATATTAGCATGACTTCAAGTATTTAATATTTAGGCTTGTTTCATATTAGAAGGTCAGATGAAATCAACCTGATACCGTGATCCCTGTCCCTTCCCTTATCGGCAGTTAGTTTCACTTCTTACAAGTATCACAGTCATGAAAGGTCTTGAAGTTACTCTATTTTCTAAGATAATGTGTTTCTATTACAATTTGTATTTCTGAGATGTATCACGGATAATCAAGTGTTACTTTTATGTTTATTGCAGTACTCATTTAAAAGTTGCACCACGTGAGTAAAACAAATAAATTCAAAAGTAACACTCAATTATCCCTTATACATCTCAAAAATACAAAAAAAATAGAAAAAACGACATATAATCGTTTAATAACGATATGTAGATGTGCATTTATACTGTAGTTTCCTTTCCTACCGTGTGTCTCTTGAAGTAATATCATTTAGTGTCCTCTAAATGTGTTAATGTGAATTGCAAGTAACATGAAGAAGAAGAAGAAGAAGAACTTTTATTTGTACTTAAACCCATAAAAGGTTATTGACAAAACATCAATATAACATAGAAAATAATACATAGCAATACGTGACAAGAAAATACAATGAAATGGTAAATAAATTAGGTTCATCTCTGTTGGGGGAGGCAGAATAATTTAAATGATAAATACATGTTAAAAACAAAGCATCCAATTCATATACATAATTACATAATTATATAAAATAATTTAACGTCAATGGTAACTCCTAGATCATCTAAATAGATCATCAAGGAAATGGCCCTTACAAAGAGCGCATAACCTATAATGATCGAGCAATTTTAAAATGTACAGTCACCAATTGCATGTGTGCTCTACCGAAACGAAATTGTAAAGCATCGCACATGTACACGCAATACTCAAGTCCCGATGTTTAGGCTTTAAAACTTAACTTAAGAAAATCACTGTTTCACATATAATTGATCGACTATTTTAGCATGTAATTCGGAATACATGTGCAAATATTATATTACCAGATGTCTGTTTTAAAAGACAGAGTCTGACAATGAGTGAAAATAATTAAAAACTCAAACATTAAACAAGTTACATTGTATATGTAACTTTACAAGAATCAAATGAAATATATATCGCATTTTGAAGTAAACTTAGTAATAAACAAAAAATATTATGTTGTTATTTTATTATAAATTTATTATTATGATTACACGTGCGTAAATATCACACTAACCTGTCGACAACGTTTCAATTTGTCCAATATACGAAAATAATACTTAACTTAGATACGAACTTGAATGATGAACGGGGAAAACACGAAGAACATTTAAATATCGTTGTTAATAGTCAATCCTTAATTTATTATTAATTAGTCTGTGCCGGATATGTACCGATAGCAATCAGTTGACACTCCCCCGATTTCAAGTAAAAACAACATATAGACCCAATCAGCTGAAGACTGAGATGATTGATAGGTCAATACGGATCGAACAGTCGCACGTTATATCCATCAAAATTCAATTCATTAAGAGGCATCCGCTTTAAAAACGCGAAGCCGGATTGTAAACGGCCTCGTTTCGTAGGCGTATTACATGCATAGATACACAGGCACTTGAAATAAACTATTTTAATGTTCTATATGGTATATTTACTATTCTTATAGTTTGTTTTAAGTACCTGTGCGTAAATATCTCAGTACTGAGTAAAGTCTCCGTTGAGGCAAACAAAATTGGATTTATTACCTCCCTTTAATATTTTTACATATAATTGGGGTTTAAATGATTTTGTGTCTTTTTTCTTTACTTGTCTCATTGTCTGCAACTAATTCAAAATAGTTATCCTATGTTTATGAAATTAAAGTAAACAATCAAGAAAGTATATAAACTTGATTTTATGTATTAACAATGTATATATATTTCAAATGTTCGTTAAAATGAGTAAAAAGGGCCTTTGGCGGAATGTCACATGGTGTCTTAACGGACATTGTGCGGAATCACTAGCAAGAGATTTCGGAGGCAAAATTTCTGTACTTTGTGGCAGCTGGTGCTCGTTTGGCCTGGCGCCCATATCAAACAATGTAAAATCTAAACTTATTCAAAACTATAAGTACCGTACACTCTCATACAGTACTCATAACTCCATGAATTCATACTGACTATTCGATGCTGTAGGTCCACGTATTCGTTTGCTATTGTTGCTACCATATAATTAAAGAGAGATTATGTTGTTACAGGGAACGCCGTACAAAAAGTATTGAGACTATGTACCAATAGTCATATTTCATGATTCAATCAAGTTTATGAAATTAACTTAGTGAATTAATACAGAATTATTTCTTCTGTATGTCATGTTTTGAAGCCGACACGTTTCGGTTGTGTTTATAGTGGCTTTAAGTATATGTACATGTATAGAGAGACACATTAATCAGAAAGTATTGACGTTCAATATGGAGGTCTAGTGCTACATATATATGTAATAAGCATTTTTCGCAATTTACCTCAAGTAACAAAAATACAAATAGCAAGTTCCCCATGCTGTAAAAGAGAGAGAATAAGTAGTTACAGGGAACGCCACATACATAAGACAGTGTCTCCCCACGAAGACGTCCGGGAAAACAACAATCCATAAAACATAAGGCACTTGGGCAGGCTAAAAGGGTACATACGTTAAGTAACAGAGTCACAAGGAATGGCCTGGCAGACCATAAGGAATGAGCTAGGATATTCAAAGTGGACAGTGATTGAAGGAGGGGGGGGATTTAATGGATGGAAAATATCACAGGACAAGTCAAGACAGCTGGCAGCAATAGGCCGAAACTGGGCAGGAAATAACCTGAACACTAAATAAAGTGACAGAATTGCACAGGGGAAAGGAAAATATAAAATACATATAATAACCATCATACAGCGAATTACAGTCTTGGAAGTAAAATTATAATGCTGTTGCCTTACAATGCAAATGAGATGACACATGTAGTTGGTTCCATTATTTAGAAGCGAATTGAAAAAGTAAGAAGAACAAACTATAAAACTCTAGTCGATCAGCAAGTAAGCAATACCAACGCTTCATTTTCTGTAAGTGAGTCAAATATATGTAATTTAGCCGAAAGAAACTACGGTTTCCTGTTAGGCCTACTTATCTTGTTATTTGTATACCTGTAGACGCATTCTAAAAACATTATAGATCTATGTAGATCTAGATATATTTGCTTAATAGGCTATTAATATATATAGATCTATATAATATATATTTTGATGATGGGTGATCAGTATGGGGGTAACCACGTGGTTCATGACGTCATTTTTGCTACTGCGGACAGCAGAATTTCGCTGAATTCGGAATTTGTGTTAGAAAGTCTACTGACAAAGCCTAGAGTTTATAAAATTATAAAACATAATTGCAAAAATGACGTCACGGATCACGTGGTTTCCCCCACAATCTGAGTAAAAGCGTACGACATATTGACATAATTTGACTTGAAATGCCTGAATCTCTGGTTCGCGTTGTCCACAGCGTGCAGAAATCATTTAAGTGTAAGTCATGAAAAAACATCACTTAAGATATGTTTATAAATACCGTTCCTCGTTGTTTCAGACAGTGGATGAAAAATATTTTATTTGAAAAAAGAAATGGTTCTTAACGTAAGTATTGGTTGACTATACCAAAGACCTAAATATTTAGGTCTTTGACTATAAGGTACAACTGGGACCAAGTAGGGTACGAATTGGCTTATGTACGAGTTGACCAGAAATCATCTCGTCCAATACGAATTAAAATAGAACCATCAGAAAATATGAAATTTTATGTTTCATTTATTTCGTTGTAATTAAAGACCTTCACGATTAACCAAAATAGAATTGCTTGCATCTGGATCTGGATCTGGATGGTTACGTTGTAGGGCCTTTCGGCGTAAGCACAACGGGGAGAGAGTGGGAGACTTTTAGTCCCACTTCTGAACAGCTGTTTTGAAGCTGTTGATGTTTAAAGCACACGCAGCACTTTCCTCAAGTTGATTCCAGTCGATTATTGTCTTTGGAAAAAACGAATTGTTATATTGCACTGATTTACACTTAAATGGTACGAAACATTTAGAATTGTTAGTAGATTGTTTTACAATTACATTATCACATGAGTAGTCACTGAATGTTTTAGGAATAATTTTCCTTTTGTTTGTTCTAATAGGGGTTAAATAGTCATGACACGGTAGGGCTGGCACCAGCCCCTCGACCACCTTATAGAAGAATATCAGCCGGTTCGCTTTCCTTCGGTCCTGGAGTGGAGGGAGCTTCTGGTCCTGTAACATGCGGGTGACGCATCCAGCAGCTCTGGTGGTGTAGTCCCCTGTGATGAATCTGGCTGCTTGTCTCTGTACATGTTCTAGCTTGTCGATGTCCTTCTGGTAATAGGGGTCCCATACTATGCTGCTGTATTCAAGAGTAGTTCTGATCAGTGATAGGAAAGCTGTTTTTCGGCAAGTAGCGGGGCAGTGCTTTAGGTTACGACGTAGGAAGCCTAGAGTGGAGTTGGCCTTTTTGGTAATTTTGGTGATGTGTGAGCTCCATTTCAGGTCTTCGGATATGGTCACTCCAAGGTATGGGTTTTCTGGCACTTGCTTCAATATCTGGTTATCCAGTTGGTAAAACTTGTTTGACTTTTGGTTGATGCTCATGATATAGCATTTCTTGGCGTTGAATCGCATTCCCCATGTTTCAGCCCATTCTTCTAGTTTCTTCAAGTCATTTTGGAGTATCTCGTGGTCCTTGATGCTTCGTATGGTGCGGTACAACAGGCAGTCGTCAGCAAAAAGGCGCACTGTTGATTTGACGGAGTCTGGTAGGTCGTTAATATGGCATAGAAAGAGCAGGGGTCCTAGTACTGTGCCCTGGGGTACACCGGAGTCGACGCTGACTGCTTCGGATTCCTCGCCCTCAACAATTACCTTCATACTTCTGTTGGTAAGGAAGTCTTTCAGCCAGTGGTTGATGTTGCCTGTCACTCCATACTGTTCTAGCTTGTGTAGAAGCTTCTGGTGGGGGACAGTATCAAAGGCTTTGCTGAAGTCGAGTATTGCCATGTCAGCCTGAGTACCTTTGTCCGTCTTGGATAATAGGTCGTGTACTGTTGTGATGAGCTGGGTTTCACAGGAGTAGCCTGCACGGAATCCGTGGTTTAGAGATGTGAGGATGTTTTTTTTTTCAAGGTGTGTCATAATGTGTCGGCAGATGATATGTTCAAGCAGCTTACAGGTGACGCATGTCAGTGAAACGGGTCTGTAATTTTCGGCTAGATGGACATCGCCTTTCTTAAATACGGGGGATACATTGGCATTTCTCCAGTCAGCTGGGAGGCAACCAGCGTCGACAGATCGTTGGAAGATGGTGGCTAGTACAGGTGCCAGTTGATGGGCACAGGTCTTCAGTATGAGGTTCGGAATCTTGTCAGGTCCTTGAGCCTTTGTAGTGTTTATGGCCAACAGGAGTTTCTCGACGCCTTTTGTAGTGATGCGGAGTGGAGGGATGTTTTCCCGGCTTCTCTTGTTGGTGTTTGGTAACTGGGTGTCTCCGTTATCCTTGGTAAATACCGATCGGAACTGTTCCACCAATATCTGTGCCTTGTCTTTACTGTCGTTCAGTAGACGTCCCATCTTTTTTAGAGGAGCCACACCAACGTTGTCTTGTCTTCGTGACTTCACATATCTCCAGAATGGCTTGGTGTTCTTTTCATCTAGTCCCTTCTGGATTGTGTTGTTGATGTGGTTGATCTCGGCTTTCTTGAAGGCTCTTTTGCAGTCTCTTTGGAAAAGCTTGAAGGTTCGCCACTGGTTTGTCTTTTTGGCTTGATTGTACAGTCTGGCTTTCCGTCTTGTCATGTTTCTTAGTTCTCTATTCAGCCATGGTAGTGATTTGCGTTTGTTGCTTGTTTTGGATGGTATGTTTGCAGTCATGGATTTCTCAATGCCGCTTTTGAAGGAGTCCCAAAGTGCTTGAGCAGTAGTGGACTGATTTGTAGCTTCCTTGATGACTGCATCTGATAGAGTCTCTAAGTCTTGTTTTATGTTGTCCCAGTTAGCTTTGGAGTAGAGGAAGATCTTCCTAGGCTTCTGTTTGATAACTTGTGGGATGACGGTGATGTCGGTTACAATCATGGCGTGGTCGCTGATCCCAGGAACTGAAGTTGATGTCTTTATGATGGTGGGGTTGTTTGTAAATACAAGGTCAAGTATGTTGTTGTCTCTTGTGGGCTGGTTATGTACTTGGGTTAGGCCGTGTTCTATGGACAGATCGACCAGGGCCTGTTGTACTTCTCTGTCAGCTGCACCCTTGTTGATGGTAAGGTTGTGCCAATCAATGTCCGGGCAGTTGAAGTCTCCAGCTAGAATGATGTGCTTATCTCGTACTGAACCAGTTAGTTGTTGGATGGATTCGTGTAGTTGACGAATTGATTGTATGTTACGGTGTGGCATGTAGAATGAACAGAGGTAGAGGTCTTTACTCTTCCAGGCTTTCACCTTGGACCATATGATTTCGCAGTCTGTAGTGAGCTGTGGTTGTGCATCGCATACAAGGCTGTTCCTCGCTGCAGTAAACACTCCCCCTCCATTTCCAGTAGATCTGTCATTCCTGTGTACTGTGAGCTCAGGTGGGAATACCTCACTGGACTTGATGGCGTTCTTATCTGGGTCTTTCCCTGGTTTTACTCCTTTCAGCCAGGACTCTGTTCCACAAATGAGGTCAGGTTTGATGTAGTCAAGAGCTGCTGCAAATTCAGAGCGGTTAGTACGTATACTACAGCAGTTTACTGTGAGTAACCTCAAGTTGCTTTGGTTGCGTGGTATCGGGAGATCACTGCTGCTGGTGGATGGACCAGAGGTAGAGTTGGTGCGTATGCTGTTGGTGGATGATGGTCGGGCTCTGTGTCTTGCAGTAGTACTATGTGGGCTGCTTGCATGTAGAGGGCTAAAGCAGGAGGACGAGATTGAGTCCATTGTAGTGTCTACGTCTAGCAGTGGTGTGTAAATGTTTGATGTGTGTAGCTCAAAGCTGTTGAATGTGAAGCTATCAATGTTGATGCTGTTGCACCTACAACAGTGCCAGACAACGTTCGAGCAGTTGAGTCGTGACATATTCCTGGTTGATATCTCCTCACAAGTCTTGTGGAACCATAGTCCGCAGTTATCACAGCAGACTCCAGCTTGGGTCCAGGTGACCGGGGAATCACACACTCCGCATGGGCAGATGGAGGCATTTCCTGGTCCTGGGTTGGTTTGTATGTCTCCTGAGAGTAGTAGAAGGAGTATACAGAGGCATCGTTGTTGTCTCCTTAGTGGTACTGTGTCCTTGCTGCTTGGTAAGTTCCGGCGTAGAGCAAAACTGAAGTTGGGTACATGGTATGAAAAGAACGAAATAGCTGTTGATGAGGTTGGGCTGGATAATACAGGTCCATTCAGGTTACAAATGTATGCAAGCATCATGACAATAGTAGTGAATTCCAATAGTATAGGCTTTCCAGGTTTCTTCATGGGGGCTGCCATCTTGGATTTCTCCGTTATGGTGGGTGGGGTACGAAGGAGAAGGTGGTCGAGGACGGTAACCAGCAAAGAGGCCGTTAGTCAGACATGTTTATGTGCAATATATGGTTTAAGATAAAACTATGGATCAAAGCTTACGAATAGTGTTCACTAAATACTTAGAAACTAATAAAATTATGAAATTTTCTTCACTCGGATGGTAAACACTTCTTCACTCCGCGCATATTTTTCAGACAATAATATTTCGTCTAAAAATATTTCTATATATAGACTTGGATACAATATGGCGGATAATGTAAACATGTTGTGGCGAAACTACAGAAGTTGATTTCAGGCGGTGTACGTTGTTTGGTAAGTGCATGCATTAGGACGCCTTTCCATGTCTCATCATTGCGTTAATATTTCATCTGTTAATTGAAATTATGTCTTCATCAAAGCACAGAAGCCAAGTTATATAGTCGTGGACATATCGAGGGCTCGACGCAACACTGTCGTAACTCCTGTGTATTTACCGTATATTGAAATTGACAGGTGTTGCATTAATTGTAAAATTGTATTGTCTTTAGGATGGTCTTTTCATGGCTAATTTTAACGTTCATGATTTGTAATTATAGATACAATAATAATTACATAAATTCTATAAAAAACTGAAGATGCCAACTTTTAAATACAGCTAGCAGAGAAGCAGAATACACTTAAGTCTGAATTGATGATAGAACTTTCTAACTGGACCCTGACAGTGTTGAAGGCTTTAACGTTTCATTTACCATCAGAATACATGGAATAGCTTGGCCAGTGAAGTAACAACATCTGAATCGATGAGACATTTTGAAGGAGGACATATGGCTTAAATTTGTATTCTAGCTGTATTTAAATTTTATTGTCTAAAGTGACGGTACTGTGTTTTTTTCTCACACAAAAAGATACCATTAGAAATGAGGCTATGTGTTACATTATTTGGTTTCTTCCATTAGGGCTTGGTTTGAACTTTTCCCAGTCAAGACAATTATGATGTTTTCCCCAATTTTTACAGGTATTGGTATCATTCCTAAATAATGAAAACAAGCCACGAAGTGACAAGTTCTGTATAAATGCCATAGTGTGAATACAACTTTATAAAAGTAGTAACATGTAGGTCTATCCATGGGTGTCACATACATTATGAATAACTGTGATGAAATATTATTATTATTATACATGTATATAAGCCAGTCATTCTTTTGGCTTATGTGGGGCCAAAATTTGCCCCCAACCTGCTCTGAAAATATATGTTTCCTCTATCCAGCCCCTTTCATCTCTAAAAAGTACATACTGTTCCCTATTCTATGTTAATTTCCCCTCTTAAAGAATTTTTGATAGTTTAAGTGAGAAAACTAGATAGTGATGATCATTAGACCAAACTTTCTTTTAAAGGGATAATTAACGTAGAGTAGGGGAAAATATATACTTTTCAAGAAGCTATACTACAGAGCTGGTGTGATATTCGGCTATATTGGGATACTAGGAGAGATATCAGCATGAGGGCTTTAGTGGGTAGACAGCATCAACTAAGTTGTCCTCTCTCTAACATACTCAGATTTTATCCAAATTTGACGAAACTTGCTCTGAATGTTCATTGGCGTAATATCTCAGCCAAGTTTAATTACCAGCGAGATCATTCCCAGTCACTCGATCTGGAAGATGTAAAATTGTTTGTTACAAATGTAATTGGCCTTAGAAACCATTTATAATTTTTTTGTCACATTTGTGTCTCGTTATTACTAATTTGCCTGTTAATAAACTTTATGTTTGATTGACTACAAGATCAACTTGTTCAAATGCAATAACAAAACTTCTGTGTCTTTAATTAAGTAACATTTGTTCTTTTGCCAATTTATAAAATCTAAATTTACCCTGACAAAGTTGGTATTTTTTTAGGTTCAAAAGGTCTTTCAGTGTGTATGGTTGATGATTAAATGATCTTGCGTGTAAAAAGAAATGTTGAGAAAATATCTAAATTTTTGTTTATAAATGAAATTCTCTGCTTGGATCCTATCACATAGATATGGTGTTTCACTGGTCAAGAAAGTAACCTTATTTCTCAATCTGTACTATTATGTGATTCAAGGAATTGCACATTTTTTAGGGTAGATGAATGTAGAAGTTACCTTGGGTAAGAAATAAAAAATAGAAACGAACAGAGGAAACAGTCTGTCTTTCTGTTACTCAGATAAATATACAGCATATCAAATCATTCCTTAATAATTCATATTTTCAACCTGACTACTGAGGCCATATTGTTTGTTCTGTATAAAACTTAAATTTTAGGCCACCCTTGAAAAATTGCTTGTTTGCAGTTACTCGACTCGGAATTTAACAGTGGGTAGATAGGTAGGTTTTTTTAGTTTAGTACCGTAATGGCTAAAGGACAGAAAAAAAATATGTTTTTCATCAATGAACCTGAAAAATTTAATTTTCATGAGGCGGTCGCGTAACTGCAAACAAACAATTTTTAAGGATGGCCTTAAGCTATCATATTGAGGGTTAGGTGCAACCTATCATACCTGCTTCATAACAAGGACTGAGTTAAGATAAAATTGCACCAAACTCTTGGTGTATGCAATTTTGTCTAGCTTGAAGATTGTAAATACACAAAGGCATTATGTTAATCTGCTCGCTTTCCAATATATTCAATGTTGATCAAAATAATTTCCAATGCTCAGGTAAACAAAATGTTGCCTATGTTTGTCAGCAATCAACTTCTTTATACCAAGTTTATGATACACTATGATATCTAGTATCTTTTATGGTATACAGTATTGATATGTTTGAATAGAGACCAGAATAATCAATCAATAAACTAAAGATTATAACAATAGTATCATTGATAATCATTAGATTGTTGTAGCCTTTATCATTGGAATGAATGTGGAATTACTTTACTCTGTGTATTAGCATAGCGTTTGACATGGACTTTTTGGAATGTTTTTTTTTCCTGATTGAAGTTCATAAACGCAGTTAATTAAGTCGAAAATTCAATGAATGGAATAATATGTTTGTACACAATGCTGTTACATCTTATATGTTAGTTTCATTGTTGACCAGACAATGACAATGTAGCGACATTCAACCAATGAAATAACTGAAGATTTGGAAGGGGTGAGTTCAGAGAAATGGTTAATTTAGGGAATGTATTACTCAGGGTTTTCCCTAGTCTATTTCAGCAAGGGGTCCTTGGACCCTCGTGTTTGACAAATTGGGGGTCCTTAGTGAATTTATAGGGTTCCAAATGTAGTTTATGAAGGCTTATTTTAGGGGTCCCAGGGATGCACAGTCAGAGGACAATGCGAGTCCCTAGAAAGAAAAGGGAGTCAGGGACTCAAGATTTCTGTCAGGGAAATCCCTGATTACTGTGAAGGGATTAAAACACAAAATTCAGGTGTTTTGTACACATAAACTGATTCTTATATTTCAGGCTAGGATTTATATCACATTATGAAGTTTTCTGGAAGAATATCTAGCACGGATACAACATAGGTATCAACTATGCCGAATATTAAGACATACTGTCGTATCAAACCAACAGCTGAGACGTATGATGAGTTGGAAGTGTCGCGGACAACTTTGTACCTTCGGGTTCCGGAGGTGCTCAAGGATTTCAACTCCAATAATAAAGGGTTAAGGCCATGTGTCAACCATGAATTCAATTTCAACCATATCTTCATGCAAGACACAACACAAGAAAATGTGTTTAATGTTGTTGCATTAGATATTATCAATGGTAAGTGTCTGCGTTAAACTATCCCAGAAACTCGTCTTGTATTTAAATGGTTCATGTTGATGCATTATTTCTATCTTTGTTGTTTGAAATAAACTTTATTGTAATATCACACTAGTATTAGGTATATGGATGTTAAAATCATAGTTATATTTAACGTTTGTCATCATTTACAAGTTTCTTTTCAACATTTTAGAGTTCATACTAGGTTAGATATGTGTAATCATGTATATTTACTACAGTATTATTTGCACTCACATAAATATTTTGGTATTTTGTTGATTCAGTGTGATATTTTCTACTAGTAGAAAATGTTCCATATAACAGTATGTTCATTAAGGGGCCTCCATAGTCAAGTGGTAATGGTCGCTGACTTCAAATCACTTGACCGTCTCCGCTGTGGGTGCGACTGCCACCTAGAATGTTACCTCATATGAATGAAGCCATCCAGCTGGCTTAAAGAAGGCCGGTGGTTCTACCTGGAGTCTTTCTCCACCTTAATAGCTGGTAAAGTCACTATATGATCCTGGCTGTTTATGTGACTGTAAGGTCAATTACAAAACAATAAGTTGATTCGACCATTACAGTATCATTTGATATCTTTCAGGATTTCTGAATGGTTACAATGGTACAATATTTGCCTATGGACAGACAGGTACTGGTAAAACCTACACAGTGGAAGGCAGTGCTAAAACTTACCACTCGAGAGGTCTCGAACCAAGGTGGGCATTTTATTCTGACTTTGGAGCTACAGTAACACCTCAATAATACATAATAAAGTGGAACAGTCAAAATGGACTTGAACAGTATGGTCATAATATTGAGGTGGTCTTATTATGGAGGTGGTCTTTAAGTGAGGTTTTACTGTAGTTGTTTTATGACAAACATTGTCTTACTTATGTCATAATGAAGTTATATTTTGTTGTAGATGTTTTATGTGTGTCTTGTTTAATTTGGTTGAACAAGTTGTTTGGTTGTCTAACCTGTATCAGTTATGTTATTGACAGTTTTTTTATTGGCATAATTATAGAATACTGATTTATTTAACGGTGAAAGTGAAAGTAGATTATCTGCATGTAAATAAAGACGTTGATACGCTTGTTTAACGTTCTCTCCTTGGGAGGTGCATGCTTTGATTTAGTTTTTTGTGTTGCAAGTTTTTCTCAGGATGTTTTGCGCATTACACATAGTGTGAATTTAATTCCTTAGTAAATATTACGCCATTGATACAATTGTCTACCAGATAACAAAAATTGTCTTCAAATGTAAACTAATCAGGAAAACATGTTTAACAATGTAACAGATTATCATATCGAGAGTATGGATCGAACCTGTTGTTACTCAGTTGCGACAACAGAGCTCTTTTAAATGGGTTTGCCCTAAATCCTGGATTTTATATGTCTTGTTTTAAAAGTGTATAGATTATACGATAATCGAGGAAGAAATGTAAATATTATTGTGAAATGTCACAAAATTGTGGCGAATTTATCTTGTAATACAAAATAAGCAATATATATACATAATTCAATACTGTCAATATTTGATGACTAATATTATATTATTGATATTGTGACTTAAGGTTTTATCATGCTTGATTAGTGGTCAATAAACATATTTATTTTCTGTCTTTGTGACACCAACGTTACAATGGATAGTGAGCCTCTGTTATTGTGGCATATGTTCATTCTCATTTGTTGGCCGGAGATCCATACCCCCCCCCCCCCCCCCCTGAGATTTTGGCAAAAACGTATTTTCCTCTTTTAAATCATGTATCCAGAGCCAGGGGTCTAAAAATTCAAAGACCTTATACTGTAAGACCTGGACCCCCTTGACGAAAATTGCTGGATCCCCGCTTTATTACTGAGCAATTATTTTGAAAATTGTATCGTAACATACTGATGTTTTTATTTTGGTAATCTTTGACCATACTTATAATTCCAAGACGGGTTAATTCACTCAATAAAGTCACATGAAATGTAAATGATGTACAGTAATTTAAGAAATATATGCATACAAATTTCAAATGAAAACATAGTAGTGTTTGTACACAAAGTACTACAAATTTGAAAGAAAAAAGATGGGAAAATGTATCAAACAAACCTTACTTTTTTTCTTGGTCAATTAAAAAAGTCAGGGGTGAGATGGCGATGGCCCTAACAGCATTCCATAATGTTCTTTTTCTTAAATATTACAGTATTTAAGTCAGTCCTTAATCAACACACTAATCTTTCCAACAGGTAATATAGCAGATCATGTCTGTCTGCTTCTCTATTTAAACATCCGTGGTACCCAGGCTATTCATAACATATGATATACTGGGCAAACTGACTGTTCAAATTTCATACTCATAAATAATTAATGAGGTGAAATCCAGCTGCTTGATTGGTCGCATGACACACAGCTCATGTGATATGGAAATTGCCGAGGAGTTACGGACGAAATTGCAGTTCTGAGCAATCCAGTGAGATCGCAGCTTTCTAATAATGTTTGGCAGGACATCAATAGCTCTTCACAAAGGAGATTCCTTCTTTGTTGTTATTGTCCATTTCATTGGTTGAGAAATGCTAATGAATATTCATGTATTACGAAATTTCGCTTGCCAATTTGCCTAGGGTATCATGCATATTATAAATAGCCTGGGTACCGTGGATGTATTTAAATGCAGATAGACCAGTTTAGCTTTCAACTCATGATTAACAAACATTTACAATCACTGTGTACAAGATTTGCTGTCCTTCATTTGGTCAAATCTGTTCTATTACAGATCATTGTCAATGATTTATAAAGAGTTGGAAAAGAGAACTACAGAAGATTTATCTATCCATATATCTTACTTGGAGATATATCAAGATGTTGGCTATGATTTACTGAACCCTGGAGCCAGGACACAGTCGTATGTTACACCATTTCCAAAGGTTTGTATTCTTTCTGTGTCCCAGTTTCATTGTCAGATTTGACTGAACATTAACTCATTGTATTTTTAAGCTGAAATGTTCAGTATACAGTCACATGGGTGTTAAATAATATGTCTCTAACAACAGTTACAGTCTGAGACAAATGATTTCAAAACCCCAGGCTGCAGTTATGAAATAATCTCCTTTCCAAGGAACCAGGGTTTCCACTAGGTAGTTAATCTCAAGGGTTATTTTTGGCCTGGAATTTACCATCCAACAGTCTAATTACCTATAATTTTAAGAAACTCGACCCTTCAGCCAGGTCAAAATGTGGCTTTTTTGCAATTCCAGGGATCAAAGGGTCAACTCCAGGGTAAAAAGAAGCCCTGGTTTCCTTTTCTGCTGCTTTTAAACCAATGACCCTCATTCTTTGAGTAGGGGATCTTTACTTAAAGATTGGCTTGATTCTCTGTCTGCCATTTCAACAACAGACATACATGTATGCAAATGGTGTAGAAAGATACCTTTGGTGTTTACCAGATTTTTTTCAGTTCGATTTTTCCAGCTGCGAATTGTTGTTTGCAATTTAGGTAGATATACTGCACCCATTATATCACAAACTATTGATGATCTATGATTGTTTCAGGTGAATGTTATAGAGGGAGCCAGTGGTATGTGTGTTGTACGTAATTTATCTAGTCATATGGCAGCAAGTGAAGATGTTGCACAAAGTCTTCTACTTCAAGGTCAAGCAAATAGAAAGGTTGCAGCTACAGCAATCCATGATAGGTCTTCTAGATCCCATGCTGTGTTTACTATACAGCTGTCATCAAAGAAGATAGATTCTGATACAATTGTTAGGTGAGTATTTTTATAGCGTGTGCAATTTCTAGATGAATGTGTCTGTTGGCTGTAAGATTTCCAAGTATCACTTCCTTGTGCCATTCATTGAGGACGATTGCTTAAAACTGTGTCTTATTCTGTGAAGTTGTGTTGCCTACCTGCCTACAAATGAGCATTGTTCTGTGCCATGCCAATACATGTAACTTCATGTTGTACTATGCTGTGCAGTACCAACGCATGTCATTTCATAATGTACTGTGCTGTGCCAGTGCATGTTGTGTCATTCTGTACTGTACACTGCCCATACATAATGTGTTGTACTATGCTGTGCAGTGTCAATGCATGTCATCTCATACTGTGTTTTGCAGTGCCAATGCATGTCATGTCATACTGTGTTGTGCATTGGCAATACATATCATGTCAAACTGTGTTGTGCATTGGCAATACATATCATGTCGTACTGTGCATTTCCAATGCATGTTATGTCATACTGTGCAGTGCCAATGCATGTTATGTCATACTGTGCTGTACAGTGCCAATGTATGTCATGTTGTACTTTGCTGTGTAGTGCCAATGTGTGTCATGTCATACTGTGATGTTTAGTGCCAATACATGTTATGTCATACTGTGCTGTGCAGTGCCAATGCATGTTATGTCATACTGTGCTGTGCAGTGCCAATGCATGTCATGTTGTACAGTGCTTTGCAGTGACAATGTGTGTCATGCTATACTGTTATGTGCCAATGTGTGTCATGTAGTGCTGTACCAGTGCATGTCATGTCATATTGTGCTGTGCTAGTGCATTTCATGTCATATTGTGCTGTGTAGTGCATTTTATGTCATATTGTGCTGTGTAGTGCATGTCATGTCATACTTTGCTAGGCTAGTGCATGTCATGTCATATTGTGCTGTGCAGTGCATTTTATGTCATACTGTGCTGTGTAGTGCATGTCGTGTCATATTGTGCTGTGCATGTCATTTTGTGCTGTGTAGTGCATGTCATGTCATAATGTGCTAATGCATTTCATGTCATATTGTGCTGTGTAGTGCATGTCATGTCATACTATGCTGTGCAGTGCATTTCATGTCATATTGTGTTGTGCTAGTGCATTTCATGTCATATTGTGCTGTGCAGTGCATGTCATGTCATACTGTGCTGTGCTAGTGCATTTCATGTCATATTGTGCTGTGCTGTGCAGTGCATTTCATGTCATATTGTGCTGTGCAGTGCATGTCATGTCATACTGTGCTAGTGCATTTCGTGTCATACTGTGCTGTGCAGTGCAGTGCCAATGTTTTATGCAGTGGTGTGCCATTGGTATGTATGTAGATTAACTTTAGACAGAATTATGTCAGTAACTACATGCAGTTTGCTTGTATTAATTTTTTAACTGTTGGCTGTTGATCATTATCTACTGCATATCAATGTTATATGCTACATGTAGATGATCCAATGAAAGGGAGGTAATCATAAGAAGTATATTTCATATATCAGTTCAGTTACTTCCCTTTTGTTGTAAATAATTCATAAATCATTGATATATACTTATGTGTTGCAGTATTTTATCATGTTGTAGGTTAATGGATCAATAACTTTATAGATAATCTTATACAAACAATCTTGTTTCATTGCTAGATTTCAAGTAAATGTATGCTCATTTCAAGTAATGTTATGCAGTTATTGAATTATTATATGATATCTAAATTCTCTTCTGGTTTTCTATACTCTGTTCAATCTGGATTTTAATAAAAACAAATATATGTGTAAGCTTGTGTTTAAAAGTTAATAACAAATTCCAGAAATGTTAGTGTGTTTTTTATAATTATTGCACATATTATAAATTATTTAATTGACACAGTTGTCCATGTTTTGTTCATATTTCATGCTTACATTTATATGTTAATATTGAATATTAAATATTTGAAGTGATAGAGTTTTATAAAAAGTATATAAAATGCTATTCAGTTCAACATCTGCAGAGCGGCCCTGTCGTGAGCAACACTTTCTCTTTGACAACATAATAATTGTTTCCATAGTAAAAATTCATTACCAGTTTAAACTCTCTAGAGCAACCACCTCTCAACAACAGTTATAATTGGCATCTCCCAAAGCGTCTTGCTCTGGTGAGGTTGCACTGAGGAAGGTATACAGAAACTTCCGTTATTTTTTTTCCATTTTGGTATTTTGAATATCAAGACTTCAACATCATTTATAAACCGTTATATACTGGGTGCAAGGTTTCAAGTTGCAACCTTTTTAATATTTAATCAATATTTCTTAAATAGATGACTTTACTGTACATGCCATTGATACCATTATCTTTATCAATAATACTCTAAAGTTACCAGGACATAGCGTCACCTGAGCCGTTAGTCTAAAGCTTCTTTTATCATTATATTTGATCGACTAAAACTTGATCTCGGATCAAATCAATATGATTACAAATCGTCACAATAGAATACCTCGGACAATTTTGCATTTGGATGGCTTTTGTTGATATTGTGCCCTTTTGTAAGAAATAAATCTGATCCCTTATGTGTATTTATAGACAGTGGAGAAGTTTATTTTGGTGCTTGTCGTCTGTTATTGAACTGTTAATTAAAATTTGAGACGTCTGCTTATGTCATATCTGACGCAAACCAACATATACATGTACTGGGATTTTTTGTGAAGTTTTTAAAAGTTATAAATGTATGTTTTAAAATTGAGTTGGTACAAAGGATGGAATAAATACTAACATAACGTTTAAAATTATGATGGAACTGTCACAAGTTACACTACAGAGTGACACCCTTCGGGAGGTGAATAGTAGCTGTTGTTGATATGTTGTTGCTTTAGGCAGGTTAAATCGATAGTAAGTTCTTACTGAAGAAAAAATTGATACTGTTCTTGAATGGCGATTTTTGATTTTTGCTCAAGAGAGGGCCGCTTTGGAGAGATTGCACTGTATTTGAGGCTAGAGGCTGTCATGTAAAGTGTTAGAGCTGTTATACATGGACTGGGTAAATAATAGATACATGCACCTGGATTTTATGAAAATTATGGTGCTATATAACTGGAATAAAATAAACGATTTTGAAACTAATTCATTACTTTTTTGAATGCATGGTTTAATTCTTCTATAGCATTGTGTTGATGTATGATTACTCTATTGTAATTCTGATTGTGCTAAGATGACAAACTTGTAGTGTATCAGGGAATGTTTGGCTGGAAGTGGGGAAAATCAATCATAGTTATAGATTAATATTCAGCAGACTAAAAGGCATTACAATCTGATTCAATTTAGATTTATTTAATCATTCTGTATACATTATAATGGCATATTGATAAACCAACGAATTGATTCAACTGGCTAAATACATGGCGGCGTTCTAGCGTTCGTTATGCCAATATTCTTTCGATATATTCTGAATATTAAGATTAATCATACAAGGTAGGGATTATATGATCAAAGTTATCAGAATCCTCTTGTTTACCGTCCCTAAAATGTTTCTATTTTATTGATACAGGACATTAATCCTAAATCAAATATTGCATTATACATTATACTTGTATTGATTCCCTATATGGTAACAATGTTTATCTGTATTACATTTCGAAGGTTCAGCACAAGGCTATGGTAACTCCTATGTATTTATATAGGAGTTATGATAGTCTTGCACTGAACCCTCAATTTTGACATTGATAAACTGTTGTAGCTGTGGATAATCTACTGGTCTGTAGATAATTTAATGAGAAAAAATAACCAAAAGTGATATTCCGGCAACTATGGTCTTAGGATTTTAATTGTTTTACGGTATTTCATTTATTTTTTCACGTGCAATTTGTCGGATAGTGATTAAAAAGAATGGATTTATGACTTTTGAAAGTATTTTTATTGACACTTGTCTTTGATTGTGTGTGTTTTGAGGTTGGTGATTTTTCACTTACTGATTTAGTTATATTTGTAGTGTGTTACCAATCTGTTGTTTCCATGGGAATATATTTGCTACAATATGCCTGGCATTCTGGGCTGTATTTGCTGGAAATACAAAGATAGAGCCTCATATCTACCAAAACAGTAAAACTTGTGCCGTTTACAGTAAAACCTTGATAATAAGACCACCATTGGGACCCTTGAAAACTGGTTTTAATATTGTGGTGGTCTTAATATAGAGATTGAATATACAGAAAACAGTGAAAATGGACTTGAAAATTGTGTTCTGAATTTTGAGGTGATCTTATTAATTCCAACTATGTGACATAATATGTAATGTCACAGTTCTAATCAAGGGAGATAATATTGTATATTTCAGATCCAAGTTACATTTAGTGGATCTTGCTGGATCTGAGCGTGTGGCTAAGACCAAAGTGTTAGGTCATCAGCTGACTGAAGCTAAGTCTATCAACTTATCCTTACATCATCTTGAGACTGTTATAGTAGCGTTACAGGAAGAGGCGTTGGCTGTTGAGAAAGGTTCTCGTGCTAGGACGTCGGTAGGAGGTAGAAAGTAAGTGTTTCATTGCTTGTAAGTTGCAGATAATAATGGAAAATGAGAATGCTTTTGGTCTGTGATCTTATAGATAGTTCCCACATCTCCAACATTTACCTCCCTTGTTCTTAATTATCCACCATTGTGATAGGCAAAACTGATAAGCACTAATAGGAGTAATTCTTAGATATGTGATAGTTGAGAAAATATCAAGAGAATTTGCATGTGACAACCACTTTTTCTTCAATGTCTGAGCCATATGACCACATGAGCATAATGGATAAGTTTTTTTTATACATCTGATTTTATTTTATCATCATTTACATTATATTTCCTATTAACTTTCCTATCTGCCTATGAATATGGCCGACTATTCTGAACAAGGGAGGTAAATATTGTAAAAGTGGGAACTATCTATTGTGATAGTGAACAAACTTGTTGTGTGTAGTGTTCTGTTTGTTCATTTTCTTGTTAGTTATTATTTGTTGAATGCTCAAGGGAAATGTAAATGTTTAGACAATTTGGTCAGACAAAGAAAATCTTCCCTCTATATCAGTGGTTGCAATATTCTTATTTTCTGTGCAACTAACAATATCTTACACTTCAGCTTTGGTAAAAACCCACTTTGTTGATGAATATGGAAAAGTGATAGTAGAGTGTTTGTTTATTATTGTGTTACCTCTATTTAAATTGGCCATACATTTCTGACTTAAGGGCACATTTGCTTTCTGATTCCTATCCTGTAATGTCAGGCACCAGACTGTCAGGATAATTGTAACCAGTCTTTAACAAGCTGGTGGCTCACCAACGGCCATATGGGATGGACCCCTTTTGAGATTCAAACAATCTGCTACGAAGGTGGATGCTTTAACCACTAGTCCAAGGGAAATGTGCGTAAATGTATTTGGCAGGATGTTTTTGATATTAAGTTAATGTAAAATGACTGAAATATTGTAAATCCTAATGATAGTTTTATATATAAGGAGAATGAATTAGGTCTGTGATGTATTATCTGATATTTGTATATAATATTTTCGTGTTTCAGGTATAATTTTGTTACCCGACCTAGGAGTGCAGATGGCATCCGAGGACCTCGTCATGTTCCATACAGGAACTCTCTACTCACTATGCTGTTACGAGACAGCTTGGGTAAGGAATATATTATGTGACATGTCGCAAAGTTGATCTCAGTAATTTAGAAACTGATTATTACGGCTAATAACCTATCGCATCTACAAACTTTGTCCAAAGATGATATTCTTTTAAATATTGCCTGTAATATTGGAATGTCCTTAATTTTGGAGTGTCCATGTGGCAGAGTATCTCTGTACTGTAATTCTGACATATGCTTATTATGTATTTATTGTACATACATGTACTATTGGATCTTTGTACTGAAATAGTTTTTAAAGTAAAAATATTCTGTGCTGACTTGTCGATGTACTGTATGCATTTTCTGAGGTCTTTTGCTCGAAAACTTTGTGCAATAAGATTAGATCTGAGTTTCCATCAGTTTTATGCAAGAAGCAAATTTTACACTCAGTTTCTTTCAATTTTCATCTTAAAACCCAAGCTGAATTTCTTGATGACCATGTTACATTTCATGGTGCTGACAAGATGCTGACTTTATATACAGTAAAACCTCACTTAAAGACCACCTCAATATTAAGACCACCTCAACATTAAGACCAGTTTTCAAGGCTCCCAAGAGTGGTCGTATTATCGAAGTTTTACTGTACCAGTAGAACTTTAGTGAAAATAAAGCTATTCCATCACATTGATTGTTTGATGCAACTATTTCAGGTGGAAACTGTATGACTGCTATGATAGCTACTGTTTCTCTGGAAATATCAAATCTAGGAGAATCTATATCGACGTGCAGGTTTGCTGGCAGGGTAGCGTGTATCGCTAACTTAGTCTCGTAAGTATCCGTCTAGCTTCCATTATATGTTTAGAAATTAAGTCTTGGGGTTTATTGATTCTCGAATTTAAGGGCCAGCTCAAATTTAGCGGCTTTAATATTTTTTTTATAAGAGAATTTCATAGATTTACTTCAGATTTAACATGTCTCTCTGCAGGAATAGTTTATATGTTATAGTTTTTATACTATCAAAAACACAACAAATTGCGACAGAATCAAGTATGGTTTCAATACTTACAGCTTTTATATATATTTTTACCTAGTGACTAGAAGTGTTTATTTTGTCAACTAGATGAAAATGTTTCTCAACTTTTTTGTGAAAGTATGCATATCAAAATGTAACTAATGTCTTTAGGACGTAATTTGTTTAATTTTATCTGCTTTGATGTGAAAGTCATGTTTAATTTCATTTACTGTTTCGCCATGTTGTGTTAGATGTCACACTGATTGCACTTCCTGTATAAAGTTAATTAGTTAAATATTTGTTATTACTTTATCTACACACAATCCTTATGTCGATTGCACCAAATATGTTGTTGCTACCAGTTACTTGTTATTGTTTGTTTGTTTTGTCATTCTTGTAATTCATCTTTCAAAGCTTTAGGGGTCGAGGGGTTTAGTACCTGAAGGTCATTGGGTCAAATTCGCCTTAAATCCAAAAATTTCACAATACCTGAATTTTAGGCATGTGTAGTGGTTAGTAACCCAGGAAGTAATCTTTGAGAGTGATTAATGTTATTTAATTGAGTCTCAATCAATGTAAAATGATACGTCTTAACTATACAGGAGTATTTGGACATTGGTAATATTTGTTCTTGAGACTAATGTCACTATTCTTAAAGCCTTGCACCATGTACAAGTCTGTGTGTTAAATAAGGAATAAAATCAACGCAACTATCTGATGTGTCTGTATATTTTATCTGCTATATTAGGGAAGAGTTGTGGTAGGTATCTGCACATTGTATGTTATCTGTATATTGTATATAGTGTGCTTCCCATTTGATTTAGTTTTATATCAGTAGTCTGTCTTCAGGTATAATGTTCATCTTGTCAATGCATAACATGGTATAAGTGAAATATGCTGTAAGATATTGTAATTATGATAATGATGTATACAGTAAAACCTCTATGATACGACCACCCTTGGGACCCTTTAAAACTGGTCTTCTTATTGAGGTGGTCTTATATTCAGGTTGAATAAAGAGCAAAGCAGTGAAAATGGACTTGAAAATTGTGTTCTTAATTTTGAGGTTGTCTTATCATTGAGGTGGTTTTAAAGTGAGGTTTTAATGTAGTAATTTTAATGATAATTAAGAAATGCAGAAAGTTACTCACCACTTCACTTTGAGCACTCAGAGTTGGCAGGGTTGCTTTGCTGAGTCTTAGTGTGGATATTTGAGTGAGCAACTTGGAGAATTAAGCTTACTGAGTACATTGTATTGAGTATTCTTTGTGATCCATTACTTTCGAGATTTAAGTTTGAACCTAAGACTGAGTGTTACATTGATTGTAAACCATTACAGCACTAATTAGGGTTGTCATTGATACAATCGATGTCGATATATAAGGGATCTTTTTCTGTTGATCGATACAAACATACAAATACCAATATTATGGCAGGAAAATACAGGAGAATGGGTACCATCTAAAAATGTGCCCAAAAAGTTGCTTTGTAGTCAGCCACTCGTAAACTGTGCTCTAGTGGACAGTGCATTCCAAATATGAATTAATTACTTAAATGGTATCTTGTTATCGTAAAAATACAAGTTGAATATTTAAATATGAAAGGCATACGTATAAAAATACAGAAAAATAGGAGTTTATAGTCAATTAAAGAAGTTTAGAAATGTCTTTCCATATACATTTTGTATCATTATCATCAATAGGCAAAAACCAGACTCAATGACAGCCCTACCACTAAATTACAGTCTCCGATTTATGGTCAAACATCAAAGACTGTGGAACTCAATACTTAGTACATGTATTCAGTAAACATTGTAATCCACTGTGCTCACTTAAATCTCCCCACACTGACTCGACAGAGCACATTTTAGTGGAGAGTGGCGAGTACTGGTTTCTGGCCTGTGTCTGTTTCAAGCAAATTGTATCATAATTTTAACTCCAAAATACAGCATATTTGTGGTGGAGAATATCAATGTATGTCAGTATGTGTTAAGTTTAGTGGTTTAAAAGATGTTAAAAATACACTATCATGATGTAATTTACTAGCTATCATTGTTCATTGTTTAAGTTTTAGAATCTGAGTTTGTTATCCAAAATATTAAGCAGTCATGTCAAAATATTTTATGACTAGTCATAAATGTAAAAGTTAATTGAATCTTTGTGTGTTTGAGGACTTTTGATCAGTCATTTACATTAAATTGTAAATTATTATGAGCTATATTTTATTTTTCAAGTAGTTTGATGTTATGTATTGATTACAAAAATTACGAGTATCACATTCTGATCGACTGAGTGGTTTGTTGCAATACTTAAGAAAAGGGAATTGAAACATTAGGATCTATACACTTTTTACATGGGGATTTTACATTGTGTGATGTACCTGTAGTGTTAGTCTTGTTTTCTCTGATTTTGTATGACTTTGGGTCATATTGAGTTTTTGATTGGGTTCCATCTTAGAACTTTTGGGTAGATTGTGTACAATCCTGTTTTCTGTGATGGGTTTTATACCTACCAGTGATCTCTATATACATCCTCACAGTGCTTTGATTCCACTACCATTACATTGTGGAAGTTTTGGAATAAAGGCATACTACTATAGGAGAGACTGATTCTTATGGTTTAATTATACTTATTCTTTATTGAGTTTTGTATTGTGTGACGTTAGGTTTGGTTATGTTCTTTTATTCGTATTATCAATTTGTAAGTTAAGAATTAAAATCCAAGAAAATTTAAGTAAAATCTAGGGGGAAATGGTAAAACGAGGGTAAAATTTTGTATTTATTACAATAGTGGCAAATACATTGTGTTGAAAATGACTGACCAGTTCATAATTAAAAGTTGTCTATGCATATCCTTAGTGTATAAAATGAGCTCTATATACATATAGTTGCATAACGCATATTTATTTAATTTTCAATGATTTTTGTTCAGTTTGTAGACTAGTTAAAGTAGTTAATGAAATAATTGATTGAATTGCAAGGTAACATTTTTATTGTTGCTACAGATATCATTATATTGCTTCTTAACATAGCTGAACGTTACTCTCTATCATGGGGAAAAGTGAAGTTAGTATAGTCTGCTTCTTTATTCATATGCAGATAGACTAGTCCTGCATTTACCCCTTGAATGACTGGTATAGTATTCAATGATTTATTCTGGTTATAACAGTTTATTTACATATCTCAATTCATGTAAAACGTAACAACAAGAGTACATAATATATAAAATATTAATGCAATGGTAAAGAGGCAATTACAATTAGGAAGTCAATGCATCATGCACAATTGTACAATACATAATTTATATGATGAATAAATATTGGGGAAGAAGGTATTATATTTTAAAAATGTCAATATCAAACTGACAGACGGTCTTCTTGTAATATGTAATGCAATCGGGATGGTGAGAAACTACCATAATTATAGCCATCTGAAGAGAGAGCAAAAAATGCTATGTTGTTTTAAGTGGAACATATATATTCATTAGCAAGTCCCCTCAAAAGGGTAACAATCATCAAAATTGATGTTGGCGCATTGCTGAAATAAGTTCTAATGTGTAATTTTGAGACAAAACAAGCTGAATGCTGATGACTTCACGGGTGTTACAAGTAATATATGAATGATTGATAAGTATAAGATGTAACTTGTCATATAAATATAGTTTATAAACCATCACATTTTCAGGTTAAGGAATACAGTCAACTTGTATATGTTCCTGTATTTGGTAGGTTGCACCCATACTGTAACCACAAACATGCATGTTCTGCCCTGTGTTCAGTTACGGCTAACAGTTGCGAAGGTTTTGTATTGTATCCCTTGCCCACCAAATCACATTGACTGCACATGGAGAACCAAATTGAAAAACGTTACAAAACGTGAGCCGCAAATCCCTTTACTGAACGCAGGGCTGTTATTGTTCTACAATTCTTATAAAAAAATTCTCACAAAATTATTGAAACCATGATAATTCATACGCATGGGTGTAGCTTCACATGTCAAATGTTGATTTATATTTATCTCTCTCTGTAAGATTGCTTCATGTAATTTGTAGTTTATAATTATTTTAAGTTGAACTTGTTTTTCTTTTTTTTCTTTTGCATGGATTTCCTGTTTTCGTTTCAATGTTGTGACTCTTATAATTTATATTCTACATGTTTTTTTCAAAATTTATACATGTTCAGTCAAAATATCAATTTCTTCATAAAAATCAATGATTGCATTATTTTTCCCCTACTCTTGAAGTATTGATGATATTTTGCATTCAGTTACCAATTATCAAGATTTATATTGCAATTGATTTTACTGCTATGCATGCATAAATTCTAATCTCATATTTTGTTCGCATTACACATGTATATTTTTTTCATCTGTTTTGTTTTAAATTCATAGTTTATTGCTAACAATACGTATTTTTAAGTATCCACCTCGTATATATTCTATAGTGCTATTCTGTTTGATAAAATCTTAAATTGTAAAACTGCAATATAAATTGTTTCTATTGTATTTTGGATGTTAAATACTTGTAAACTATTGATAAAAGTCACTTTGTTCTTTGCTGTAAGCAATTTAAGTCAAAGATTTCCAGTACAAAATTGGAGGTAGACACTGTTTTGCCAAATGAACAATTTTTCGTGAAACATGTTGAATTTAGATACAAGCGGGGAAACTTTGTGAAGGATAATCGTGGGTTGCATTTTGCATCTTGTCTTATTGCAGGAGAAACGAAGAATTAGACGAGAAATCATTGATTCGTAAACTCAGGAAACGTATAGCAGAACTCGAAACAGAACTGGCGTGCCTAAAACTTTCACAGGTAACATTTTTCACAAACTCGAATCAGATGTTTTTACAGGTTAAGACCACTCTCACACCAATCTATCCTGTGAGACCTTGTTTTCATCTATCTATAGCTTATAGATGTCATCCGTGCTTGAAGTTCACATGGTCTTAGTCAGATTGATAACTGGTCTTATACATTTATTTCATAATAAACATTCATAATATTGTTTAGAAATGTAGTATTTATGAATGAGGATAGAGAGGTGGGGTAATTGATTTTGTGTATGTTTCTCATTTGTCTGTTGGTGACAGTTTTGGTGTACCAACATTTAGGGAATATCATCTTCATGTAACTTTATGTAAATGAGTGACATTTTGGTGAGAAATTTGGCCTATATTCTTGTATAACTACAGATATGTTTAAATGCAATCTTATGCCCCTAAAATGCTTCAAACCCAGGCCCCCTGGACCCCGCATAAAGTTCAGGGATTTTTGCATTCAGGCATTCTCACCCCTGAGGACTGCATTAATAGGTTACTTCAAAGACAATGATTATTTGGTTAAAGGCTTAACTGCACTGCCACATACCGTAATAATTCTATTTAACACCCGGACGCTTATTAGAATCAGGATCAGCTCAAAAGTTGGGGATGGGCGATAATTAGAGACACATTCAGGTCAAATCATCCATTTCTGTATATAAAGTGTACAACGATGAGTTTACTATAGTTGTGCACCGTGATATTACTATAAGAGAAATAAGGAAACTGGCAGTGTGAATGGTAGGATTATTTTGTTTGCTTTTATGGGATGAGTGCTTATTAGAGGCCATTAAATTTTCAAATTTTGACTGAAATATGGCAGTTTTTTCCTTAAAAATATTGGATGAGCATTTATTAGAGCATGGGCATTAAATAGAATTGTTACGGTACATGCAGATTTGGAAGAGATTCAGTATTAACAACTGCATCAGTATAAAAGTACTGATCAAGTTGTTTATTATTCGATTATTTGCAGGACGGTGAGGAAGTAGACTCCAGAATGAAGTTGAGTGATGA
Organism: Mactromeris polynyma; assembly: GCA_032209605.1. NCBI lineage: Eukaryota > Metazoa > Mollusca > Bivalvia > Venerida > Mactridae > Mactromeris > Mactromeris polynyma. The sequence continues at coordinate 20,119,524 of JASFXZ010000007.1, read as the reverse complement.
AGATAAGTTAATATGCTCTCAGGTTGTACAACAGTATCTTGCTGGTAGAATTGTTGATCCTATATCTGCAGGTTAGTGTGTAACCGTGGTACCAAATTGTTTAATTAGTATAGAAGTTGTTGTCCAATGCATTTTTGCATACTGTGATATTTTTTGCTGATATTGGTATGTAATTGCTGGTATTGGTATGTATTTGCTGATATTGGTATGTATTTGCTGATATTGGTATGTATTTGTTGATATTGGTATGTATTTGCTGATATTGGTATGTATTTGCTGATATTGGTATGTTATTGCTGATATTGGTATGTATTTGCTGATATTGGTATGCATTTGCTGATATTGGTATGTATTTGCTGATATTGGTATGTATTTGCTGATATTGGTATGTATTTGCTGATAATGGTATGTTATTGCTGATATTGGTATGTATTTGCTGATATTGGTATGTATTTGCTGATATTGGTATGTTATTGCTGATATTGGTATGTATTTGCTGATATTGGTATGTTATTGCTGATATTGGTATGTATTTGCTGATATTGGTATGTATTTGCTGATATTGGTATGTATTATGTATTTGCTGATATTGGCATATCTTCAGATAGCCTTCTAGAAATGGCATTTATTTGATATGGGTATTTGATAGAGGGAGTGTTTTATAACGAGTGTTACGGAGGGAAGGATGGGAGATAGAAAGGTGATTATTATTACATTACACAAACAATAACATCAAATTTATCTACTACCTTACAAACAAGGAATAAAGAATGAACTGTCATGTGCTCTGACCAGAGACCACCATGCCTTCCCTGAGGCCACCATGCCTTCCCGAAGACCACCATGCCTTCCCGGAGACCACCATTCCTTCCCGGAGACCACCATGCCTTCCCAGAGACCACCATGCCTTCACAGTGACCGCCATTCCTTCCTGTAGACCACCATTTCTTCCCGGAGACCACCATGCCTTCCCAGAGACAACCATTCCTTCCCAGAGACCACCATGCCTTCCCTGAGACCACCATGCCTTCCCAGAGACCACCATGCCTTCCCGGAGACCACCATGCCTTCCGGAGACCACCATGCCTCCTTAATGTTTGGTATTAATGCAACAATACCTATCATCTTGTATTTCTTTTCAGGTATCACAAATCCAAATAAATTTCGAGAATGTTTGCGCATATTAAAGAAAGTCATTGGACACAACTCTCAGGTTTCCATGGATACAAACAATAATTCCCTCACTGTTCATCAAGCTTTGGAGAGTGGAACTGATATGATGAATGGGGAACCAGACATTGGACAAACCTTGCCGAGACACAATACACAGAAACTGAGAGAAGAAGGAACACAAAACAGGTAATAACTGATAATCAGGGACTAAATGTATTGATGTAAGTTTTGCTGTCAAGGTTTAATTGTGTTTTGCTAGAATATCAGTTTATACACCAATTTACTTAAGCTTGATTGTCATAAAAGCTGGTCAACATTAGAACTGGTTCTTTTGGAGGAGACGCGGTCATGACCTGTGCTGGGTTTGAACCCGCATCTCTGGTGTGAGTAGGTGACTCATTATCCATTGCACAACCACTCCCTGTAATGTAGTGTAGTGATATAACTTATTATTTTAGTATGCCAGTATGAGTTAAGCCACACCTATTGTAACTGTATGAAAGCCCGTCTCTCGGACACGTGACAGCAGATACTTAACCCTTAGCTAGTACAGACTGTATATACATGTAGTTTAATATGTTGGTTCTATACTAACCCAAGTATAATAACACAGTTCAGTGTATTTGTTATTATATACGAAACACACTATTTTACAAGTACCAGCTTAGCAACATTGACACTGAGATCTAACTACAGTAATAAGCAGTTATATATAATCAACATGTTACATACATTGATAACCATATATGTTGTATCAAAATAAGTATGAAGGGTCAAGTGAAGTTGATGGCAATGAAAGCTCTCGCACCTATTTTCTATGCCAAGTTTGAACTATTATTTGTATGTATTACTTCTAGAAAACGATGCTGCATATTTTTGCCATGTTGTATGCCCAGCAGGTAAATTTCACAAGGAAATGGGGGAAATGGTGCATTTGAATGTACACTGGATTATAATGTTATTGAACATAAGATATGCTTGTTGTTTCTCCACATCAGAATACTGTAGTATTGTGCACATCATGTGTGATGGGATTATGTAATCTGATAAAATTGCTATATTGTAAATTCTGTGCACAACGACATGAGACACTGTGTGATACACTCGAGCAATCACTCGAAGCCTATTTGGTTACAAATTTATAAATGATACATTATCAGGTGATATGTTCATATTTTAGTGGGATTTTTTCCACATTTTTTAGCACATATGGTTAGCACTGTCATGTTGGAAGTACAGAACTATTTTAAGTAGTTGAGAACTTTACACCATTTAAGTGTTTTATTGTCTTGTATACCAATTATTTGTAACCAGATTTTAACACTGCGATGTATTCATTCTACAAATATGGCCTTTTAGTTGATCTCCTTGAAGAAAACCAGATCCAAGAATTAGATTTTTTGTTGAATATTTTTGAATATCTTTGTCTTTTTGTAAGTTTATGCTTGTCTATGCATATTTTTATATCTTAGGGTGAGTACAACCGCTGATCGTCCGGTACCAAAACCTCGTAGAAGTCAGACCATACGCAGAACAAACTCATTTGAAATGCCAAGAAATTCTGATCAAGCAGATGAGAATTATGTTGTTTCTAGGGAACAAGTTCCGACTGGTGTCCGTCGTCAAGCAACGCAAGCGTGGGTAAACACTAATGATGAAAGCCGAGTTACTACAGCCACTACTGGAGGTATATGTTTTATCACTCTCTATCAAAATATGTTAACCATAGCCTGATAGATAGTTCCCATATGTACAATATTACCTCCCTTGTTCTGAATAGTCGGCCATATTGATTGCAGATTTCCTTAAAGTTTTAAGGGAATATACTGTAAACGATGATTTATAAAAATAACTTATTCGTTGTGCTCATGTGGGCAGATGGCTCAGAAAGTTGAAGAAAAATTGGTTGTCACATGCAAATTATCTTGGTATTTTCTCAATTATCACATATTTGGTAATTACACCTATAAGTGCTTATCAGTTTTGCCTATCAAAATGGCGGATGATTAAGAAAAAGGGAGGTAAATATTGTAGATATGGGAACTATATAATATTACCTTACTATGATGTGTTGTAGGGGACACTTGTTATCAGTGCCCAGGATTGTTAACATTGATCAGCACTCAGCACTCAGAACTAAACATTTTCTCTACTGGATCTGAATGTGGATTTGTGAGTGCGAAGTGGATTACGAAGCTTTCTATGTGCTGAATATTCTATGTGAACCACTTTCTGTGAGATTTGATTGTGGATTTGAGACTGAGTATATAGTGAAGTGCTTAGTGTAATTCAGTACTTGCCCTTAGATCTCAGATTTACACTCAAACTAAGTTGACTATAGAGAATACTTAGTTCCCTGTTAGCAGTTTAGTCCACTTCAACTATACATGTTCTGTAATTACTATTTGTATTAACTGATGTTGATGGATACATAAACTGTTTTGTAAAATCTCAACATTAGTTATTTTACCTCTGTTCCTGTAGCATTATCAACTTCTTAACTTCATTTATAGTATTGTTTAGATGTCTTTTTCCCTGTATTTTACTTCAGCCAACCGTTAAGTTACTAATACAAATACAAATACAAATACTTTATTTTGGTCATGGTTACATTTGTAACAACAGACAATGTTATGACAGACAGATAACATATATGGGTAATCAAACATTTCAGTTATAAGTAAGCAATGTAAAAACAAGACAGAAATAGTTAGCTGAACATTTACATGTGTTTAGGGGACAGCGATGTTTATTTATCCGTGAATGGTTTAAAAAAGTTGGGAGAATTAAAAAATTTACAATGAAATCACGAGAAAATCAAGGGTCACGTTGTAGGAATTTCATTGACAACTTGGAGATAGTACAATATGTGTGTATAATTGTAGATGGTGTTTTTGTTTTTAATTAAAATATTTTGTGATATAAGATATGAATAGACTTGTACTTCTAAGTAATTCATAATTGTTGCTGTTAAACAGGTCTTTATACTTCATTTATAGTATTGTTAAAATGTCTTTTTCACTGTATTTTACTTCAGCCAACCCAGTCGGTTGAAACCATTAAGTTACTGAAACAATGTATTTAATGTTCTTTGTGTAAACTCTGTATGATATTTGCTCCAGATCGACTGTGGACCAGCAATAGCAAGAGAGATCCAGAGACAATGTCTGTGTTGTTGCAAGAGTCAGGAAAAACTCCGTTTGAACAGAAAAGAGTTAACGAGATAAAAAAATTGACATCTAAGGTATATAGTTATAACATTATGTCTCAAAATACTATATATTAAGGACCACAATGGATATAAGACTCTTTTGTGTGTTATGCTTAACATATAATGTTGATTGATATGGCTTTATTGATTCATACATATTGTTTTCACTAATGTATGTCATAATTTTATATTACCATGTAAATTGTGTATTTTATGTTAAAATAAATCTATCTGTCTGTCTATAAGTGCTTGATTGTCTGTGTCCGTCTATTGGTACATATTGAAATGTTCAGTAAAATTCCCATTTTAAAATCATTTAGTAACCATTGTTTTGTGGCAGTATTAACTTTTTTTTATTTGGTGAAAATGACTTGATGAAAGTTACAGTGGTGAAGTTGGTAGTCGATACTGTGGAATGGGTGATTATAAGCTACCAGTTATAAAACTGTACAAATGTATTATCAGTTCAAGCGAGATATTAAGTTTTTTCAACGATTGTGCGAAAATAGGAGACTAGTTTTCTTCATGAATGACATGGTTTTATGAAAGAGAGATTTAAGTTGTTACAGGGAATGCCACATACATAAAACAATGCATCCCCTGACAGACCCCCGGGGAAACTACTCTCTACAAAACATAAGGGACTGAGGAGGTGCTAAGGTAAACATGTATGGGAATAGGAGAGCAGGGAGTGGTCTGGCCGACCCTTTTCTCATGTTTACCAGTCGAGTACTGATGGTATTACAAGATTTTCATGTAATGTATTGACTGTGTACATACAGGTGGAGAAAATAGCCACTGAAAAAACAGAACAGGAACAGAAGGTTGTAGAGATGAAAATACAAATTGCTGAGAAAGAACTTGATCTCATGGAGAAACACATGCGGTATGTACTTATTGTTTAATTTGTTCATATTATCTAAGTAGAAAATAATGTATGTGTAGTCTTAAACTAATAAATTTAAAGCGTTCAGCGACTTTAATGTAATCTGTAATGTAGGAAAGCTTTGTGACATTTTATTAATGTAATAAATTATGAATGCACAAGTAACATTATTGCTTGTAATAGAAGTGGCCATTGTTTTGTTAAGGTAGGTTCTTGATTATGTGCCTGTCTAATATCTTATTTTTAAAGATTTTTTATTCAATCAGTTGATAAAAAAGTTCAATCGTTATACAGCAATGTCATAATTTACTGAACTATGACTTATGTGTCATGTAATTTGCTAACAACAATATTTTTTAATACACTGGGTGGAATTTAAGTTTCTATGTGTCATGTGATTACAGGAGTTTAAGTTTATGTATGTTGTTTGAAAACAAGTAGATATTTTCAATGCTTGCAATTTTGTGGATAATTTAGAACGAAGCTAAGTGTGACGACAGCTCAGGTACAAGACCAGAGAGCTTATGTAAAACAGCTGATCAGTACTGATGCTGATACTGAACTCCTGGGCAATGAAAAACTTGTAGAGAAACAACTGAGAAAGAGACAGGTGAGTCTATAATGGTGTAAATGTGTGGGGTGTGTATTCAGTCACGATACAGTTCAGTGTTGATGTCTGGTTTCACATTTTATTGTTAATGTTTAAGTTTATTTTAAAATTGTGAGAAAAAATTTCTGTAGTGATAAGGAATTGAATATAACACAATGTGTTGTTTTTGCGTTTATCAAATTACAAATAGTAGTTTGTTCATAACATATTTACATTCAGGTAATAATGTACAACCTTTTAGAGGCACATATGTTGGCTGTTGTTGAGCGGTTGTTGCTCTAGAGAGGTGAAATTAATAGTAAAATTTGATCATGTTGTTGAAGAGAGGTTGTTGCTTAAGAGAGATCTTAATTTAAAATTCGATAATGTTGTTGAACAGAGGTTGTTGCTTAAGAGAGGGCTGCTCTAGAGAGGTTGCACTGTATATAAAACGTTTAATTATCACAGGAGAAATATGAGAGACAACTTGCTTACATTGAATATAAGAGAGATAATTTAAAGAAACAAGCTGATGGAGGCGTAGAGACTGCTGAGAAGTTAGCAAGTTTACAGGATAAATATGGTCAGTTTAGAAAGCGTGATGGATCATTAAATACAAGACAAGTCTTCCAGATGCTGAAATCTGAAGAGAAGAAACATTCAAAGGTATCACATTGTACTTAGAAGGAATTTTGTACATAAATTCAACAAAATCTAACTGTCCATATGTAGATGATACATTTTATCCCTGATTTCCTCAGAGAAAGAGATATTTTTTCATTTTCAGAGGTGTGTTTTTTAGAGGTAGGGAAAGTAAGCAAGAAAAGTTAATCAATGTAGAAAAGGTAGCTATCTATAAAATGTTTGAACGCTTCGCTAGCTACAAAATGGCGCCCGTCACACCAGAAAATTCTGTTCCGCATGGACGCTATTTTGTTTAGCAATGCTAGCACTGTCAGATCATGCTACCTATCTAAAGATAGGGGCTACTTTTCCTATGTTTAAGAAATGGCATCGCTACTTTCCCTACACAGCGCTAGGTAGAACTTTATTTTTCCTACCACTAAAAACACGTCTCAGTTTAACACTATACAAGTATTTCCTTGTCTGATTTTCACAGTATAGTTTACTATGAATTTCCTTATACCAAACTCAACCTAGGGACGTGTAGTGGTTGAGGGGTTGAGCACCTGACTCCTGATTCAAAGGTCATGGGTTTGAACCACCTTGGGCAAGGTTGATCTAGGAACTTCACAGACCTGTAACTGGGCGCAAGTACTGGATAATGACCTAGGAAGCTGTGAGGGAGAGAAATTAATATCAATTAATATAAGTTGCAATAATTTGGCATCATCAATGTAAAATAAATAAGTTTAATCTATTAAACTATTGTTTTATAACAATTAAGACAATTCTCACCATGTTTTTCGACTGTTACATTCATTTTGAATTCATCTGGTGTAAAACTAATATTTTCATGTCTAGAGTCTACATGCTGTATATGAATTATATCCATTACAGGCTAAGACACAAGTTGATAGAGAGAAGATAATGGCAACAGCAGAACTAATGGAGCTGAGAGAGTTGGCAACTCGCCAGAAATTACGGGACCTGAAACAAGCTATGGCATCTGGTCAGCCCATCGGTGATTCTACAGAAATGAATGGACATTCTAGGACTGAGGACAGGAATAATAGAAATAAATCACCAGTCCCTGTGAATGGTGAAATGAACGGAGAAAAGCCAAGACAAAGTTCCACGTCTGTGCCTAATAATGACTTTTATACCAAAAGGAAATCTGATAAAGACCCTACTGCTAAATGGGAATCCAATTATTCGCGTCCAACCACTCCGTCAAATTTGACTTTTCAGACTGGTGGTGTGAAACCATCTGCAGGTCAAAATGAACCCAAAGTTCAAAATCAGCCAAAAGTTACATTTGATAAAAATACTCAGGAAAAGTCAGATAATGAAAGGGAGGTAACTCATGTAGAAGTAAAACATTCAAGGAAACCTGTTTTAACAGAAGATGATATGCTAGAAATACAGAGTAGAAGACTGGAAAAAGAGTTGAATAATAGTAGAACTCATAGAAGAAGTAGAGAAAGATCGGTATTAGAGGCTGATCAAAGGACTTATAGGCCTAGTGAATATGTTAATGGTATTTCTAGTAAAGAACAATTTGATGCAAGGAAAATGAATCTTTCATCTAAAAACTTTGATTCAGCTTTGAATTCGATGCTTGGACAAGAAAATGGTAAACTGTATCCTGAAAGTAATGACTATGAACAGTTTGCTCGTACTTCTAAATATAGACCCAATCCTTATTTGGAGTCACAGAAAACACCCCCCTCGAGGTCAAGGGTCAGTAGAAGTCAAAGTCAAAAACCGAGTAGAGAGCGTACAAGGGAAGCCAGATCTGCTGATGGATTGAAACAAAACACAGATACATTGGTAGTATGTATAGAAATATTACTTGTAAAGTCATTGTCCTCATCTTCTTTATGTTTTCATTTGTGTGGGGAAAGACAAGTTAGTACTGGTTAGATTCAAAGGGGTCTGTAACAATTTCTACTTTCACTTTGTGTTTGTATACTGTAATACGTGTTATTCCCCCTGTATATATATTACAGTATACGAACACAAAGTGAAAGTGAAAGTAAAAATTGTTACAGACCCCTTTGGTTAGATTAACTGATGCTGTACATAACTGAATACTGTTGAAAAACCGCTTAAAACTCCCAACATATAATGTGTTTTAAGTATTTGAATGATATGATACTGACCTGTGCGTGCTGTCTCCATATAACTGAAAAATTGTTGGTTGGACATGAATCCATTCACATTTTGTTATAGTAATATATTTCAGACTCATTAAACCCTAAATTTTTCCTTACAAGATGGTTGTAATGCTTGTGTGTATGTATGTAAAACTTACGACAGATGTTTTATAAAACTACTAGTAACTCATACAGTATGCAATAAATCATGTCAGAAACACCAAAGTTTCTTATCACTACTATATTATTTGTAGAGTCGGACATCACCGGCTAAGTCAAGTAGACAAGTTAGTCAGTCGTCCAGCAAGAGAGATAGACCTCGACCATCTTCTGCAGGTAATATAATCAACATGTTTTACAGTTATTTTACGTTCTCTTGCTTGGTCAGTTGCACCATCTGTGATGTCAAGTGTGAATGCATCATTTGAAAGATTTGGCACAAAACTATTGTTACTGCTTCATTACACGAACTGAGTCACAATCACAGGATATTGTCATGAGTTCATTCCCTTTAATCCCATCTAGAGTTCTCTACCTTTGCCCCTTCTATAATCTCCAAGTCATTTCCCTTTATCCCTTCTAGAGTTCTCTCCATTTGCACCTTATATAGTACATACATACAGTTACTTACTGTAGCATATATTATAGAAGGGATAAAGGGAGAGAACTCTAGATGGGATAAAGGGAAAGCACTCATGACAATATCCTGTGTTCACAATAGTTTTGTGCCAGAGCTTTGAGTTTGTAGGTATTGTAATCATTTTCATATAAAGTATAAACATTGTACATGATTTAAAATCTCATTGCTTTATGAACATTTTGTATCAAATAAATTTTACAGTTCTCATAACTGCATTGGTTGCGTGACATGTCATTATTCTTCAGTATGTTCATGCTATTAAATAGTGTGATGTATATGCTAAATAAACTTGGCTGTTGGAAATTGTTTCTCTATTCATGATACGATATGTCATGAGGGATCTGATCCTATGAAGGTATTGATATATTTTTTTATTAAAATTTTCCTTAGCATTAGAGTGTCTCACTGGAATGTTCAAATGCCACCTTTGATGAAATGGAACCATGATTTTCACAATCCCTGAATTAGACGAGAGTACTAAACCCAGGAAGCATTGTTGAGAGTCATTAATAGATAGTTCCCACAGCTACAGTAGTTCACTCCCTTTTTCTTAATCATCAGCTATTTTGATGGGCAAAACTGATATTAAAGCACTTACAGGAGTAATTCCAAAATATGTGACAATCACTTTTTCTTCAACTTTCTGAGCCATCTGCCCACATGAGCATTACAAATAATTTATTTTTATATATCTTGTAATTGTATGATCTTTTACATTATATTCCCTATCAACTTTAAGGAAATTTGCCTATCAATATTGCTGATTATTCAGAACAAGGGAGGTAAATATTGTAAATGTGGGAACTCTCTAAAAATAAATGATGTAAAATAAATCAGTTTAAACTGAACTAATTGCTTCTTGGACTTTAATAATGTTTCCTTTATGAAACAAATCTCTTGTGTATCTGTCAAGTAGTTTTTATAACCTAGAAAACTTTCTATCTGTATGAACACAGTTGGCAGAGTTGATCAGTCAGTACCGTGGGGGTGGCTGGGTGGAAGTAACCGTACGTCTCGCAGAAAGTGATAGGTTTGCCGTAGCTGTGTGACACCACATGTAGAAGTCTAATTTATGTGTTTGCTGTTGCCTGAATAAATGCTTGAATACTGATTTAATATAAAGACCTTTGAATGTTTGCTCTAGGTTTAGACCATAGCTGGATGATCTAGTACTATGACATAGTTGCTGTATGAATGCAGATCTTGGTTGGTTTGAAGCTTCTTATAGTATCACAAATTTAAAAGCAAATATACGTTGCTTTAAAAGTATTGAAGGCTTTACACGAAACTATAGTAACACAGTTATGTTAGAAGCTGTTACAAACATTTAGTGGGAAACCATTGATGTGATAGATATTGTAAGACTGATGAATGAGAAAGTTCATGCAAGAATTCTGTAGATCTCTTTGAATGCGCAAGTAATTTATTTTGCAAACTCAGCTGATTTTTACTTTTCCAATAATTTTTGCAAACTATTTTATTCAAGCTGCTAGAGAATGGACTTATATAGGGATTTAACCAGTATTTTGAAGCCACCTTGAGAACACAATCATAGAGGGAATTTTTTATATTTTGTAATTTTGAGAATAAATAGTGATCTACAATAATTGAGAGGTTTCCAAAGTGCAATCATTGACATACAGTGTATTCTATGTCTTCATGTCCATGTAGTGTAGATGATGATTAGATTGTAGTTCCATATTGGATCATCCTACGTCTACACTTATAGTAAACATTTAAATGCCTATATTCCGTGTATCTCGGGCTGTGGTAAACATCAAGGGGTGATTACATTACTGGTCTATCTGCATATCGGTAAAGAACCAGTGAGGATAGACTCGTTTTGCTTTTACCCTTTGTATGTACTGCATTTAGTGACTAAAGCTGATCTTCTGAATTCTGGAGGTCTTATTCACACACTTTTTAAGACTAAAACTCACGACTTCAGACTTAAAAATTGCAAAATTTATATAATACCAGCCTTTCGTTTTCATTAAATCTAAACAAACAAAATTGTGTCTGAATAGTCTACACTCAAGCCAATTCTAATTAACATCTAGGCTGTAATAACAATGGAAGAGCAAAAAGAATGTTTAACATTTTAACGTCTAAGTCTTGAGTTTCAGTCTAAAAATGTTTATGAATAAGGCTCCCGACTCACAGAAGCTGATTTAGAGTTTTATAATGAATCTCTATTAGATAACATATGACACTCCGACTGGTTGCTCTATAGTTGTATCTAGATTCATAAAACTACAATTGGCTTCTGTGATTCTGTTGGTCCAATCAGCAGCTACATTTTAGTGACCGATATGTAGCCAGGCTGGGCAATTCCACAGGATTAACTTTGTATGTTAAGAGTTGCAGAAGTCATGCTGTATCTCTCAATTGTCTAATATTTAATCCATTTAAAATACATACACATAAATTATAGTTTATGTAGCCATGCTATGTGACTGGGTTTCGAATATTTATTCTTTGTACCCGTTTTATTTTTTGGAAATTCATTTTATGAAAACATAATATTGAGTGCTTGGTGCAGAACTGTATTTTTTTACAATTACAGTGCAATGTAATATTAGTTTTGCAGCAAACCATTTTGTAAAACTTCCATTGAAGTAATAACCAAACTATTCAGAAACCAAGTTCACTGTTCATGGCCCAATGTGCGTGTGTTTCAGCTATATGTGCAAATCCATGTTATTGAGAATATGACGCATTGTAATATTCTAATGCTTTCAGTGTTAGTTAATTTACAAATAGATTGTAAACTAGAGCATGAATATTGCTTGTAAACTTAGCAATCTAAATATTATTTTGCATACTTAGATAATGATATTGTTTTGTTCAATGATATTTTGTCAATGTGGTCAACTAACTTCCTAATGCAATAAAAAGAATCCTGAGTCCGGAGGTTTGAGTTCAAATCTGTCCTTGTGCAAGTTGAACTGCAACCTTCGCCATACCTAACTTAAGACTTCTAGTAAGTAACCCAGGAAGCAGCCACTGAGGGTGATTAATACAAGCTGTAACAATGTGTATCTAATCAATGTAAAGAACTTTTAACTAAATTGAACTAAAAATAATATGAGATATGGTGTTTGTATTCATCATACTGCTAAATTATGTGCAGAAAATGTCTTAGATGAACTTTTCCTTCTCTTTATTTTCTTATTTTTTGTTATAATTTGAACACTTAGTTTGATGTATTACCTCCCTTCTGTTACAAAATCCTTTTTGTCTTGTTATTGTGATGCTCAAACTGTATAAGAGTTTCAAAGTAGAACTACTAGAAGGATCTGTTTCATTATTTATACAAGCCTGGATTTACAAATGCAAACTTTCGCATAGCAATCAGATTTAAGTCATCAGATTTCATAAGTAGCCGAGTTACATACGGTCTCAATGTGATGATTTTATATAACACTTCTATGTTGGAATTTAATATTTATTTTCATGTTTTATGGTACTCTAACACCGTTTTCTTTATAACAGAGGGAATCGACATGTCCAAGTACTTGATCAACACATCTTTCAACACTACCCAGAATGCAACTGTACAGTTTGAAGATGAGGATCAACCTGGCAGAGTTACTGCCCTTGATGAAAAGGACAGAGAAAAGACTTATATGAGTAAAGCTCAGATACAACGAGATCGTGTCAACAGAATAAGAAAAGCTCGACAATCTGCGGAAGTTATTCAAAGGTCATGGAGAAGATATTTGTCCAAGAAAAAGTTTTATATGAAAAGATGAACAGTACGCTATACTGGTTAGACGGATTACCTGTGGTAGAACTGTGATATTTACTTTCCATTGTTGAATATGGAAGTTACTATTTTATTTATCAGTGGCTCTTAAGTCAAACATACCATAATGCACTGTTCATCACAAGTGTTGGACTGCCCGACATTTCTGGTCAATATTAGCTGTCCAGTAAAAAAATGGAAATTTTACAATAAACAAACAAGTCAATGTTCTTTCCTATTGATCAAGCCCGACTTGATTTGACAAATTATCATAATGCCGTTATAATGTGTTACAAGCCATAGTAACATACTTCTTTAACTTTTGAGCTTTTGTTATACTGGCGTTTTATTTGTCTCTTAATACAACTTCCTTTGCATCAGTTACTGTGCATTGTTATCAATGTGTAAGCATTATTTATTAACATTCCATTTCTCATAGGCTTTACCGACGTCACTTGTATCCAATGATTCAGTCAGTATATTTTGATTAATTTTATGTTGTGGTCAAATGCCATGGATTTTGTTCCGTTCTTGCCAGGAAACGAGTTACGTTTGTGTTTACATATCATACACATCACTAGTAGTCATATTCACATAGATTAGATACGTTTCCTCAGTTACCAAGAGTTGAAAGATTTTACTATTTTGAGAGATTGATTCAGTAACTAGAAAATGCTCGTAAAAGACCGATATCCGTTTTGAACTTTGTTTATCGATCTTGTCTTCAAACTTGTGAATCACTGTGTTGAAACTTTACACATACCTACCTAACCATAACTACAGTAGAGACAAAGTTGTCTGACAAAACCACGTAAATAAGACACCGATATGAATCATTCACATATTACTGATAGGGCAGATATATGCACTTACGAAAAGGGTTCATTTATACTACATTGTACATTGCACCGCTCACCCAAGCATGTATTGATGGTTACCCATTTTCGTGTAGACTAATACAACATTCTGGCAGTTTTGTACATTTACTTTTATGGGAAAACTCTCTCACTTTGTTGTTACAGAGATTTTTCACAAAATCGTATCATTTTGAGACTTTCTCAAACATATATCTGCCAAGTTTTCAAGCCTGTATATTGCCCCTGGACTACAATGTATGTATACTTGCATTTCTATGACATGACACCAGTAAGTGATATTGCTTATTGTAAGTACAAACATCTGTGATAGTTTGTGTGGAGTGTAGCTTTTTTGTTACATGACTTTTTATTGATCTGAACCGATAGTATTTTACACATATTTTTATTTACATGAACACTATGTCATTTTACTTTGTATATGCGAATCATGATGGTTGCATTTGAAGTAAATAAAATTTGTATTTTATTTGAACAGCATTTAGATCTATACATGAACTGTTTTATAATGGTAAAATACAGTATGATTTACAGTAAATGTTGAGTGTTGTCATTCTTTTATGTACAGTAAATCCTCAATAATAAGACCATCCTTGGGACCAATGAAAACAGGTCTCCTTATTGATGTGGTCTTAATATTGTCAAGTAAGCTTTTACAGTACTGGTATATCATAGTAGCTGTTTTACTGCTTGGTATCTTGTAGTCTGATAGTGGAACTTGCTGTTAGTTGACAATAATGGTACACAATGACCAGGTGCCAATTGCAATGTAGAGGCACCGATATTAAATTTGTAAAATTGTTCACTGCCTATCAAAGGCCTCTCATTGGATACCGAGCCCAAACAGTACAAACATATCACTTGTCTGAGTCACCAGTTGTTGCTCTTGGTACCAGTCTGTAGTCACATTGTTTGGATATAATATTCATTTGCAAGTCGAACAACGTTCATTCAAATACATCGGATCCGAAATTTCATTTTGATTAATACAATTCAAATAGCCCATTTCAACTTGACTTGCATAAGAAGATACATCAGAACCTGACCTTTATTTCGGATGATAGCTAGAATTCGGATAAAATGACGTTCGAATGTAGTATTCTAACACACAAATGTATCATCAAAATATATAAGAGTGGTATAAACACAAACAAATATAATTTTCGGCATGATTTATTATGGGACTGTTACATACAATATGATTAAAATGAAGTCAATTATCTCAAATGTTACTCTACTTTTACTTCTGAAAAGTACCCCCTACCCTAGCATGGCTGTTCCTAATCCCTTTTCCCCATAAATTTATATCATCCCATTTACCATACCAGTATGCTATCCCTTTTCAGTGGTACCCCAACCCAACTCAGTTTAAACCCCAACCCTTTTTAGATGATTTTTCCCTGCTGAAATAAAAACAAATCCACATCAGGTGCAGATCACACTTATGACACTAAAACTGTTCATTCCACAAATTTGAATTTCCTCACACTTCTCTTGAATCCATTTCCAAAGAATCTTTGTTCTGTGAGTACACATCCGTCTTCGATTTCAAGTCTTCAGAATGTTGGATGATTCAATATTAACTTCCAGGTCATTAAATCCAATTTCCACAAAAATTAGAGCACACAAACTGTCGTACAATGAACACATGATTTATCAGTTTGTAGACTATGTTTACACACAACAATTTGAAGGAATCTATACACCCGAGTTATTCTGTACCTACAATATAGCAAGAACAAAAACATATTGAAAATCTCATTCAGAGTAATACAATGATAACTTTGCCTTCCATTCATGTTTTTTCTCGATACCTAGATCATCCATTTAGCAACCAATATTTCGACAAGAGGCATGCTAGATAAAGTTGGGATTGAAGGAAAATCAGGAAAATTTTGCTTAAACTTATGTGTTAATTTATTGCAATGAACCGAGTCTTTGAGACGGCCAAGCTAGAGTCCAAGAGATAATGTGACATCTGTTTTGATATATTTGCATTTTACAAATAATTTGGAAGCTAAACATGTATAATTAGCGAGCTATCAGAGAATTATCTGATTAGTGATAAAAAAATATGACCTGTCAATGAAATCTACCAGAAAACGTAGAAAAAATACCTGATTAATGTGCATACCCGAGTGGAAGGCAAAGTTATATTTAGTGAGTTCATACAATAAATATCATAACAATAGAACGTATAATAATACAAATCAAGAACAGAACAGCAACAATCATAATGCAATGAAAGATTTCAATCAACTTATACTAACACAAAAATGAAGCATGAATGTAAACAGAGCCCCACACAACACATATTGTAACACCCCAGTACAGTTGTCCTTATTTTGTGTAAGACCACTTATTTTCATAAGGACAATGTATAAGTCGAGGAGTGAAAGTAAACCAGGCCAGTCAGCCTCTTTGTTTCCTAGCAACCAGACTAGTTTCACTCTCATCCATCGAAATAATGTCAAATAGCATATAATTGGTGCAAATTATTAATTACCATGGAAATACATCCTGGAACACTTATAGTATTAAAAAATCACAGAAATGAAGTACAAGCCTTGTCAGACTTCATAATTCATATACTGCATTCAATTACTCAGGAACATAAGTTTTTATGGGGCACAAAATGTATTACCACGGATACTGACTGACAAAGTAACACATATTTTATAATCATAAACATCAGTATAAACTGAATAAAGCTTACTTCATACATTCATACACATATAGTTCACCAAATGGTATCGGTTGTAAAGTCTCTTCTCACAAGTATGAAACACAATGAAATATTTGCTCCTATTTTGTCACCAAAAGATGGCCAATGATATTCACAAGACTTTCAAACAAGTAAGCAAATATTTCAAAGTATTTCTTATTTCAGCAATCTCACAACACATACTATTTTCATTCAGCACAACAAGCAATTGCTCAATTGTCATCTAACTTGACATACTCCCATTAACATACAAATAAGTAAAATATTTCTCTTACACTATGTGTCCGAAAGTATTAAAAGGAAAAATACAAATGCTTTCAATGAATACAATTAACGCTGAGGTCCATCGAAACAATAATATTGTAACTTAATATCAATTAGACATTTTATCTCACGACTGAGTACCCAGACAATGGTATTTTCTAGACTTAACAAGAGTGGCAAACTGTCACAAAATAAGCCCATCATAAGTCAGAGCTCAGAGTTAAAATAAGACAAATTTTAGGTAATTTCTAAAATCAAAGGGTGATAACTCCCGATTGACTTGAGTGATATGGCTGGTTATCGAACTTGGCCGAGATATTATGCCCACAAACATTTTCACCAAGTTTGGTAAAGATCGGATGAAAACTTGTGACTTAGAGAGCGGACAACATGTGGATGCCACCCGCCGCCCGCCCACCAAGGGCATTCCCATAATAGGTCCCGTTTTTCAAACAGGTGTATAAAAAGGGACACAGCAGACAATGGGGAGAGCACCTGACCCCTGATTCAAAATTCAAAGTGTTCAAATACCACCTCGGCTAGGATGAAACCCCAACTTCAAATTTCCTGAATTAGCGCCAAGTCCCGATTAGTAACTAATTATTAGTCGTCCATGGGATTAATATAAGTAGTAAACTCATTTCACAATTGATGTACAATGCATAATTTAAATGTACAATTTTACCATTATTAACAAAATTAACACTCCAATCAGTTCCATGTACCAAGCAGACAAGATGGTATATGTATGCAATAAACATTGAAATCATTAAAATGTACAGAACCCAAAAAAAACACCAAACATTAAAATACTACACAAAAGAGATACTGGATATCACTTATTTCCATTCATTATTTATGCAATTTTTCTTTCCTCGGGTAACTAAACAAATTTTGCATGAATCTTGATAACAACTGGTATTAAAATATTTCTAAAATACTTCCTTCATTCTAAATTTTACTAATCATTTATGACAAACAATGTATTCTAAACGAGTTAAATACAGCAGAAAAAAATGCTACTAAAGAATGGTGAAAAGCTTACTATATACTGTACCCAACTTTCTAGACAATAAATTCAAAAGGCTGTATTAAGAGTACAAGTATATGCGAAACAGACTCATTGATTGCTCATACAAAACTCCACTTTCCACATTCTGCTATTGTACAAAAATATACGGTCAGAATAAATTTTTAGAAAAATTATGTCAACAAAAGTATAAAGATGGACTAAGTACACTTACGATCAACTATTGAATATCGAATATTAATTGAGATCATAAAGTTCTCAAGTGAAAACTTCCAATATATGCTTGCTGTCTTGTACATTCATATATTGATACCCATACGTTCATCTTTTGCTCAAGTCTGACAATAAGTCTGACAAAGACATTAAATGCCTTGTGTAACTGTATTCCCTAATGGAACTGATACCATAATTACTTTAAATTCACAATCCTCTCACACACTCACTCTCAAAGTCTGTATCAATAGCACACAGTAAGTATGGCTAATTAAGCTAAGTATCAAACAACACTGAATGGTTACCAGAACTGGTAACATTTATAACACAGCTGACATTTCAAATATTAATGAAATTTGGATTTACTAGGTACATTAACGAGTTAATATCTTTGTACATGACACAAATTCAGCAATCATGTATCAATTCACATGGTGCCAGAAATAATCATGTTATGTATGAGAAAAGAATCTGTATAGTGATTTACAGCATAATCAACATGACATCACTCATCACTGTGACAACATTGACCAGGCTAGTCAAACTGACTCGGTAAATCCAAATGCTGCAAGTTTCAGGTTAATTAAGAATGTTGAAACCCCCTAACGCATGTAGAACTAGGTAGTACGAGGTACTAAGTACTAAAGATTGTTCAGGTTGATTATGTTGTAAGACACTATCAAACACAGATCAAGTTTCCTATATCTAACACAAACATGAATTATTTTTAAACGTAATTTTTGTGCATAATATGTGTAACATCGGAGCTTCACAATACATACATTCAAGAACCCAGTATTTGTGTAAATAACACCAACAGATGACACAGGTATTAAGTATTCAATACAACTCCACAGGTCATTCACAAAAATATGCTAAAAAGATCTAAACTCTAGAGAAAATCAGTCACAAAAAACCTTGATACTTCCCACCAAGTTTGGATGAAACCAAACCAGCAGTTTAAAAGTACATGTAGTGCAGACAACTTTTGTGAAGAATAGACAGGACAAAACCAAAAATAAGACATAATTTGGATAATTGGGTGAAAAACACATATCTCAATAGCTTTGTCATCTGGTGTTAAATTTGCACGAAATAATCAATATGCAATGTTTATCATGCAATTTTCATGTACAAATAATCATGAAAAGTCATGCTATACAAGAAAGTAATTCTGTAAAAGAATGTCTGGCCTCAAATAACATCGCTACCTGAAATACAAGTTATCATTAGTATAAAATACAATACAATTACCACAGTAATAATAACTATCACTTAACTAAAACTGAAATATAAGTACATATCACAGATACATATATATCACTATCCAATGTAAATTGCCTATAAAATTGTAATTTAGCACCAATAAAATGCAGGATAAATATAAAATTGAACACAAGTGTATATATATATAGTAAAAAAATAAAACGGCAAGGAACACAAAGGGTAACATGTGAAAGACATTTAGCATAAAAATTAAATAAAAACAGAATAAATGAGAAATGATATTGATAACAGATGGACGTTACAGTAATTCAGACTAATAGGTACATATTTTATGATGAAAATATTGTAACACTGAAATCATACAAGCACTTTCTAACAAGTACTAATATCCAATTACCAGACCTATTTTCACACCAATTATACCCTCCTCCCTCTTAAAGTCCCACATCTAATAGGGTAAGACAATGATTTGGTATACATAATAAATTCTGTACAATTATTAAACCACATTGATTATCTTATGACATTTGAATATACGAGTGGTCATTTCTTCCTGAACAGGTTTTTCTTAAAATCATAAAAATTTGCGCACAGCGAGATTTTTAGATTTTTTTGGAAAACATGTTTCAAAAGTAACAACAGAAAATTTTAGTTATACAATGTATCATAAATTATTTAATTACACACATTACCAATTGTTTGCCTGCAAAAGCAGTGGACATCACAGGAAGCAATTGTGATTGTCAAATCATTTGTAACTTTATAAGTGAATTATCGAAAATATCTATTACACACCGAGTGTCATCATTTTATCAATATAATTGATATATTCCTACAACATGCTTTGACCAATGTTAAACACAGATAAACAGGACAGACTTTTTAAGAATGTACATGATTCCAAACTAGTTTAACTAAATTATCTCATACATGAGGTCACGGTTACAAGTAAAGATTATGAGCATAACACGTTACACTTCAAATAATCAATGTTCAGTTCAGTTCAATATGCAAACAATAGACAGATCAAACACATAGTTCCCGACTGGATAATGCACATTTTAAGAGCTTTACAGTAAGCCTTTAACAACCTTAATTTTCATTCTTTTTTAAACCAGGACAACTTTTTTATTACAAACTGAAAGCATAGTAACATAAGTCTACATAATTAATATTTTGAGCAGTAGTATTAAACATGAGATCTTTGATAATATAATCACAAGCAAACATAAATGATTTATAAACCATACATGTGTACAATGATGTACTATTATGATGATATCACAATAATATATATGTTGGAGAATTGCAAGCAGGCATTACATATATACATCTCAAAGGATCCAGTGAGATTATTTTTCAATTTCAACTCATGATCAAGAATCCGACTAAGATACAAACTAATGTCAAATGTATAAAACCTTCTTGTCAAGTAAGGTTTATCACAAGTAAATTTTGCAGCATGCAACTTCTATCACAGAAAAGAATAAGATTTTACCCCACCACATAATATGCTCAAATGTATCAGCAACTATTACTTATGTATCTAGAGGTACGTCTAACATTGGAACGCGCCCTGACACATATGATTTATCAATATACAATAATGAAACAAGACTGCACAATTTGATATGCCAAGTAGATTTACAATGCAGTGTTGGGGGTTTTCAGCAGGGTTTTGTTTATCTGTCGCAGTGTTCCTTGTACAAATCTCCTCTTCCCCCCGCAACCGACACTTTCTCCACATGAATCAGAGGAGGATTACAACAGACTTCAGATGCATTAGCTGCAGTCCAATTGTCATACAGAGTATACCCGTTCATATATCGTGCGAATGGAACACATAGAGGTTGGCAATTAAGTGCTCTCATTTCGGATAGATAAACAAAACATCCCCTGAGGGTATAAAATGAAACTCTACTTGGCATAAAAAAACACATATTAAATGTTAATGTATAATTCACTGGGTTGCTTCCCTTTACACTCTTAACATATTTGTACATGGTTTTTGAATACTGTTGACAGTTTTACCATTATGTAGTATAATATTTTACAAAGAATCTCTAAAGCCAAAAGAACATTTTAAGATTACCATATTAACATGTACATATATAAATAAGTTCACATATTATTGAATAGGTAAGTAATCACATACAGTAAATCTTATTGTTTATGGAACTAAAGAAACTAACAAATCAATGAACATTCACCATTTAACTTCTCCAATTTCAATAATTTATTGATGTGTTGGAATTCACAACGTTCTTCAACAATATTTCAGCTATGTACAGCATGACCAATCAGTGTTCCTGAGTCATCAACCAGTACTAATTTGTTCTTTTGTAATCAACTGATAACATTCCAAAATGAATCAAGGGACTTACATTTTCAGACACATTATACTACAGAATGCAAGCCCACCGAGGGTCCAAATCAATCATTTTTGGAGTGTAATACTTGCAGTTAACAGAACAGTTGAATGCCTATTTTCATTCAAACTAACTTGATTAAAAATAATAAGACTCCTAAGTGGATATCAATAATGGTTATTTGTAAAGAATACCATTATTTCTTTGTTGATCATATTAAAAGTTACTTTCATGAAAAAAATCATAATAGAATATTGCCATCATTCATCAATGAAAAAATAATGCTTCTGGTGATAAAGCAAGCTAGGAATTTTGGGACAAAACAAGAAAACTTATTAAGGTGTTTATCCATATTAGTGTTGTATATCCATTTTAAGCAAAAGCAACATTGATGAACTACCTGCGCACAGATAAACAATGTACTTAGATGGGATAATCTGTGTAACAACATACATATGAATTATCATTTCAGCACTTGACTAAAATTTTAAAATACTGCCTACATTTTCAACATATCAATGATTTAAATACATTTGAAAAAAAATACAGTTTAAACATTCTAAGTTAGATTCATGTATAAGGCATGTGAGACAATTATGAATGGCAATTAATTAAATTTGTCTAAGTTCATCCCCTTTAACAAAACAAAAGAAGAGCATATATAATTTCCAAAAAAAATTAATACAATCCCCATACAAAACTATCACAGTCAGTTGTTCCAATAAACTCATTCTTGATACAAATCCTTCAAAAAGACCTAACTTTTTCCTACCTTACTTACGTTCCATAAACCATGAAACTTACAATCATTCAGCGGAATAAAATATGACGAAAAAATCAAAATGATCAGCTCATGTATGCAATTGACACTAAAATGACTTGTGGGTCAATATCAAGAAATTCAAAGCAGGTTCATACAATAAAAAATTATCAGCACAAGGAATGTGGCTTGGCAACTGGTATAAACCATCTCACAAAATAAACTCAACATTTTACTAGAATTCAAGACATATTTTGATGTCAATAAATACATTAGGATGAGAGTAGTTCACTCAATCATAGAGTGTCATTACAAATCTCAGTACCAGAAACAATCAGACATTTTCTACTAACCATACTGTCTCATTAAATATTATATTACATCATTAATCAACACTGATTCTAAAGCAACACACTCTTGGTATCAGTGACTACATCCGTTATTGATAACCAAAGTTTGTATTATGAGACACCGAACTTAAAATAACGCAAATATCAAGGGTGTGGTGTAAAACCTTTGTAACAGAAACAGTTTTGCTCTAAACCCTCAATAGACATCTACTTCAAACACAAGTATAAAGACAACTAGTAATGCATTACTAAAACATACAAATTATCGGTTTGAACATTTAAAGGTTACATTAAGCAGTCAATTTGTTAAGTGTTTTTTTTCAACATATACGTCCATCATTTATCTCAGGAAGCAACCCAGTGTAACTATCGTATTGTTCATCAAAACAGAAGATGATGAATGAAAAAAAAACTAAGAAAAGGCTAAAATTGGCAGTTTTCTAGTTCCCATGTTGAGCAACACGAATGATGAAGGAGATCTGTAAAAGCTAGGAAGCACCAAATTCAGAGCACCTCCAATATTTTGGCTGAAAGAAATTAATAGAATCAATTAATGAGTAATTAAAAACTGGACAGAGTTTTTAGTCACTTTTAATTATTCTTAACCTACGTTGGTTTGTTAAAATTGGACTTTACTTACCTTTGCTTGTAAATTTGAATGTCAATGATTTTCCAACGTAATCGTCTGACATCTGAAGCCAAAAACTCGTCATACAGCAAAAACTTTAATTTATGTTTCTAGAACAATACAGTACACAGTACAAGCAAGAACGATCACACAGACGGCTTTCTTACAAAATTTCAAACATATTGTTGAAATATTGCAACAAAGTGTCTACTCATTCCAAAAAAAAACTATAGACATATTCACAGATCATATACTTACAACATATTAAAAATACATGATTTCTAGTTCCAAACATCTAATGACGACTACTTCGATATTCTCTCTCCCGTTCTCGGTCTCTCTCGCCCTCACGACGGTCGCTACGACTCTCCCGGTGTCTCTCTTCATATTCTCTTCTAGTGTCACGTTCCCGACTTCTTTCGCGATATTCCCGTTCTCGACTACGTGACCTGTGACGACTTCTCTTTTCACGATCCCTATCACGATCACGTTCTCTGGACCGAGATCTTCTTTCACGAGTCCTGTAAGAAACAAAGAAGTTTTCATTTCATTGATGTCAAAAGCATTTACTTTAAATATTAATAGCCTTGCTTCCCAAAGAATATATACTGGGTTAATCAAATTTTACAATGAATACACAAGTTTTTTCAGCCAAATATATGATATGGCTACGTTGCTGACACATAGATTTATCACATAACTTGCACTCCAGGAGTGGCATAAAGCAGTGACATAAATATCATATGTAACTAGTTACATAAATAGCCGAATCACAGCACTATTTAAAGTCTATTTAAAGATTGAAAACAATCTATTTATGGTGTCATGTGATAAATAGAATCTTACATTCGTGCGTATTTGATATTGTTTTTATGAAACTCGTCGACTGAAATGAATATGACGTTGGCAGAGCCTCGCGTCACATTCAGTCGACTCGTTTTATAAAAACTATATAAAATAAGCACTCGTGTAAGATCCTCTATCTACAGCGTAGTCAAGGTCTACCTAATCGAGAAAGTTGATAAAATGTCTGCAAGAGATTTTCATAAAAATGTTTAGAATTATTTGCAAATAATCACAAATATGTTTTACAAAAAAACTGTTATGGATTTATATAACTGACCGTAATAACAGAGCGGTTTCTGCAGTAGATTGTTTCAAGTAGCTCTGACTGCAAATTAAAATTCTTTGTCAAACAAAATTATAGTTAGAAATCAAACTAATATTTGCAAATGATTCTGTACATGACTAGTAAAGCAATACAGTTGGACATCGTTCATTCGGGTCCAAAATTTTATTTTGAATAATACATGTTTTCGAATCGCCCTTTTCAATTAGACATGCAATAGATGACTTGACTTGATATTTATTTCGGATGATACACATTATTCGGATAGAAGGTTGTCGAATATACGAGGTCCAACTGCATCTCTCTGTTGTAACACAGACTTTCCACACATCAGTCTTCTTTTGTTCCCCACGCCGTTTTTCAATGAACACATTGAATCAATAGCATTTCGTTGACATTAATGCCATGTAGCTTAAATTTATGATTTGTTTTGACTAATATCTCCAGAGGAAACGTCTCTGTTATCAAGTCGCACAACAATGTTACAATAAAGTATGATTATTAGTCACAAGCACAACAATATTTGACAACAGATACTGTGGAGCTACACTCCTTGTATCTGTTTTTGTGTGTTAGGAGTTGTTAGCAGTTTCAGTGGTTCTTCCGTAAGCAATGAAAACTTCCCCACATCAATTAGAGGTGGTGGACAAATGATTGTTTATGGATTCAATATGGGTCCACAAACCTCATCCAGGGTTCAAACTTATAACCTTCAGAATGGCTGTCAATTGCAAAAAAATCATCCAGGGTTCAAACTTATAACCTCCAGAGCTGACCAGGCAGTTTTCTGCACATCAGACAGTATACATGTGGAGTTGGTTCGAATAACAACCAAATACTCCCATGTATCATCATAGTCTTCATTAACCACAAAATTGTTAAGTATTCCCATAATTAAAACAATAGGCATAATCATATTACACCCAAATATCATTCAATACACATGTTACTTACTTGGATCCGTATGATTTTTCCTCTATTCCATGAAGAGTATCTTGTAAAGAACTGATAAGAATTTTACATCTGTCATCATTGGCAATCTTTGACTGTTTGATCAGTGATATTGCTGTGACTAGAGTCTCTATAGCACTTGCAAAATCTCCTGTAAATATCATGTTACACAAGTTAAAGTAACAGCAGATGAAAGATCATTCATTTAACATCAATTTATACGAAATGCTATAAAGTTTGAACCAATTGTTAAAACATTGAACAGTAATTTTTATACCTAATACGTAAACACAACATGGAGTATGTACCGACTCCAATGGTGAATGCTTATACATGTATAGCAGATACTCATATCAAACACACAAATATCAGACTACATGTATAAGCCAACTATATCACAAAAAACACAAGAATTTACAAAGCCTTGTGTTTCTATTCATTTACACTTGTTACACATAGAGTAATGACAAATCACCAACCTGCACTAGCATCCTGTACAGCCCGAGATATTGCACTGCTAGATACCGTCTTATTCCTTTGGAATATTTCCTCAAACTCCTGCTCTGATAACTGAGGCGCCGGTGGCTCACTTCTGTATAGAAAAATAGATACATCGATACAGGCACCAATCACCTTTTCATGCGAAGTCATAAATATTCCAGCATATTAAACAATAATTAGACCTGTGCCAATGACTAGATCCTTTATCCAGCCCTTTAGGCTCACACAGCACTGATGAGTCCGAGTGTGGTGATTTGAGCGCGTGTACTGGAGTACAATGCTTACCGAGTGCTGAGAGATTAACTTCTTTGAGGTTTGAAAGGGACTCCGAGATTTGAGTGCAGGTATACTTGGTTTGCACTGTGTGCTGAATGCCACAAACAGTCAACAATGTGTGACTACGACAATGATTAGTATTCTCTACTTTTACATACGACTTCTTAAGTCCTTATTTACATGACAAATAATACTAATTACCGAAACACACAGAAGACATAAACACAAAAGGATGAATGTCCAGAGGTCAAATATTAAGCCATTTATTTTTGATTGTTATACTTCTAAAAATCTAACGGTACAAAATTAAACATACTCAAAAGGGTTTACTGACCTTTTTGGTTCGTATCTATCTGCTGGGGGCCTGTAAGGATCTGTTGGAGGATATGTGGAGGTTGGTGGAGGACGTCCATAGGGGTCAGTAATAGGGGCTGCATGAGATACCTAAAACGCAGAGACAATATATGACAAAAATAATAAAACCACTATGCTAAGACAAACATAGAAACTTACTAACTTCTTGTCGCAACAAACAGATCTTAAGTAAAAAGCTATCTAGGTTTACTGCTTTTAAGAACAATAAGAATATGATAAACATGTAAAATTTCGTACACAAATCTGACAGACACATAAATATGGGGTTAGAATGTAGGACAACCACAAGCCACATCTGACAAATAAGACAACTTTTGAGTCACAAATTTCAACATTCAAACTAACTTACAGGAGGAGGTAAAGCTGAGCCATGTGCCGGAGGAAAGAAAGCTGGATTCACATGTGGAGCTGGTGGAGCCGAAGGGTGTCCTGGTGGGGGTACCCCGGGTGGAGGCTGTGATGGGGGCATTCCTACAATTATATAAGTTCAAGCACAATGTATCACATTTTGAACAAAACAGAAACATTAAAAAAATACAACAGCTTCATAACATCAGACCCACAGAGTGAGTGTTTATTTCAAAATATTATGATAGTATTTAGACTAAATATTATTATAGTATTACTGTATTTAGAAAATATTATATATCAAAATAGTTATTCATTATAGTAAAAAATAACTAAAATGTTAAAATCTTCCACTTTCTAAAAAGCTACTAATGTGTATTTTGTTTTATTTACTTATTACAATTTTCCATTTACAAGTTACTTATTTTAAAACTAAATGTAAAATTCATATACAATAAAATCTCACTGAAAGACCACCTCAATAATAAGACCACCTCAATAATAAGACCACCTCAAAATTAAGAACACACTTTTCAAGTTTATTTTTACTGTTTTGCTCTTTATTCAACCTCAATATTAAGACCACCGCAATATAAAGACCAGTTTTCAAGGGTTCTAATGGTGGTATTATTACTGAGATTTTAAGACCAGTTTTAAGGATGGTCTTATTATCGATTTTAATACCAGTTATCAAGGGTCCCAATGATGGTCTTACTATTGAGTTTTTTTACTGTAGTTATAAAAAAGTTATAATAAAAGTAGCTTACTGTATGGTGCATTACCTGGGATGTTAGGGGCCACACCCCTGATGCCAGGTGGCGGTACCGGCTGTGGTGGTGCCTGACCTCTCACTGGGTAGGGTGCTGCAATAGGACGTAGAATGCTGGTAACTGAAATTAAGGCTTTAGATATTTGTTTGCTTTTATCATCCTAACAATTATGTACAGTTCAAAATGTTTGAATATATTTCACAACAATGGAAAATGATATAAATCTGTGTAGCAAGTAACACTCAAGCCATAACTCCTGTTTAAAACCACATCAAATCCTAAATCATGAAATCTAGGTTAAAAAATAACACTTTCATGGACAACAGTATCAAGTCATCAAGTATAAATACATGTATATTATTTACATCAATGGATTTAACATAAACAGTCATAAAAAAAAAGACATACAAGTAATCATAAAAGCCTACAGACACGCACTTAATTAAGAAGATTATTGCAAGCTATTTGCAGAAGTGTACATGATATGATCATTGAAATATTGGAGACTGAAAAAATGAAAATTGTAGAGAAGGTAACCCATACACCGAAATCCCATACACCACATTCTCCCATTCTACAACCAATTGCCAGTCACCATGGAATTATCCAAAACCAATATTACTGTATAACATACACCACCAGCTTAACACTAACATACAGCAATAAACAGGATAAATATCTCCATTCCTCATACAACCCACAATTCATTCCTTAACTTCGGTATTACACGCCATTGTCCAAATCAATCTGAACATCAGAACAGATTCTAATCTAGGCAATGTTGTTGAAATTTTTACACCCATCCTTGTTCACATTAAACACACGACAGCAGGGCTCTAGAAATCCACTAGCCCAACGTCCCGGACTTGTCTTATTCTGAATCCACAAACACATACATCTAATTATTAATTTTAGATTGTGGAGCTATATGTTTATTTGTCACTTAATTGACAGATATTCTCAGACAACTAGCTTCCTATGTCGGACAAGTCAAATTTTACATTTCCATTAGTTCGGGGCAAGTGTCTTTGAAAAACAATTCTAGAGCCCTTAGCAGGTTTAAAAATTCAAAGATTTAACAAAAAATAGTTTTTTTCAGGAAGATTTTTCTACTCTGAAATTACAATAATAATGGTAAAACAGTGCGGAGGTAAAACAATTTTAACATTAGGGTAAACAATACAATGAATGGAATACAGTATCTCAGTCAACATTGGGGGACCCACAAGCCAACAGTGGACTGCCAACATAGGGAGTAAAATCAAATAAACATACTGCCTGGTGGAGGGGGCTGCTCATAACCTACACACTCTCCTTTATACAATAACATTTGATTATAATGTAGAACAACATAAAAACCTTATACTTCCAGAAAACTAAAGTAAGTTGGTTCCATCAATTTATAGATGACCAAAAGCAAATAAAGGTTTAACATGTAGATAAATGTGAAACTAAAAAATCAAAGCAGATCCATGCAAGTCACCGATTGGTTAAATTCCAAAGGCAAAAATTGTAATATTAATTATTCAAGTATCAAAAAATTATTGACTAAATAAAAGTAAATAATAATTGGTCTTCAGCAGAATTTCAACCTGTCATCAATATGAATACATAGTTATATGTAATATGATACAAAACAGCATGCTAGTTATACATTTAGAACAAGAGGGTCATAATGGCCCAACTTGCTCACCTGGGTACCCTGTTCAAGTTGTCTTGAATTTGAGAACATGTTACATTTCCTAACAGTAACTGGTTCACTTTCCCTGAATTCTCAGTTGGTTTCAGATGAACAATGTTTGATATTCCTGTACGGATTACATAGGGGAAACTGCGACACCCCTAGGTGACTCATCAGAGTATAAAGTCCTTATATGGAAACCCCACTCCCTGGGGCCTTACTATTTTAATAGGAGATGACAATTCATGCAGAATTATTTCAATTTGTGAACACTGGCTTCAGACACTTGCTAACATTGTTCCCATTGCCATAGCAACTAGTAATGGAGCTATTTTGCTAGTGAATCGTTCGATGATCATTCATTTCATCAAATTTGGCCTAACAGCTTTAGAAATTAGAGAAGATGTCACTTGAGGCAATTATTTACTTGTTGGGCAATGTATAGATGGACGGAAGAGAATGACAGACAAATGTTATCACAATATAAGCTCTTCCAAGAGAACTAAGCTCAGGTGGGCTAAAAAGCAGGCAAAACTATCTCATGCAGTTTGAACACCATACTCTGCAAGTTAAGTCAGTAACTGGACACTTACTTCCAGGAGGTGGAGGTTCATATAATCTGTTATCTGAATATTTTAGTAATAATTGAAATACAATTAACATGCATACAGCTACATCACCACAGTCTCCCGACTCGGCCTTAGTGTTCATACAGACAGACAGATCACAGACATGTAGGTAACATGACATAAACAAATCTCCGAACACCGTTATGTCCTGGTAAATTAGTTACTCTTGCTGTATGACGACAAAGTGTGTTACAGACAGTCAGTGTATTTGAATGGATATTCTATAAATATGACAGCAGAAATAACACAAACTCTGACTATGTATGTACACTGCCATCAAAGTTTCTCACACTTGAATAATTTGAATTTCATTACTTTTTCTAACAGAATTTCAAATAAAACATGCATGACCATGAAGCAAAATTATACATCCCACTTCTGTGATGGATAGTTAAGAATTAAAAATCAATTGGCCTGCTTACGAAACCAATGTATGTGTGTTACTGATGATTTGACACAGAAAGTAAGATAATTTGTTTCAGTACAAATTTTTAAATACTTCTACAGAAAAGTTTTGCTGTGTTAAAAAACATTTTCGATTAATTGCATGTGATACAAATATGAAAATACATCAATTGTAATGGGAAATTGTCAAAGTGTGAAGGAACTTTTGGATGGCAGTGAATATATGAGTGAAGAGAAAAACTAAACAGCAAGAATGCAAAAGAGCATGGGTTGAAGAACAAATATTCATCTAAGATATTGTGTAATATTAACTGATCTTGTAAGCCCCTTAGTAAGACAGATAGTAATTGAAGTATTTCTCTGCATACCACAAAACTGTTCTATACATAATGAATATATATATGTATTACCTGGTCCAGGGGGCCCGCCTGGTCGGACTCCCGGTGGTGGCAGTCGGTGATCATGTCGCGGTGGCATTCCTGGGGGAGGTTGTCCCATTCTAGGAGGAGGCAGGCCAGGGTTCATGTTCATAGGGGGGCCTGATACAGGAGGCATTCCAGGACGCTGACCTGTGAACAAGACAATAATATAGTCAACAGATCAACACCTTGGGCAGGGTTCCAAATATAGTCAACAGATCAACACCTTGTGCAGGGTTCCAAATATAGTCAACAGATCAACACCTTGGGCAGGGTTCCAAATATAGTCAACAGATCAACACCTTGGGCAGGGTTCCAAATATAGTCAACAGATCAACACCTTGGGCAGGGTTCCATTTGGGTCTGGAGTTGCTCATTTACACAATGTCATCAAGATTATTTTATCAATTGTGCATTTTAATCCATAGATGTTGAGAGGAATTAAACAATATCTGAAATATATTCAGTAATGAGTTATGTTCTCTACATTTATATAGCATTCCTGCTTGACCTTCATATCTACAGAGAAATTAAGGCTCAAAAGGTTGCATCAACAAATATCTTCATATCTTGCGTAAATACATATTTCAACTTTTTTTTTACACCAACTGCAAAACAAGTTATTACAATGTATGGTAATCAGGGGTTCCATTTGACCCTTGAGTTGAGCCCCTGCAATTTCCAAAAATACACATTTTGACCCTCAGGATTCTGGCTGAAGGGTCAATTTTTCTCTAAATTCTAGATAATTTGGCTATAAAATGGTAAAATCTGGTAAAAATGACCAAAGTGACCCTTGAGATTCAGCCCCTAGTGGAATCCCTGACCTCATGACAATATTTTCTAACAAAAAAACAATTATTAAGTTATAAAAAAAAAAAGCAGAAATATTTAAATATTAGAGAACCCACTCAATAGTCTGAACAAGCGTTTACTAATGGATCATCTGGAACATACACAAAATGCCTAGCAGAAGTGCAACTTCCACATAAAACAGGTTATACAAAGCCTTCTCAAAAATGCTTATTTTCAGCAACAGATAAGTCCAACAAGGGAGAGGAGGTGAAGGAAAAATTACAGCCATATTAACTTTATATGCTTCATTAATGTAAGAACTTAATTCAAAGAAAAGGGAACTAAATTAAGTACTTCAGCATTATACGGTATATAACTTAAGACAAAATACTGTAATAAAGAATAAAATGGAAACAATGTATGAACTTTTTTGTACAACAGCTGTATTGAAGCACATATTTGGCAAAGAGGAGATAATCGTAAATACACAATGTAGATCACGCGAATCAGTAAGAAATGTTACAATTTGTAAACCTATAAATGAATAAATGGCAATAAACCACAATAAAGATACAATCCTAGCATTAAATAACTTACAGATAATGTCAGTGTAACATTGACAGCAATAATACAAGTGTTAGCACTAAGATTGAACAATTCAAGCGTACCGTGTGTAACATAACATGGGGAAAATAAGTAATCTACGGTATAACTCACCAGGGATCATCCTACCTGGGAAGAAATTGGGTGGAGGCCCAGATGTAACAACAGGCGGACCCTGTTGTGGAGGTGGTCCGGACATATTGGGAGGAGGGCCTTGGACCCTTGGAGGAAATGGGTTCGGGGGTCTAACACCTGGTTGAGGTCTAGCTGGGGGTTGTTGTTGTTGTTGTTGTTGTTGTGGTGGTGGCTGTGGAGTTGGAGGACCCCTAGGAGGTGGTTCACCACGATTGTCCCCACGACCGCGACCTGTATGTACAAGCACACGTAAGACAACACATCACCGAGTTGGTACAAATACAAAGATCAAACAATTAATAACACTGACTACAGTGTGCCTTAAGACAATAAATGATGTAATTACAAGTCATAATCTAACCGTTTAATATTTGTGAAAAGTTGTAAAATTTACAATACAATCTTAACAAATCTAGAAGTCTAGCTTAAAGTAACATAAAACATGAGGAAAGTTTCCATCATCATAAAAGAAAGGAGAAATTTTGCTAAAAAGGGACAATCACCAGGAACGTGACTACAAATGTACAACTAAGGAATACTCTATGGATCTAACATATTACCAGCATTTCCATTCTGTTGCGGCGGTGGTTCTCCTTTCCTAGCTTGGGCCTCGAAGTTACTAAGAGCTTGTTTATTACAATGTGTCACCATAGGAGTTTGTCCATGCAAGTCTTTCCTTGGTAGTTTGTCAAATATGGCACGAGATGACATCTCCGACTTCACAATTACAATGGCAAAACTGTAATACCAAAGTACAATGCTACTGAAAGACTTATTTAGCTACCTATTCTTCAGTCAATACAATTCTACATACACAACAGCATGCACAGTATCACGAAAATGCAACTAAAGACAAGAACAACTCTGCGGCCGTATCCTACAGATCAACTGTTGGTCGTACCTGTCAGATTAACAGTTGGTTGTACCTGTCATATCAACTGTTGGTCGTACCTGTCAGACCAACTGTTGGTCGTAACTGTCAGATCAACAGTGAATCGTTCCTGTCAGATCAACCGTTGGCTGTACCTGTCAGATCATCATTTGGCCGTACCTGTCAGATCAACTATCGGCTGTACCTGTCAGATCAACTGTTGGTTGTACCTGTCAGATCAACATTTGGCTGTACCTGTCAGATCAACATTTGGCTGTACCTGTCAGATCAACATTTGGCCGTACCTGTCAGATCATCATTTGGCCGTACCTGTCAGATCAACATTTGGCTGTACCTGTCAGATCATCATTTGGCTGTACCTGTCAGATCATCATTTGGCCGTACCTGTCAGATCATCATTTGGCTGTACCTGTCAGATCAACATTTGGCTGTACCTGTCAGATCAACCGTTGGCTGTACCTGTCAGATCATCATTTGGCCGTACCTGTCAGATCAACTATCGGCTGTACCTGTCAGATCAACTGTTGGTTGTACCTGTCAGATCAACATTTGGCTGTACCTGTCAGATCAACATTTGGTCACACCTTTCAGACAAACTGCTGGTCGTACCTGTCAGATTCACAGTTGATTGTGTACCTGTCAGATCAACACTTGGCTGTACATGTCAGATAAACAGTTGTATATATATGTATGCATCTACAAATTACCATATCTCTTGTTCCAGAAAAGATATCTTCAACATTTAAACTGTTCTGAACTTGTTTTTTCATAACGACAAATTGACAGGTCAACAGAAACTGTAATTTGAAAATTTGTCTGGGGTTGCTCATTAAGCACCATCATCAAGATTATTTCTTAACTAGTGAATTTTATTCCATGTATGTTGAGAGGAATTAAACAATATCTGAAATATATTCAGTAATGAGTTATGTTCTCTACATTAATTTAGCATTCCTGCTTGACCTTCATATCTACAGAGAAATTAAGGCTCAAAAGTTGCATAAACAAATATCTTCATATCTTGAGTAAATATGTATTTCAACTTATTTTTACACCGACTACAAAACAAGTTATTACAATTTATGTTAATCACTCTGGATGACTGCTTCATCAAGATTATTTCATCGATTGTGCATTTTTTTCCATTTATGTCAACCATTTTTTTCAGTTTTAGGGAATGTATGGCGAGTCCTTTAGATAGGGGACATTGGCATCATGATTCACCAAATTTGGGTATTTTTAAGGCTTAAATTTTGAATAATTTTACTGAAGGGGAATTTTCTTTCTAAGTAGGGGAAAATATATACTTTTTCTTTGGAGAATGGGGCCCAATATCTGCCCCAAATTTGCCATAAAAAGGGCTGGATATTGAGAGGAATTAAACAATATCTGAAATATATTCAGTACCGAGTTATGTTCTCTACATTTATATAGCATTCCTGCTTGACCTTCATATCTACAGAGAAATTAAGGCTCAAAAGGTTGCATTAATAAATATTTTTAAAACTTGTGTAAATACATAGTATAACTTATTTTTTACACCGACTGCAAAACCAACTATTACAATGTAGGTTAATCACTCTGGATGACTGCTTCCTGAGTTTCCATTCAGAGCTTGTACCTAATTCTGGGTTTGTGGAAACCAAAGTAGAGTCTCACTTTAAAAAGGACAAAGTTCAAACCTACGTTTAGATACCTTCTCCCTAGGTAATCATGCCTTCCCCTATTTACTAAGCCATGAAATGTTAAACTGAAGAGTGTGAATTTTATTCCATAGATGTTGAGAGGAATTAAACAATATCTGAAATATATTCAGTAATGAGTTATGTTCTCTACATTTATATAGCATTCCTGCTTGACCTTCATATCTACAGAGAAATTAAGGCTCAAAAGGTTGCATAAACAAATATCTTCATGTCGTGTAAATACGTATTTCCACTTATTTTTTACACTGACTGCCAAACAAGTTAATACAATTTTGTTAATCACTCCGGATGACTGCTTCATCAAGATTATTTCATCTATTGTGCATTTTATTCCTTTGATGTCAACCAATTTTTTCAGTTTTACGCGAAGTATGGCGGGTACTTTTGATAGAGGAAATTTGCATCATGAATCACCAAATTTGGGTATTTTTAAGGCTAAAAAATTTTCTTTCTAAGTAGGGGAAAATATATACTTTTTCTTTGGAGAATGGAGCCCAATATCTGCCTAAAATTGGCCATAAAAAGAGGGCTGGATGTTGAGAGGAATTAAACAATATCTGAAATATATTCAGTAATGAGTTATGATCTCTACATTTATATAGCAATCCTGCTTGACCTTCACATCTACAGAGAAATTAAGGCTCAAAAGGTTGCATTAATAAATATTTTCATATCTTGAGTAAATACGTATTTCAACTTATTTTTACACCGACTGCAAAACGAGTTATTACAATTTATGTTAATCACTCTGGATGACTGCTTCATCAAGATTATTTCATCGATTGTGCATTCTTTTTCCAATTATGGCGGGTACTTTTGATTGTGCATTTTTTCCATTATGTCAACCATTTTTTTCAGTTTTAGGGAATGTATGGCGGGTCCTTTTGATAAGGGAAATTTGCATTATGAATCACCAAATTTCGGTATTTTTAAGGCTTAAATTTTGAATAATTTTACTGAAGGGGAATTTTCTTTCTAAGTAGGGGAAAATATATACTTTTTTCTTTGGAGAAGGGGCCCAATATCTGCCCAAAATTTGCCGTAAAAAAAGGGCTGGGTGTTGAGAGGAATTAAACAATATCTGAAATATATTCAGTAATGAGTTATGATCTCTACATTTATATAGCATTCCTGCTTGACCTTCATATCTACAGAGAAATTAAGGCTCAAAAGGTTGCATTAATAAATATTTTTAAAATTTGTGTAAAAACATATTTCAACTTATTTTTTACACAGACTGCAATACCAACTGTTACAATGTAGGTTAATCACTCTGTATGACTGCTTCCTGAGTTTCCATTCAGAGCTTGTACCTAATTCTGGGTTTGTGGAAACCAAAGTAGAGTCTCACTTTAAAAAGGACAAAGTTCAAACCTACAATGTTTAGATACCTTCTCCCTAGGTAATCATGCCTCCCCCTATTTACTAAGCCATGAAATGTTAAACTGAAGAGTGTGAATTTTTTTCCATGTATGTTGAGAGGAATTAAACAATATCTGAAATATATTCAGTAATGAGTTATGTTCTCTACATTTATATAGCATTCCTGCTTGACCTTCATATCTACAGAGAAATTAAGGCTCAAAAGGTTGCATAAACAAATATCTTCATATCTTGTGTAAATACGTATTTCAACTTATTTTTTACACCGACTGCAAAACCAGTTATTACAATTTATGTTAATCACTCTGGATGACTGCTTCATCAAAATTATTTCATTGATTGTGCATTTTTTTCCATTTATGTCAACCATTTTTTTCAGTTTTACGCGAAGTATGTCGGGTACTTTTGATAGAGGAAATTTGCATTGTGAATCATCAAATTTGGGTATTTTTAAGGCTAAAATTTTGAATAATTTTACTGAAGGGTAATTTTCTTTCTAAGTAGAGGAAAATATATACTTTTTTCTTTGGAGAATGGGGCCCAATATCTGCCCCAAATTTGCCATAAAAAGGGCTGGATATTGAGAGGAATTAAACAATATCTGAAATATATTCAGTAATGAGTTATGTTCTCTACATTAATTTAGCATTCCTGCTTGACCTTCATATCTACAGAGAAATTAAGGCTCAAAAGGTTGCATAAACAAATATCTTCATATCTTGTGTAAAAACGTATTTCAAATTTTTTATATGCTCAGTGGTTCCATTTGACCCCCGGAATGTCCTAAAGGCCACATTTTGACCCTAAGGATTATGGCTGAAGGGTAAAAATTTCTCTAAATTATAGGTATTTCAGCTATAAAACGCTAAAATCGGGTAAAATTTATCAAAATGACCCTCGACATTCAGCTCCTAGTTGAACCCCTGACACTGATAAATTGTCTTTTTGTACTTACCCTTTAGATTGCCCATTTGCCCTGTTTTCATAAAATTTGATTTCCAGTAAGTCATGAACACCAATACTGTTGAGAGCGTCTGTTAAATCCTGGTCTGTTGACCACTGAAATCAGTCCAAAAAAAAATATCAATACAACTTTTTATCAATTGCTAAAATTCAGTTCAAAATGAATATAACTAAGATCTTAAGATTTCATAACCACAGAATTAATGCCAATATCACAAGATTTTATTTAACAGTAGAAGAAAGTCTTACCACATATTTATCATTGAATTAAAGCAATGTAGCTCATATTAAACCGAGAATACAAGATTTGTCAATATCATCACTTACCCAGGTTAAGTTGCCAACATAAACACTGAATCTTTTACCAGTATAACCAGCTGGTACGGATGTGGGCACATTGTTCTTCTTGGGTTCATCAGAAGATATATCTCTAGACTGTTAAAAAGAAAAAAAGTTTTGACTGTATTTTCCATACGCACATTTGGCGCTAAAATCAACAGCCTTCCCCCACGAAAAAGTAAGTTCTCTTCAATTCGGTGTACAAATTAAAATGTCCCTCTAACAGCATTGCGCATATTTTCAGTCAAAAAGAC
Organism: Mactromeris polynyma; assembly: GCA_032209605.1. NCBI lineage: Eukaryota > Metazoa > Mollusca > Bivalvia > Venerida > Mactridae > Mactromeris > Mactromeris polynyma. Next base: position 20,081,502 of record JASFXZ010000007.1, on the reverse strand, counting down.
AGAAATATTGACCTGTAATACCGCTTCTTTCATAGTGCAGATCTGTTGTACCATAGAAAGGTTTGGAAAGAGAATTACTGTGTATTTGGTCATGTTACTTCTTATTTACCAACACAATATTTTTAGTAATGAAATTCTGTTACCTTCACCAACTTGGGTAATGGACCACGCCAATATTACACCATTGCTGTTAAATTTTAACCAAATCAATCAATTGTTACCAGAAAAAGACTGATCACAAAAGCTCACCTCAACCCTTAACTAAAGTATATGCTTCTATAATCACTGTTCACTGTTCTGCCCTAAATTGTTAAGGTAAGCTCTGGTATGATAACATGGTAATCACCCTCTTTTTTCAGTATTATTTTAGATATATTGACTATGATTAAATACTTACAACACTTTCTTTATTGTCACTGGAAGATGGAGTAATTATAACATCATCATACAAGTCAGAATCTTGGCCAAATTCACCATCCTGAAATGTTAAAATAGTCAATGTCATATATAATTTTGGTGTCCATAGTAAGCATTTTTATCCAAGACCAGCCAAATCCTTTCAATGCATTCAATGGACCTGAACAAAAAATTATTATAAACGGGCGCGAAATAGAATTTTTTTTAAATCAATGATCAAACTTTTCACGGAGGTCTTCCAGGTGTACGAGTACATGTTGTGATGTATCATACTTTTGAATCGATCTCGAAAATGACTCTAGCAAACCTAAAATCTGCGGAATTTCGCTAGTCTGTGGAGAATTCGCATGAATAATTTAAATTCCTGAATTGATTTCTTTATGGGCCGGGGTTCTAGGACTCCATTTGAAAATTTGGGAGTCCCTGATAAATTTCGGGGTAACCAAGAGTATATTCTGTGGCATTTTCTAGTTAGCCATTGTGAACATTACAAAGACACTTTCAATGCACAAGCACTGAGGCTATATTAGATGTAATTACCACAAAGGCATTTAAATAACAAAAGTGCCATTTCATTTTAGTTTTACAGCAAAAAATCATGCAATTGTTAATGTATTATGATAAGTACATACAACGCCACTCAATGGGCAGAATTAAGGCAAACTCACTAAGAAAAAATGGTTGTCAACGTTGAAAGGCTACATTTTTGTGACATTTATATGTTTATTTCCTCATTGTTTATTATTAGCAACCAATGAGCAAAGGTCAGATACTCCCAAAAGTCCTGGACCAACTCTAACAGACCTGACCAGTGGTTTTCAGTTGTACTTAATTAATTATCAAATGCTTGACAATTGTTTATTTCTGTTTGATTCACTCGTGTATACATGCTGCCCTGCATCCAGTAAAGATATTTTCGGCTCACGTTTCATTACGTTTTCCAATTTGGTTCCCTGTGCGCCGTCAATGTGATACAAAACAAAACGTGAGCGACTGTTATCTGCAACTGAACGCAGGGCTGATTTTGCATGTTCTGCTGTGATGTGATATGAACAATGACTTGCTTTGAAAGAGGTGAATAAATGGGTCATTGTTGCCAATGAAAATTCATCCAAGTAATGATAGATCTATGCTAGAATGAGATCCGTACAGTGAAAATGGAACAAAAACATAATCGATTGGTAAATCGTGCTACCGACGGGTAACGCCGTAAATGAAAACAAAAAATTCGTCCAACGGACAGAGCACAATAAAACAATAACAGCTCTTGTAAAGCTGACCAAACGTAATCCGAAACTTATAGTAATTCGCGGACCCAATGATGTCGATCGCAGTTTGCGCATCACAATGGATAATGAGTTAGTGCCATTATTAGCTGTGAGCGCGGGACGTCGGGTCAACGAGGAAGAAAAATTGCATAGCGGGCTTCAACAGTTTCGCATACATGTACTAGATTTATGTGCATATAAAACTTCAAGGCAAATGTTATCAATTTCTACTAGTTACTATGCTAGAAACAAGTGTTTACTTGGTCAAATCCTTCTTCTATATTTTCGTACAAATCGATATCCACGCTCTCCGCCATCTTTTGTGAGCGAATGCCCGGATGTTGCCTTTCTCCGAAATGAAGGGTAAATCACGAAATGGGCCGATTCGATTCGCTAAAACCATCTTATTTCTAAACTTAAACGTTATAAGTCCACTGTTTTAAATCATTTTAATATTTGATATTTTCTATATGAGTTGGAATTAACCGCCAAAATTCCGACCGCTAACATTGTGATTGTGCACTGCAATGATGTAGAAATGTTTGTGTCATTAATTTCAGGGTTTCTTGTTTTATGTTTTTTTTTTAAAGTTTCGATAGCATGAGGTAGATTTGATTATTATCTTTGTATACATGTTTTTTTGCAAAATTAATGCTTGTGCAATTAGCCTGATTTACCGGACACCATGTACAATTTGACAGTACCAAAAGTTCAACTAACTTCATTATTTTTCAACATTTATAGAAACTCATAGCAGTAGGCTATACAGTTATTTCATGGTTATTTGGGTAACAATCAAAACTGTTGTCCCGAGGTGGAGGGGATGACATATGAACTGTTGCCCGAGGCCGATAAAGGATTTACATTACTATGATTATGAGGCGAATGAAATTGGCCGATATAAGAATCTAAGCATCAGTGAAGCCGTACTTGAGTTATTTCTCTATACCGACTTCCTTGTTTGAAAGTTGTCTTTAAAACACTTATACCCAGCTTAGCTCCCCGCACGTAACAGAAACGAATATTTCAACACTGTAGTATGTTTCCGTTTCTCAGTAATTTATATCGACTTTAAACTTATATTAGGTTTTACTTATGTCACGTACATATTTATATTTGTGTTTCCCTGTCAATGCATTTCATTTCTGTCACAGTTAAGGCACAAACACAAGTGTGGACTGAAAATTCAGACGTTTTATTTAATATATAAGTAGTTAACTAAACACAATTGCGAAACATTATAATATTATTATCAGTGGGACATAAAGTTGGACACAGCAAAGTCATATGTCCGTGCTCATATGAGCATATGTGGACTTTGTATTCTTCCTGTAAATTCGACTGATGGATGGGTGGCGTGTTTCCTGTTTTAGTTTTTGTGTTCATTTGTGATGCAGATATAAGATTCCCATTCATCTGGGCCCAATACATGTATATACAGTATATATTGGTCCCAGCATTGACTTTACTTGAATTTTGTGTGTATTATGTATCTGTTGAAAAGCATTGTAAAAGAAATGTCAAATCACGATTGTCCTAAAGCTTACTGTTGGCAAATATTGTATGTAGGCATTTAGATAAACCCTTATTCTGGTATTTGGGGGTCTTCATTTGATATTGTCTTTGAATGTATTTGTGTTTAAAGCAGAATCTTCACACAGGAGAGTGTATGCATACATGCATATATTTTATATATCTATTTACAATATTATTTATTGAGGTTATGTGTTATAAGTTGAAAGTGTGTGTTTTCTAATCTTCGTTCGATTTGCACGCTTTTAGAGTCATTCGCATTAGAAATATCAAGTTTCTCGATATTTATTCACGCAGTTTTGAAGTATCTCAGTCACGATAGTAACATGGGCCCGCGTCCGTGGTTACTACTACGACTTTCTCCCGTAGTACCATGAGACAGACTTTGAGAACAGAACAGACATTGTATAAGACTTGTACAACGTACATCGTCTACAACATATATAGATGTTCAGGTAAATTGTGTTAACGTGTCAGTAAGTAGTATTGTACAACAATAAATCATCCATAGGAAGCAGTCATATAAATCATACAAATAAGTTTGAAATATATCGTTGGAGGTTGAACTATGCAGTTATCTTTCAACAAATAATAAATTATTTCTTACAACTAGAGCTTCTTTAGTATTTGAGTACTTCTGTAGCTCTTACATACCCTTATCTATGACCGAAAGAGTTATTTCCCCTAACCCAAAAGGATTTCCATAATTATAAAACTCCCCGCAGCGGTTACTTCCCTTTACAGCATTCAGTCACTGCCATCACAAGTTCTTACGGCGATATATGCCCTAGACAATAGCCATATTTGCTTTTAGCAATATTTTTGAAACTCCATAGTATAGCAAGGTGAAATGTACACTGTTTTATCTTTATTCCGTCCTTCAACTTATACTGCTATAATTTTGTAAAAATGTTGAAAAATATTGAAGTTATTTCAACTTTTGTAGTGTCAAATTGTAAATGTTTGTCCGGTAAATCAGGCTAATTGCACAAGCGTTAATTCTGCAAAAGAAACACATGTATACGCAGATGATATCCAAATCTACCTGATGCCTATCGAGATTCCCCCCCCCCCAAAACCCATAAAATTCATTTTTTATTGCAAAATCTAAACAACAACAGAAACAAGGGGTGATTACGGAAAATCTATTTTTATTGGTATATTTTCAAAAAAAAACTATAGAAAAAGCTAGTACACTTTCTCTCCTTTCCAACAATACTTTTGGTATTAAAAAATACTTAACAGAATTTTGTGTGCAATTACCGGAATGTAAAATATCATAAAAATCATTCTACATGTACAACTTTACTATACAGTGTATAGTGTAAATCCATAAATGTGTACATGTACATGTATATTGAACATGGCTACGAAACCCCCTCAACCAATTTATTTCTTTTTCCTCAGTTTTCTCTAGGGAAATTTATAATATTGCATATGTTTACAGTTCCAATACATCGTAATGGAAATATTGTCGGTTAAAATTTATTTTAAAAGAGAAAAATAAACAGAATTGAAAATAAAAAAGATGCTAAAAGTCACAAAGTTCTGCCATGGACGTCGATTTAGTGTTACACGTCTGGATTCATCTTTTACGCTTAAACCTTAACAACTAAAGATTATATGCGATGACAAATACGGAGAGAGCTTGAATAATTCAGTGTTTCTTCGGGTAGCTGCCATGTTGAAGGATCACGTGGTACATCATGAAGTCAGCGATCAAAGACCACGTGCTCACACCGTTTAATCGCTGTAAGGAGTTTGCATAATTTTGTAACTGCGAGTCATCTCCCCTGGTCCAGGATAGCGGCACTATGGCAGGATGATAGTGCAGTCTCCGTCGCAGAGATTATAACAAAATAGAAAGACATCAGCCATCACACAAATGACAATACATTATATAATCTATTTGTTATCTTATTACAAACTAGATAATGAGATTGTTCCCCCAAGGTTCTCTACACTGGATATATGGGTGGCTCGTATATGGGTCACTTGACTGGATATAGGGGATGCAGTACTGGTTACATGTGACCATTATACACATTAGTTGGATCGCTATACCAGTATCCACTATATCGGTTGATGTTCCACGTATATGGGTCGCTCCTTGTATTTACAAGCATTGACTTATGAACCCTATCTCATCTGACTTAGACAAATCTGATCATAACCGAACATCGCCTAATAATCTCCATGATGCGTAACATTGGGTAACAACAATTATTCAGACAAAATTTCATCTGTTTTAAGTTTATTAAAGAAAACGAAAGGCTGGTAAAAATCACTTTTGAAACTTGAAGTCTAAGTTTGAGTTTCAGTCTTAAAATGTTTGTGAATCAGTTCCCAGCAAAGAAGAAGCAATATTTACAAAATGGAGACTCCCCAAGCAGAAGCTTGAGGTGTTAAGGACCTGGGTAATACAGGAATACCCAACAATTAACAATAAAGGGCCATGTTAACATCTGTTGAATTGCGAGTACATAAGCATTTTCGAGTAGTTAAATAAAGATTCAGAATTAAAATCAGAAAAAATAACTTGTCAACTTAAATCTGTTAGTTTCAGACACTAAGATAATTGCAAGCTAATATTTAAATGAAAATTCCTCCATTAATACTGATACCATTTGAAGAAGTACAACAACAATTTTCTCGGGTTTCTATGATAATTTACTGCTTGTTTGTCAAACTCCTTATAAGATATGTTCTCGAGCCCATTTTCGTGTCATCCTTGAGAAATTAATTCATAATTCACACAATATAATTCAGAAAAAGCGTTTGTTTACACAGATTATTTTGTCAATAGATCAGTGTCATAGAACTACTTGGAGATGTCGCCATTTCTATTTGTTTGAGATTCTATAATAATAACACTTGATCTGTACGTCTCATTCATAATATACCGGTAATGAGGTATATAACAGGTCGACTGGCAGTGATTGGCATGTGTCAAAACCTTTTATTGATCCCTAGACTATGAGGATATTGCAAAAATTCTTTCGTTCGAGTTTTTTTTACTGATTAAGCATTTATGCACGCTCATTTTTTGCCCTTATATTGTAAAACTATTCAATTTTCAACCAGAAGTGAACGTCGGCGACTGCCTTTCTACGTTTATACGACGTGAAAGCTTTCCTTCGTCAAGTAACGTTGCGTCATAATTAACAATCCGCCCAATTCATTTACTGGACAATAGAAATTTAAAACAATGTCAACCTTTTCCGTTTCGTTTTCTGGAAGTGTCTCGTCTGAAAAAAATATTTAAAACTGTAATACTTGCTACAACGCTCCATGTTTGGTTGTTACGTCATTTTCAACGTGATTTTACGTCATTTTTGCAGCAAACAAGTGGAATATAGAGTAAAATGTACGAGTAGGTAAGAGGTGTTGTTGACCTGTAGGAGAGATCTACTGTGCACAAAGTATGAGAAATACTTTCCCCCCGCCTTGAATTTTCAATGTAGCGTCAGGGACGCGAAGGTCATTTCACAATGAGATCAGAGTTTGGATTCTTCTAAGGAGTGTGACATGGAATCTTGTGATTTTGGAATATGAAAAAGTCACTCACAGCGTCCACGGAGCTCATGGTACTCGTGGCGTTGATGGTACTCACGACGATGTTACTCACGACGCTCACGTTACTCACGGAGCTCACGGTATTCACGCCGGTCTCGGTACGCACGGCACTCACGGCGCTCACGGCGCTCACGACGCTCAAGGAGCTCACGGTATTCACGCCGGTCTCGGTACGCACGGCACTCACGGCGCTCACGGAACTCACGGTATTCACGGTACTCACTGCGCTCACGATACTCACGGCAATCACGTTACTCACATTATTCACGGTACTTACGGCGCTCACGACACTGACATTATTCACGGCACTCACAGTATTCACAGTATTCACAGTACTTACGACGCTTACGACGCTCACGGTACTCACGGTACTCACGGTACTCACGGTACTCACGGTACTCACGGTACTCACGGTACGCACGGCGCTCACGGTACGCACGGCACTCACGGCGCTCACGGTACTCACGGCACTCACGGCGCTCACGGTACTCACGGCACTCACGGCGCTCACGGTACTCACGGCACTCACAGTATTCACGGTACTCACGGTACTCACGACGCTCACGGTACGCACGGCACTCACGGCGCTCACGGCGCTCACGGCACTCACGGCACCCACGGCGCTCACGGTACTCACGGCACTCACAGTATTCACGGTACTTACGGTACGCACGGCACTCACGGCGCTCACGGTGCTCACGGTACTCACGTTACTCACGGTACTCACGGCACTCACGGCGCTCACGGCACTCACGGTACTCACGGCGCTCACGGCGCTCACTGTACTCACGTTTCTCACGGTACTCACGGCACTCACGGCGCTCACGTTACTCACGGCACTCACGGCTCTCACAGTACTCACGTTTCTCACGGTACTCACGGCACTCACGGCGCTCACGGTACTCACGGCACTCACAGTATTCACGGTACTCACGGTACGCACGGCACTCACGGCGCTCACGGTACTCTCGTTACTCACGGTATTCACGGCACTCACGGCGCTTACGGTACTCGCGGTATTCACAGCGCTCATGGCCCTCTGAGCGCTCACAACGCTTTAATTTTTGAAAGTCGAGGATGATGTTCGACAAGTGAATGTATTGATGAAAGAGCAAAAAAGGTATGTTTTTGTCGATGAAAAGTTGTCACAAGCTCTTATCATTTCAGCAATAGTAGACATGATCCCCATTTTAGATGTCCAGATATTACTAGCCTGGGTTCGGTCGCCGTTATATGTACATGTTTATTAATTATTGTATCGCAGCCCGTTGTATTTATGCATTTCGAATTACCGCCTTAACTGGTGGTGATGAATGGACTTATATTTCAGCATTTTCATGTCCCCACCACGCCTGTAAAATACCAAATATCTGGTGGATTTCCATTCACCTGCACGACAGCAAGTTACGACTGTTCTATGCACTGTTTGTCACACTGCAATTGCTTAGGGTCCATGTGGCCACTCACTTAGGTAAGATGTACTCTAAATCGAAGGGATAGTCGTGTTGTATGGAAAGATGATACTACGTGTATGTGCTTTATGTGCTCGTCACTCATGCTCGTCAGTTCATTTACTTTAGTATTGTAAACAATATTTGCTGTTTATAAAGTTCTGGACTTTGTGAAACACTTGCTGTATACAGAAATATTTCGGTTTGGTTCTTAAATATTGAGGAACAATTGTTGTATGTGGAAATATGACAGTTTTGTTCCTAAATATCGTGAAACAACTGTTTTATATGGAAATATGGCATTTGTGTTCCTAAATATTGTGAAACAATTGTTGTATACAAACTATTATTGTATGGTCCCTGGCAGGACAATTGCTATTGCTCGTTTCCATATATCAATTCGTGTTTACATCATAAATATAGATTGATTTGAACGTTTGTGACATGTGTGCGTGCCGTATGCGTCCCATGAACAGTATCATAATTGCTGTGCTGTAATCTTCCGCGCGATTACATTTTATTTGTATTGGTAATTAAAATAGAAAACAACGGCGATCAAATATGTGTCAGTATGCCATTCTGTTAAATTTATGATGTAAACACAGTCAAATGTTTGTCTATGTAATTACAAATTGTAAACATTCAATCATTGCTCTCGATTTTTGTTAGGCAAACATTTTGACAGTCCGCCAAACTTACCATGCTGAACTATTACAGACAGGAATACACTGGATAGCCACAGCTATTGAAAGTATGTAAACCAAAGGTTTAGTTCGGAAAACTGTTTTGTTAACTGTTCATATATGCTAGATTTCGCTAATCAAAATATGTGATTAAAAAACGTCAGAATATTGAATTAGCCTTAGAGCGAGAATTCTTTCTTCCTTTGCACGAAATGACTAGATTTACCTCTCCATACCTAAGCCCGTTAACTCTCACCCTAACCCGATGCGAAATAAAGTAACGTGACACTATACAATAAGTCCCTATCAGGAATAAAACATTGATCGTGTTTTATTGACTAAATAAATGAAGGTATGTGATAATGGCAAGCTAGACTATAATATTTGGAATTATTACATTTAATGACTGAAGGAAAAAAACGTTTTTGCAAACAAATGCATACATGTGCATGTACAAGTTGCATACCAGTCAGACGTTTTTTGCGAAATCATTTTATGACAGGACTGGGACTTTGTGCAATTATCTTCTCAATCATTGTACTAAGATTTTGAATCACAGCTTCTGGGGGACAAAATAACTTGACAAACAAGCGATGTTTTCTAACTTAATCATTTTATTTATTCATGTCAACAGTATTGCTGAATAGATTTACTACAAAAACACCAGAAAAAGTGCTGTGTTAAAGATAATATGAACAAGACTGTGTAAGATCATTTTTTTAAATATAAACCTACCATCAGTGTAATAATACTGGTCATTGTGAGCCCCCACTGCTTTCCTGATTGTATGAGAAACAATATTTATTTCTACGTAGACAACTAACCATTGGAATTCCACTCAGCATTAATACTATTATATCTCTACGAAAGACCGGTGGTGAATTCACGATTTCAAATTCCTGAACTCGTGATTTCTCCTTCCCCCAATTCACCATTTCAATTTCCCGAATTCCCCATTTCAACTTTACAAATTCAATATTTGCGAGGAGAGAAACAATGAAGTGAGAATGTCACCACCAGTCTATCGTTTACTAGTAACCCCTTCTGAATGCTTTTTACATACAATATGAGTGACATCCGTTATGTTATATAGGCAGTTGATATCTGTCTTCCATTTGTCCACAACGACAACCCTCCATACTACTAACACGAACATAACTATTATGGAAATTCCACAATTCCATACACTTAGCAACGAAGTGTTTCTTACATGAACACCCAATTCTATAGGTGACATAGCCATGTAACTTCCATATACTGTATCTATCATATTCCAATCTCCAAATGCTTGAGTCTTAGGACAAGGGACATGACCTAATAATATTATTTACTTGTATCAAATATGAAGCAGTATACTATACATGTATAATGTATTCCAGAAAGGTACTTATCAGCAATATGAACTCGATGTCATGAGGACAACGATAAATTTAATTCAGATGGGAATTGTTTTAAGAATAAGAAATGGAGATACTAGACAAACTGCATCTCCCATCGAGTTCCGTCTAGTCCTTTTGCACAATGACGTATACTCCTCAATGTAAGACTCGTATAGTGACTCCCCTAAGTTCTAAACTTTCACAAATTGTAAACAGTATTTCCCACTTCGAAGCAGTAACCATAGAAGCACGTAGGTCCAACTTGCATCATACTGTGCAAGAGATAACACAAAAAATGCAACAAAACATAATTTTCATACATCATACTTATCTACACTAATATATTAAACACAGTTATAAGTTTATGACACAGTTAGAAGACTTACTCAGTTTAACCCATTTATACCGAATTTCTCATATAATTTATTAAACCATACACTTTACAAGTCGCTTGACAAAAACGACAGTTTTCTGAATTAAACGACTTGTCAATACTGACATAATTGTTTTTTTTCACTGAAATCGTTCCCATGGCAACGACTTTTCTAAACGTCAAGTCAAGCTGTCGTAGAAATAGGTATAAATGCATTAATACTGATACAATAATAATTAAAAAAATCAGCATAATATGCTGACCAGTCAAAAAGTGCTTAAACAAGATTTGACTGCCAAATTTTCCATATGTACAACGGTATATTAATAGCAAATACTTTTTTCAACAATTGATTACGTGTTTTACCACAATTATACATCGCATCAATCGATAGGTGGCATGAAAGCCGTAACATAATATATAAACAAGCATATAAAATATTTAAAAAAAAGTTTGTTTAAAATGCCAAACAAGTTTTTTATGATGAATGTAAAAATATACTACTTATAGATCTACTTCCGGTTGTACAATTTGGTGCAAGTGAGTAGATCTGCTCTTTTTACTTACATCGATAAGTTTTTAAAGCATTATGCTAGCACTGCGTGATTTCTAAGCTTTTTTACTTGTGATGTGAGTTGCTTCAAGCATACAAAACAAAGCACAACAGAAACATAGAATTTATCACAAAAAAACCCTGTTATCAGACAAGGGTACCATCGAATAAGATATTTAACTAAACTTATACACAAAATGCGAAACTACATTAGAGTGGATGAAGGGATGAGGGTTAGTTTTGTATGAAAATATACATAAAATGATGCCAATTCGTCTTGTTTTCGAAGTACTGCGCAGAAAGTGTGAACTCCTCTAGAAGTACATTTTACATCATATCCGTTACTTCACCCAGCGCTCCGTTTCGGCAAAATAGCAACCGTTTCGTCTTAATAACTGTCCTCTTACATCTACAATTGTGGTGTAACACCTTTGCAGTCGTAACCTTTCCTGATTGCTCTCAAGAACCGTTTGAATTCACTATCGTTAGCATCTTCACTGAGGAAGTTAATCACATACCTTATACCTTCCTTGCGTCCCATTATAAACAATTTATTTCCTTTTGTAGCTTTAGTACAATCGCAGTCGGATCCCCCACCTATAACTGGCTGCAACTTGCGTATATCACGCTTAGATAAATTCTCTTGCTTATAAAAGTCTTTCGTTTTTAATTTCTTAACGACCAGTCTTTTATCTCCGTTTGGATCCATCTTAACTTTCCTTACTTTGGTTTTCATGACTGTAAAATGAGAAGATAAACACGTGGTTTGTGACTAGTATTCAAGAACAAGAAAGTACCGCATGTTTTTGATATGCAGGTAAGTACAAAGGAAATGTGAGAAAAAAATCACTTAATGATACATAACATTAATTAATCATATAATATACAATAAGCTGTTTATCATTCGACATATGCAGTACTACATGAGTCGACAATTTGAATGCATTTAAAGGTATACTGACGAATTGTTAATATTCTACTGCCCTATTGTGGCCACATTTAAAGGAACTATATTTGGCTTTTATAGCGTTGTTTAATATTCATTCGTAAGGTATTTCAGCAAACAGGAAAAATAAATTATTACAAACACAATTTACAAAGACACAAACAGTTTTATAATCAGCTATTAGAAAGTATACTTACCAAAATGTGAGTCGCAATATTTTTCTATCAAGTTTTCGAACACCAATGGCTGTTTACATGGAATACACCCTATACCAGCTGAAAATAAAATAAAAATGTATTTCTTTAAAGGTTCGAACACCTAGTAACCGGAACTCTAATCAGGACTTTTCATGGACGATATGACGATACATTGCCCAACCAAACACTCTCAAACGCATGTATTAGGATTACTATAAGGCATTGTATTATGTATGTGGCGTTCCCTGTTGCAACTTATTCTCTCTTGTACAAGTACAATGTAACCTCTTCAGAGCGAGCCGCTCTTGAGCAATAACTTCTATTAAACAACATCATCGATTTAAATAATCACTAAGAAACGTCTACAGAGCAACAGCAATAACCGACATGTGCATTTCAAAATGAATTGCATTGTACCTGATATGTGTGTGTTATTATTTAAAGTAGAAGCGTATGTGTTCGTATTCGAAGAATACGATTCTCGAGTGAAAACATGTTATACTATGTCTATTTATCTCCAGGCTTACCGATTTCAGCCATTGGATCGACATCATCCTTCTTTCCCTTCTTTTTCTTTCCTTTCTTTTTCTTTTTATCCTTGTCACCGTCCGCATCAGGACTCGCTGTTGGTAACTGACTTCCGTTAATACCCAATCCGCCTGTTGTATCCGTTCCGGGAATATCGTCAATTTGGAGTTTACAGTCATGACCTTTACGCATTGCCCGGATGGCTCGCTTGAACTGTTTCTCCCTCTCCCAGTTGCTGATATATGTGATGTCATGTATACCATCAGTTACTGACGTCATGACCAAGGAGTATTTTCCAGGTTTTTCGGCTGCTTCACAATCACAAGACGCTCCTTTCCGGATAACCAGTTCGGTACTCGCAATCTCTTGCTGTGTAAGTTGTTTAGGTTTTGGCTTGTAAAACTTCATCTTGCCTTTAATGATGAGACGTTTGTCGCCATTGTTTTCATTGATCACCTTCTTGATTTTAACTTTTATGACTGCAATGGAAAGATTAAATTGTAAATAACTGCCGAACATATCATCACTTTCAATACTATTTTCTTCCAACAAACCTAAAAAGTTACACAATTGCAACGAAGCAAATACTTTATGTATTGACACTATTAAAACGTGCTCTACTTCTATGCGATTAGAACGTCTTGTTGAAATATTATCTTATTTGTTATATTCATGTTATGCTTCTCAGTTTGTGTTATAGCTTGCGTTTCTTCTAAGTCATGTTTGGCTTCGTTTCATTTGTTTGAATGCGTCCAGTTAGGGTTAGGCGTTGCTTATATTCGTCCTACATGTTCCTCTCAACATTTTAAGCCATGAATTTAAGTTTTGTGTATAGTATCATTCTGATCATCACGAGAAAGTGATTTGCATAGGTTGAGACAAGTTCTAAGCATTCGAGATGGAAGTATTTGACTATTACGACCGTAATAATTTATCTGGCGTAGTTTTGATACAAGTGTAGTACTTATGGAAAGTAAACATTTACAGTTACAACATTTCAGACTGCAATATCCCAACAAAATTAGTCTTAGTATGAGATAAATGCAATTATTTTCGCTTGTAATTATCGATATCATTTACTTGTGCAATATCCAGTATACTGCCACTTACATTTACCTACTGGGGAAGTACTTACAGCTAATTTACGGGATGTTAATTCGTTAATGTAACATGTATCGTTTTCACTACTTAGGTCTGACAGACAATTGCTCATCGGTTGTGGAAACACACATTTCATAAACAAGCGCTTCTTCTCTTTACCCATTCACATGTCTGGCGTTCCATAATTTCTAATTACATCCTGGTTAGCTGCCTAATTGCCAATTACTAGAATACCTCCATCTTGTATGTTTCACTTATCTATCTTTACAACAATTTTGTTAGGCCCGTGATACGAAGCTTCATATTTCACAGTACGTTTGGCGTGTAGAGAATAAAGCAATCTTCTGGCGAAGTCTGTCATGGAAGACACTTTAATTCATTCTGGCTCGAATCAAATGTCAGTTGTATAGACAGATACTGTTTAAATATTTTCTTCCACCAAAACGTAAATAAAATGCTTATTTCATCACTGTAGCGATTGTAAACCTTTTATGTTTTTCTCCTTTGCCCTTCTTCATAGTTTTAATGGATACAATCATGTATGCACACCCTTATTAATTTGTCTTTCAAATACAACAATTAAAAATATATTGCCCACTTTGGCCGAAAATGGTTAAAAATTCCCTAAATGAATTACATTATGATAACTTGTAAATTGAACCATTAGGGCATAATTAATATTTGTTGTAGAGAAAAACACCGGCATCCCGACGTTTATGTCGAATTTTCGTTAAGACGAACTATTTTCTTCAGTCCCAAAAATTCGACATAACGAGAGTCGACTGTACACTCCTGCGTTTGTTGAGAGTTTTGTTTGTTAGTTTTGTTCATTTTTATTTATAAGCAATTAAAATTCCCGCTATACTAAATCATATTGCGAACTAAAATACATCGAATTTTCATCGATTGGAGATACAACTGTTATATTGGCAACTTAAAGATGACTTCAGAGATTAAATTATACATGGACATTCCAATGGATACAAACGCCTGAAAGTATGACAAATGATTTACCAGATGTTTGTATCGACGTAAAGAGAGAATTATGTATCTAATCCCGCCTAGAATACATTTTGAACTTGGCAGAACTCGGCTTGGCATCCTACGCTTTCGAACGAGTAGCAAAATATTCAGGAAGTAATTTTATGTTTGAAACATTCGGCCCTGTTGAACACTCAGTCTTTATTGCCAATATTTTAGTTTACAGCGTCTGGCTTTGAGAAACAGACATTTTAGGATCTTTAGGGGATATTACATAGTTAAACACGTCGTTTTAATATTATAAAAAATGAGATTCCGTACGCGTTAAAATGCTCAGTTCGACAAGAAACCGGGTCAGTTCGTCTGGGGCGAAACAGTTAAAGGGAGGATTCTACAATTTTCTGCAAATTTGTTCGATAATTTCAAATTCCTCTGATAATGATACGGCCTGTCTAGACATCGAAGCGGACTGAATTAAGACAAGTTAGTCATCATGATAAATCACAAATATTACAGTTCGGTCGGTACTTCATATTATATACGCAGGTAACATTCATGTAATGTAGACAACGTTTATATCAGAACCCATTAAGAAAGTCTTCGCTTCTCTGATACGACACTGGGATTCGTATTAGCTAATTGCTATTAAAGTAAATTGGAAGTGTCTAAATTGTAATCTACACTATTTGAGTAGTTTTATTAATTTCTGTCATTATGATCAACTCGATGAATAATCTTACTCTTCTTAAACCAATTTTGGCCATACCGTTTACTTCAAGCATGTTTGTTTGTATGTGACCCGAGATAGCATGATTCAACGTAAAACTCGTGTCGGATTTAATAAGTCTACTGCCTGCAATTCGGAACATTACTGTATTTTGAACAAATTGTAGCCATATTTTATATTTCAGTTATTTTTTTTCGAATGTTCAGCGTCTTAAGATGTTTTGTAAGCAATTTGTTAATTCCCCATGGTAAACTATTTAATCTATTTGCAAACATCCGAGAACATGCTTATTTGCTTTTTAATTAAAACTGATTTAATGCCCCTATAAGGCACGGCTAATACATCAAGTTCGCGGACATAAGTACATAAATAAATATCACTGGGTGTAAACAAAAGTAATTCATTAAGAATTTAAAAGTTTTCCTTGTGTTTGGAAGTAAAATGATTTTGTCGAGATACAAATACAGTCGGACATCGTTCGTTCGAATTAATCGGGCCCGAATTCTTATTTCGAATGATTTCATATATCCCATTTCAATTCGACGTGGGTAAGAAGATATATCGGGACTTAGTATACATTTCGGATGATACCGAGTATTCGGATAAAGGGTTGTCGAATAAGCGATGTCCGTCTGTAGCTCATTACATCGATCGTGAAATAAGTTTACATCTATATTAATCACTCTCGGTTGGATTCGAGCACACAACCTTTGAACCGGGAATCAGATGCAGGCTGTCAAGCGGGCCATACTTTTCCTACATTTCCTACTTTTCCCTACTTTTTTTACTTGCTCCTTGCTTTGCCCCTACCTTTTCTTGAGAGACCACTACTTACCCTACTGTTTTTCAAATCAGAGGCGTTAACTCAAAATATTTATTTCACCTGCATGAAGCACAGAGATCTTATCATGGAGCATGTAGGGTGCAGATAATTTTTACCATTTTGATATTCCAAAGTTATCCCTACTATCCCTACTTTTAGGCAATAAAGTCCCTACGTTTGCCCTACGTTTTGGAAAAAATAACCCTACTTAATCCCTACTTTGTGAAAAGAGGTGAGTTGACAGACTGCGGACGCTTTACCCCTCCAACACCACGTCTCCCACGTAGGGCCCTAGATAATGGTGTTAAAACTTTTGGCCCAACCCTTTTGTATGTATGTACAAGTTATTATATGTTTGTGCAAATATGATAGTTATATATATATAAATACAATAAAATATGATTAAACTAATCGTCTCCCACGATACAGTTTGAGTAGATAGTTGTGAAAAGGTTATTATATACATATATACATACCTTTGTCTGACCAACAGTAACTATCCAGCAGACTCTCAAAGGTTAGAGGTTTTTTGCAAGGTTCACACACATTGGCTGCTGAAAGTATGAAATAAAGCATATTGACAAAGAAACAAGTGAGACCATAAGAAAGCATATGACAGTGTCCGTATATTACATGTATTGTTATTAAAAATGTGGTAATGAAATTTTATATATTTTTTGCAATAATGTAGAAATAGTTTGCATGGTGTGACTAGAAACGACACTCAAGAAAAAAGTTTCAGGAGACCATGAATCAAATTCACCAAACTTGAGTTCTTTCGAATCTGTCATTAGTAACGTATAACCCATTAGAATTTGCACTGGGTTTCTTCATGTGATCATGAAATATAGTATAAAACGTGAATTCTATCGAATGATACCCATCAAATTATCTGATTTGACTCAAATGCTAAAGGATTATACTTGAACGTATTGGTAGATAGCTTAACTAAATTATTATCTAAAGAATGCATATAAGATGTATTGTAACGTACAGGATGGGTTTCATAAATACTTATTTCCCAGATTACTGGAAGTCACTTTTACAACTGGTTCGATGAAGTTATATTTAAAATACCTGTTTCTAGTTACCCCATGGAAATACATAAATATATATCACATGCTTGCATCGAATGGTTATACAGTACAATTACAGGCAATCGTGCAAACAAACATTATATACGATCACAATTAAACAAAATCGTACTTTCATATTGACTTCAGCACTTTTTTGCAAATATTGCCCACTTGAGTATAATTTTGAGAGTTTAAAACGATTAAAAGCGATTTACGATCTATTCAAGTCTGTATTAAAAGATGAACTATAATTCTTAACGAAATGTTATGAAACTAACGAATGCGACAGTATACTGCTCTATATATGTTTTCTAGCAAATGCACTAAAATGACTCGCAACAGCGTAAACGACAAAACGAACGTCAGGTAAACACACTATTCATTCTTGTCTATTATTTATGTAATTAAATAAACAAGGTTTTAATTGCGACGTAAGTTAACAAGGCAAGTCTCTAGCTTGAGGCAAACGATATCAGCAGACAACAAAATTATTCTCATATGTGTGCATCTGCGTACACGCTATTAAAATGAATTATCTTTAGGGAAAATTGTTTTGAAAGGTGGCGTGTTCGTCTGAGAAATAAACGCCTCTAGTGGTTATAATACACGAGCTATCGAGCAGACAAATTCTGAGCAAGAAGTAAACTAACATTACACTAAACCGAATCTGTCATTGCAATTATTGAGAGACATAATTATTGTCTCTTGTGTTACACTGTTAGGACTAGATCGTTGTTGACGTTCAAACCCTTCATCAAATTTGGTACCATATGATGAATCAATTGTTTTCGTAGGGATAACATGGACTCTATAATGTAGGAATTATTTAAAGACATTGTGTTTTACAGTCAATAGTCCAATATTACTAATATAGAGAATAAAAATACATCATAACTCATTTTTGTCCTGTAGCCCACTGAAAATAATTAGTCGCGAAAAAACAAGACAGTCGCGAAAACTAATGATATACGGCAATAAAATGTTATTTTTCAGGGTAATATTGTTGCTCGGTACAAACAGCTGAGGTACGAGAGTTTCAACAACTGTTATAACATTTCTCCATTAACTGTGTTAATCACACTCATCAATTATTTTACACGACAGAATGAATTACCTTGCCGTCTTGAAATATTAGCTGTAAGAAAACGAAGTTAAGACCAAATGCCCTCATATAACATCTGATCAATTAACAGTCGAGAGACTATTCATCGTATATGATCTGACCCCAGTTTCTCGAACAAAACTTAACTTATATCTCACTAACATGCTCAGCTAATGTTGGCACTAGTCAGGACTCTACAGGACCACAAATGAAGAATATTCAATCTTGTCAGAACCATATTTTCCCACTAATATCTTGATGTACAGTAACAGAAGTTGTTGCAGAAAATATATGTTTTAAAAGTTGCTTACGCATAAACTCTAAACCACTAAGGTATCATCAAATGAATAGTCCATGACTACTGATTTGCAATTATTTTTTACATCATACAAGCTTCGAAAACATTAATTTTGCAAGAAATAGACCATAATTTAACACGATATACTTGTACAATACATTCCTTTATTGCTGTTAGAATAATGCACTTAGTTAAGTTATTGCAAACGTTTTTCGGAAAACTGGGGCCAGTTTCTGTATAGATCATTAGCCTCGTTCTCATGCACATGATATACAAGCGATGCATTTACGAGGTCAAAGTCCCGGGGGTATAGATCTATTATTATTATTTTGTTCAATTACCTCAAGTCAAACATCGTAACATCAGAACTCGATCAGAAAAAAGAAGCAGTGATTTTAAAAAGGATTATTTAAAAAAAAAAATATCTATGCCATATCTCAGAAAAAGATATAACAGAACATTTAGATCTAATCATTTGAAGAATGGTTTGTCTAAAATGATACTATTCTGTATAAGTTCAAAAGTCTTTAAAAATATTGTTTTCGTTTATTTTGCAATTTAGCTTATTTGATAACAAAAAAGTTCCAAAAAAGTGGGAAATGGAGTGATTCATCTTCATACACTTGAACACAGACTTTGTATTATATTCACATAAATCAAATCCATTCTGGATTTCTTCCATTGTACCCAGATATAATGTTATATTTGGTAAGTCGTAAAATAATACTTTGTTCCAACAAATTAACGTAAACTTTATTATGATTCCACTTCAAAGGATATCTGTAATACTAAATTATGTTTATAATTAAAACAAATTGCCTAATTAATGTAACACGATACAAGTGTTACTTCTCTAAAAGTGTTAAATTGTGTTATTAGTAAACAAATACAACGTTTTATGATATAGTTATTAAAATCATAAAATATAAATAAAATGCACAACATAATGAAAATAAACCCTGTTGTAATTCGACAAGAATTGGTTACATTAACATTCGGTATAATAGATAAAATATTTCAAAATAAGTTTGCCAATAAAAATGTTAGTCATGTGGCGAATAAAAGATATACATTTTCTATATCTATTGAGGAGAAACGTATATTGCAGCTGTTCGATATATAGCACATACATTAGTGTGTGGTGTGCCATATTAAAGCTACTGCGTCACAGATTTTTGGTAAAATAAATAAACATGTTGAGAAATACCCGTTACTGGAATTATTGCTACAAATTAGTGCGAACCAAAAACTCCAAAAATCAGCAATACCTTACTCAAATGTATTGTAAAAAAATTCAATCGTAACCGCAATTTCGGTCTTATAAAAACAGATACTAAGCAGATAAGTTGGTTTAAAACCCGTACCTCGGGAGAACCGGCATTGTTTATTAGAAAAGTTTCCATGTTATATGTCATTAGATAAATGTGACACATGCTGAACTCATAAACAACTTTCATTCTGAGTAGTATACTTTGGACACAATAAATAGCAATGTAGTAAATAGATCAACACATACCGTGCACATTTTTATACCTCGAAAGTTGCCATATTCGTAGCAATTGGTATGAGAGTAAATTTATTTTCTTAACAAATTCTGTGACGCAGCTACTTTAAAACCCGACAAGAAGATAAATGTATTAAAATGCAGTTAGTTAGTGTTTGGAATTTTGTAATTAGTATATACGTATAGACATTATCTCAATATGATGGGACATCTGCCAATATCCTGGTTGCCGAAAGTATTCTCTGTGAAAGTTATACGTTCCAACTGAACCGAAACTATACACCGATATGTATTTGGATCAAACGATATTATTTCAATATTTTAAAGTTCTATTCCTGATTCCCCATGCAAAAAAAAGACGCCGTGAAAGAATTCTTGATATTCACAAATTTTGAAAGTTTTTTCCAAACAACACTGAATGAACGAATTTACTAAATAAATAAAATTATTAATTATTATCATTTATAATTATCAACTTTAAGTAAGTGTGTCTTGATTGATCATCGGTACACCATCAAAGGCTGGAGTCAAGATATGTAATATACCGTATCTTACATTATATATTGGAAATAAAATAAAATACATAGAATAACATGGAAGTCAAATACAGAATTGACGAGTTTTTATCATAAATAAAAGAAATCAACGATACATTTAAAAATATTATCAAACAAATGTTATAAGCGTTAACGTCATCACAAACATGCGCGCGCATGCATTACCACTTAATTCAAAGTCGGTACCGTCGATGCCACCGATTTCAGCGAGATTCAACACGTCATTGAAACAAATACACCGTTTGTGATGACGTAAACGCGCAAAAATGCTACGTAACCTAGGAAAATCGAACTAACTACAGGGAGGTTATGCGGACAATAAAAAATGAACGAAAAGTAAATATATATGTATACATTAAAATGAAAAAATAAAGATGGTGAAAGTGATGGCGACTTACCAGAACTGGTGTTTGGCCCAGGACCTTAACGAAATATATACAGTATAAGTGAATATGACGATGGTGATAAAGCACACAAGTAGGCAATACAAGTAGAGCAAAGTGTCTCCCGAGAGAGGCTTATAGACAAGAACATATATAGCGAGATGCATATGTTTGGTTATTTCTGTGTCATTTCTTAGTCCCTTTTTTTGGAATTGGCAGTCCTAGTTTCCCACTAAAAACGAGGTTCGTATTTTATAGATAAACTTAAAAGTTTTCAATTATGATACACCCATGCCAATATATTGGCTGTGTTGCTGTCATGCTTCCAACAGAATTGTATTTTTTGTCAATTTAGGTCAGCCGAAAGCGGTCCATTCTAAAAAAGATTTTTTTCTCCCTGAAAATGAAGCTATTTACCAACATATTGAGCAACGTGGCCGCTTAAATAGATTGAGAAATGTAGGTACATGTATATACAAAGCTTGGACACAGAGATAACCGTTGATACAGATTGCGCACACATGATGACCAAGTACGTGATGAACATAAGATGCAATGTAAGTATATAACAGAAATACAGAGTTTGACGAAATAGTGAGTAGAATAGAAGCTGAGCTGAGTGAAAGGAAACACAAGACAGTGTGAAGTGCAGAAAATCAATTACATGCACAAGTGTACATAACAGTTGATTCATCGATGAACACATACATCTGGAAATATTAACAAGATCAAGTAGTCACAATTATGTTTTCAGCACTGGTGAACATTTAACTATTTGTAAAAGTTTAAATGTTTGTTCACAGTTTGTGCGAGAGAGACACTTAAAATTTAAATAAAACTTGTTTAACTTGTCAATCAATATACGGTAATTCTAATGTGGAAAAAAAGACACGGAGAATGACGGAAAATAACGAAGATTACCGGAAACAAACGAAGATTGTTGGAAATGAACGAAGAATACCGGAAAATATAGAAAAGTCTACGGACTGACACAAAGACATACACATACTTATACACGTATACATAACCGCGATCAAAAGGTTGGTTGCATTTTGACTAGGAGGAGAATGGCTATCAGTACAATATGTACGTAATGGTGACCTCTACACGTGTAGGAAGCATAATATCGTATGTACCAGAAACGTTGTCTGAATAAAATATACCTATCACCATGTATTACATACAGAAAGTGCGTTATGATGAAAGTTGGGTGTGTTGTAATATCATCAAAATAGTTGATACTCATTGTATCATTCCTGTGGCAAGTTGATATCCCAAATTAAGTACCACATTGATACCCCGTTAACAGTACATGTATTACGTAATATGCCTTAACACACTTGTTATATGTTGATATATCATCTAAATAGTTGATACTCATTGTATCATATTTGTGGAAAGTTGATACCCCAAATTAAGTAACACATTGATACCCCGTTAACAGTACATGTATTACGTAATATGCCTTAACACACTTTATAAAATACATTCGTGACATCGTACATGGCCACAAGCTGTGAACTGACTGATTTATCTAAAAGTGTACATTTCATATCATGCTAGCTCGAGATATCGCATTATAGACATAACATTACATAATTTGTGCAGATGAAAAATATCATAGAGAGAGTGTAGAAGATAGGACCGCGTCAATAAAAATGAAATTGTTTTGATAAAATACCACCTGAGCGGTAAGTTATATCAGAAACATCAAAGGAATTATTAGACTAATTATTACTCACGTGTTACAAAGCAATAGCTTAATTATTGTAATATAAAGTTAAATTTAATCTTTTATCTAGATACGAGCACTTGATTCCCTTAAAGTCAGACAATCAATAAGAAAGTAAAAAAGAAAGATGATTGGAAAAACAGGCCCGTCTATTGGAAGTGCGTCTTTCCCAAAAATTCTGACGAAAGAGACGCATGGTATTAGATGCATCGCTGGTTACTATCTACCTCATACAGAGCTTAAACTAACGGCAATAAAAACTTGTCTTATGCATTTCTTGTGAAACACGTTTTTGTCGATTCTATCGTCTGCTAGTGTTATTGTTTCATGTTTTGAGAGATATGAACTATGGGTATGCAATGCATGTAATCATTGTTGATAGCAGCTCAGTCCTACCGAGCCTTCGTTCATTCAAATTTCGCATTAAGGTTACGATATCTCACTGATCGTTTTATACACCACCATTAAGATTGTTTACAGACGATTTCAGACGTGGATCAAACGCCCCTAAATAAGTGATTGTGTAATAAAATGATAGTTTTAGATATAAATCAATTTTCTGGCAAAATGAATCAATTGTAAGACCCAGCATCTATAATGTTAGATAAGTCCTCGCCACATTATGTTCCTACAGGAAGATTTTCACGAGCCAATAACCTAAAACTTTTGCTTTTGTGCTAGATTAGTAAACTTGTTCCAAGCCATAACTACAAAGGAAAATTTCTGTTTTATGCCAGCAATAAATATTTTAAATATTTTGGGCGTACACATCTGTATTGATTTCTATTTTTTTGGTTTCATTTTTTTTTTATATTTTGTGAGAATATGAATTTTTTTATTCGTACACTTGCCAGGACTGTATTGGCATGCTATTGTTTTGTGAATTATATTTCGAGCTAGAAGTTCTTTTTTATCTATTTCTTTTGCATGGGTCATTATTGAAACAGAGAATAAGTTGCTACAGGGAACGCCACATACATAAGACAATGCCTCCCACACAGACCTCAAGGAAAACGACAGTCTATAAACATCTGGCATCTGAGGAGGTGCGAGGGGAAATACGCTAGGGAAAAGGGCGCAAGGAATTGCCTGGCCAACCATAAAGGACAACACAAAGAAGTAATGAGGACAAACAAAGTGAAGGTCACGTGATGGTGTTGCAATGACTCCAACCATTCTCCAAGGATAACGTGTTATTTACAACAATAATTATGATGTGAATAAAGTTTGGATGATTCTAATCTAAATCTAAGGTGTTTGTTGTCCTTTTCAATAGAAAAAAAACAGTGCAATGGTCAGCCATATTGCTGTACATGACAACCCATTTCTCCATGTTTGCCGGTCAAACAAATCACTTTTTGAAGTCTTGTTTTGCCAGTTTTGCCAGTTCACGGTTAATGTGAATCACGAATATGAAAAAATAACGTAAGTTATTCATATAATGTAATGGATTCAAGTCGCATTCTAAAGTCAACAGCTAGGATCATGCGAATACTTTCCTGGGCCCGTATTCACAAACGTTTTAAGACTTAATCGCAGACTTAGACTTTAAAATGGTTAATTTTCATTTTGTTCCTACCTTATTGTTACATATTTTGATAAAACATGGCAAAAGAGTGTAGAGTGAGTAACAAGAAATATTCAGACAAAATTTGATCCGTTTAGATATAATGAAACCGAAATGCTTGTAAATTTAATCTTTGCAATTTTAAAATCTAAGTGTGATATTCAGTCTTAAAACGTTTGTGACTCGGGGCCCAGCTATCAGAACCGAGGGAGACCTCCAGACGGATACATGAGTAGAACCATCGACCCTTCCCTAAGCCAGCTGAATGGCTTCCTCACTTACAAATTCTACGTCCCAGGTGGAATTCAAACCCGCAGTAATGAGGGTAAGTGGTTTGAGGAAGGCGATCATAACCAGTCGACAACAGAGCCCCCCCCCCACATAATTCAATGGTTTACAGACGTTAACTTATGTTTGTTGGTCAAAAACGGCCATAACTGCGCAATTACTGTCGAATACTTTTAACATGTCATTGTTTTTACACACCTTTGAGTTTAAGGCAACATGGTGAGGATCTAAGCGTTTAGTGTATACAACTGACGGTTTTAAAATAACGTCAAACAATGATAAGGCTAATATTCACTGTCAATATTGAGGGAGAAAAATAGAAATTTTAAAGCAATTTAATTCGTGTGATTAACAGACAATCTTCTAACAGTTTTCGTGCGTAAATAATGCGCATTTTATTCACTAGATCAACAGATAGGCAACCATTTTCTGTCAAACAATTCAAATTATGACGGAGTAAATCAATCGACTGATAACGGAACGAAACAACGCACGTATCGCTAGAATGACAGGTTTAGGTAGCAAGTATGCTTTCCATGACACTCCTAAAACACTCGTCTGCGTTCTTTTACTTAACGTATTGTTAAAAAACATAAAGACACATTACGATAAGTGTTTTGTGTGAAAATTGATTGCGATCCGGTTAATCTTATGATAAAATGAAAATTGTTTTTTGCGTCTCGAATATGTTTTATCTTTCTGTGAATCGATGTTTTATGCTGAAGGTTTGATAACAGTGTGATTTGCTAATCAACTGTTTTTGTGGAAGTGGAAATGTTCTTTCATCTAGAGAGATTTAGTTCTGTAGTAAATTGTAGATGCATACATAGGTTGTCAGTTTTCCGCCATATGCAAATTATAAAGCACTTAACAT
The DNA here is from genome assembly GCA_032209605.1 of Mactromeris polynyma. Lineage (NCBI taxonomy): Eukaryota > Metazoa > Mollusca > Bivalvia > Venerida > Mactridae > Mactromeris > Mactromeris polynyma. The sequence goes on along the minus strand of JASFXZ010000007.1, from coordinate 20,055,585 downwards.
AAGATATGAAAGACATTTTGTAGACTGAATCACGTCTTTGAATTTCAAAGTATTGTCTTGTATGGCAATATATGTTTCAATACTGTCTTGCAAGCGTTGTGTATGCCTTTACGGTGTGCATTTAATTATAAACTTTACGATACTTTATTTAGAAATTAAGGCATCATGCTCATGATTCTCAATTAACAAGTTATATAGATACATACATTTTGTAAAATCCTGAACTAAGATGTACTAGTCATCTATACAATATTTCTTTAAACAAATCCTGAATACATGGCATACATCATTCTTATATATGCCTCTGTACATATATGTAGGACACTGCCTTTCTAATACGCATGTTTTGTTAACCAGCTGCTCTCTTGAAGATTTTATAGAAGTAACTAGATGGCACGTGTTGTGTCGTGAACCAAGAGACTACAAGAGACTACAATAGACTACAAGAGACTACAAGAGACTACAAGAGACTACAAGAGACTACAAGAGACAAGAAGCTCCGGAACCAAGCTATGAACTTAAACTCGAACGGGCAAATTAGAGGCTATAAACTAATCTATACCAATGAAACAAAACAACCAGTGAGTTTGCGAGGAGATTGGGTTAAACGAGGCCCTGTTGAGGGTGAAATAGTGAAGGAAAATTAATTATTCCCGTGTGTTGCTTGTGTTGAATGTACATAAACTAGGCATTGAAAAACAATCATGTGAGTTATGAACACAGTCCAACATGGCTCTGGTTTTGCCATTAACATTCTGAACAATTCTCAACACGCATTTTTCTTGTCTTTAAGAGTAAACCTAACAGTTTTATGTTCATTTTCTTGTACAAAACGTTTACCGCAAATATTATTTGATGGTTAAATGTGTATACTTCAGTGGCCTTATACATAAATATAATCAGTCTGCCGTTCAGACTTTCACCTTAAAATGATAAAAATGCTGTTTTTTTGTTCGCTCCTACTTTGTTACAACAGTATAGATTATTTTTTTAAATTGGCAAAAGTGTATATAGGGTAACAACAATTGTTCAGACAAAATGTCATCGGTTGAAATGCAACGAAAACGAAAGACTGGTTAATATACATTTTGTAAATCGAGGGTTCAGTGCAAGACTATACTAACTCCTATATAAATACATAAGAGTTAGTATAGTCTGGCTCTGAACCCACGAAATACAGTCTAAATCTGAGTCACAGTCTTAAAATGTTTATAGATAAGGTCCAAGCATTGAATCATACTTTCTTGACTTATGGTTACATCTAGTCCAGCCACGGACGTCACATCTCTATACTGTCGCTGTTACGAAGACGCGTGTAAAAGTCGGAGTACAGAGACACGTGTGCGCGGCTAGGTAACAACGCACCGGCATTAATTTGTAAGATTGGTGTCGTCCACAATTTATGAATAAGTATAGTAATGACATAAATCAAACGTCCAAACATCATGAATATTTGCAGTATGTTATGTAAAGTTAAATAAAGTATTTCAGGAAGAAAGCCCATTTAACATTGGACTATGCTATTTCAAGCTGTCACATTCGTCTTATTTCTTATTGAAATACAAAGTCTCTTATACAATCATAGGCCTTCTAAAATCTTCCCGTCAAAGCGTGCTATTGTCATGCTGAGTTTAAACGGGTTTTTTTCAACACCTTTTAAATATGTTCATGTGTTCAGGCGACCAAACCAATAGGGCATGGTGTCTAATCAGACCCACCTATCCTTCATAAGGAACCCCTCGTGAAGTAATGTTTGTACAAGCGTATTGTCTGCACACATTTTTATCATATTTTCATCAGTATTTCATCGAACTTTTTTTGAAATGCAATTATAGTTCCACACATCGTATGTTCAATTTGATAGTATGGGATCTTCATCAAAAATCAATCTTGGATTTACAAATAGTGTTGCCTTAATTCCTTTAAAAGGTGAGTTCAAATAAGCAGGCACTTTAGATAGCTGTGTTTCTATCCTGTCGAAAAGTGTTCAATCTATTTATATCCACATTATTTCTCCTTAAAACATTATTACACGTAATAAGATTCGAAAGGAGACAAACTCTTATCAAGTACTCCACAAAGTGGTGATTTATTTCATTGTTTATCTAAATTCCGAATAAATTTAAAGGTATGTACTTAGGTTTGTGGCGTAAATTCCTCATTCCTTAGGAATGACTTGATACCATAAAAACAACACTTATGCATACCCTAAACATGATATCTCTGGTTCAACCGCAAACTACGATATCTATTTATGTTATCAAATACACGAACTGATATTAATGTAGGGATAATTATATTGACTTTAGGGCATCTTCCACAGACTATCTGTAACTCATCAGCACACTGCGAGGAATTAGCAGCAGACGTCAATCCGTGAGAACTCCTACTACTGAACCCAAGCACTAAGCTTCTTGGTTAACAGTATCTGATATTAACAGTTTCAATTCCAAGACAAGTGCAAATCGATAGGCACGTATGTCTATTGCCTGTGACTTTTCCATGGACTGAAGTGACCATATTCCATGCTGCACACTTAGTTACCCCAACACCGGTACGAAATAACGTCGCGTCTCCGATGCTACATCGGGTTACCAAGTACTCGATATGGAATCTAGTCATCGTGGCAGGGAAGATCAGCACGTATCAGTATAATTATAAATAATCAAGCAACGGGCACCATGTTGAACGTGGCATAACAAGTTCGTATTGCTCATCAGAAAATTCGATGAATATCTAATAATGAAAGCTCTCTAACAAATAAATAATATGTCAGAAGTCCCAATGAAAGAGAAGGAATAAGTTGCTACAGGGAACGCCACATACATAAGACAGTGTCTCCCCACACTGACCCCCGCGAAAACAACAAATCATAAAACATAAGGCACTTGAGGACATTAAAGGGTACATATGTTAGGGAACAGAGGCGCAAGGAATGGCATGGCAGACCATAATGAATAACCAGGTGAATCCAAGAGGACAAACAGTGAGGGGGAATTAAAGGATGGAAAAGTTCACAGGACAAGTCAAGACAGCTGACAACAATAGGCCGAAACTGGGCAGAAAATAACCTGAACACTATATAAAGTGAACGAATGGCACAGGGGAAAGGGAAATATAACATACATTCAAATCACAAACAGAAATAATAACCATACAGCGATTAAAGGCCTTGGAACTGTCAGTAAAAGTACTGACGACAGGTAGTCACTGAACATATCTCAAGTTTAGAAGGCATTACATTACAACCAAGACTTGTCTTAACACAATGACAAATACTTTAATTTTATTTACAGACGGTAGATCTATATAACATAAACATGTCGTAGGGTGAAAGTGAAACTAATCTATATGCATCGAAATAAAGAATCAGATAGGCATGTTTCACTTCTCTTCACTCGATAGTTTCTTTCCCCTACCGTATTAAGTAAGTAACTTAAACTGTTTTGTCTTGTTTTATAATTCGTATATAATTTGTTGCGGTATCTTGTACCTTCACGTCACTGTAAACTGACACATTACATTCTTATTACCGATGTGTTTTTGCCAGTCATATCGTATTACACTGGCGACTTTCATAAATGAGCGATACACCGACTGACATTTAAGTTTCTCCAACCTTTAAGGACAATATACCTATGTTTGGGAGATATATTTAATATACATAAACAAACCATTATCAATTAGGAGAGCAAAGTACATAAATATTTGTCTACTTAGCATTGACACGACAGGTGCACGCTAACTTTCCAATTAGTCTTAAGTTGACAACTGTCATTTGTGATAGCGTCGTTACATAAGTTTTCTGAATGAATGTGCATATTTTAGAGTCATGAAAGTCCAATTTGAACGTTCTGTGCATACCAGATAGAAATTTCCTTATTCGAAGATGTAGGAGGATTTTAAAACCGTCTGCTGTATTTACTGCGTGTGGGTCAGTTAACAATGCAAACGGTAGACTTAGTGACACATGTGACTTCGAGATAAATTATGTACGCAATGTACCAAAAGAATTTCACCAACTTGGCGCCAAAACACGTCATATGACAAGTAAATATGAAGAAACCGGCCTCGTTTATGCCGAGAAGACGTTGTAAATAATTTGTATAATACAAGATAGCCAGATGTAAAATCATATGAAAACTAGTGAGGTCAGTGGTATTAGAACACAGACTTAAAACGCAGTAATGGTTGATGTAGAATACGTGAACCTTAACAGCGAGACATGGCGTTCTCTGAACGTAGAGTAAAGTGTGTTTATATATTATAGCGTCACCCCTACTTAAAGGACCAGCCATTTCTGAGCACGTTAACTTCCCGATTCTTATCATTTAATGCCAGGCACCAGGCAGGTAGGCACATGGTAACCATTATTTAACTAACTGGCGACTCAACCATCGGCCATATCAGAACGGAGCCCTACCGGGATTTGAACCTTCGACCTCCCGCTCCAAAGGCGGATGTCTTAACCAGTCGACCAAAGGAGACGGTAGCTAGAGTAACTAGACTGTGAGCACTTCGTCTCGAGCACGTTCGGGAATCTTACAAATTTCTAATCTTGACACCGAATCGAACTAGCTGTTGATTTGAATTTGAAAGAATTTCCCATTGTTTTTGTCATAAATGTAACAGACTGCAATTAATAGTCAGTATAACACTATCTACTCTCTTAACGCATACCTCGAGCCCTTGTAGAACTTTATATAGATCAATACACACAATGATTGTATTGTTCTGCAATATTGGAATTCCGCAGTGCAACGTTTATGTATAAACTTGGAATAACGTATTTGCAACAGATGCGCATAAATAAAAAAAACCTCTTCAGTTTGAGCGCTGTCTAATTACTTTCCCGGTTTTGGTGAATATGAGAATTGTTAAGAACTCGTATATGACATAGCCTTCATTGTAACACATGATTTACTTCAAATAGCAAAGCACTAAATATCATACTAGCAGTAATTCGTCTTAAAAGAAAATCATTTCGAATTGCAAGGATCTGAACGGAATCAAACTAAGCGTATAAAATACAACATGATTTGAATGAAAGAAAAAATCACGCTTTAATGACCTCACACGTAGATTTCAGTAAGATTTATTGAAATATAATAATTTTCGATCGATACTAGACATTTTAATTCAGGGTTGTTGTTATAAAGTTATATTATACACCATAAGACGGTGTCAAAATGTACTGATTGCGAGAGTAATTGGTTTGGCGGCTGATAACCAACTCAGTCCATAAGAAGATGGATAAAACCGGTATATTCACGTACATGTTTATTCACCGGTATTTCACTGGTATATTCGATTTTACTTGCATATTCACTAGTTATTTTACCGGTATATTCAGTACTTGCATATTCACCGGTAATTCTATCGGTATATTCTCGTACTTGTATATTCATCATTAATTTACTGGTATATTCAAGTACTTGTATATTCACCGGTAATCGTATCGGTAAATTCAAGTACTGATATATTAACAGTTATTTACCGGTATATTCACTTTCTTGTATATTCCTCGGTAATTTTACCAGTATATTCACGTACATATATATTCACTAGTAATTTTACCGGTATATTCACTTTCTTGTATACTCACCGGTAATTGTACCGGTTTATTCACGTACATGTATATTCACTTGTAATTGTACCGGTATATTCACGGAATTGTTTTGACACGAGACAAAATGAAAACAAGACATTGGAAGAAACTTGTCAATGGAATCATAGAAGGAGTAAATCAATATCATCGTTTTTGAGTTGAAGTCCAAACTATTAAGTTCAGATACGATGGGCGGATGTCCACGTGCAAGATTTCATGTTCTAACCTTATAAATTACAATAAACAACGCAAATATAGATAAAACGCATTTCATGGTTTCGAAATGACAATTCCTTAAAATCCATAAAATGTGGGAAGGGTGTGGGCGCACCTGGTCCTTTGATCATTGATATAATGAAGGCCATGGTACAGACACACATACGGGTACATGTACCTGGAAGCAATATTTCAGTTTCATTGCGTATTAAGAGAAATCTTCAAATTTTAACTGATAGAATGTTGACAGAAACTAAAACCACTACTCACATTCACAAATCTCTTACGCAAATATCAAATATCAAAATTGTGTTTAAAAGTCTAAAACATTACTAAGTCATTTCTCCTTCGATATTAGTCAAATTTTATTTGCATTATGATATCATAAATCAAGGACAACGGGGAGAGGTGTAAAGTCACACAAGGGTAAATTGTAAAAAAGTAAGAAATTAGAAAAAAGGCAAAGAAGCATTTAAAAGGGAAACAGCACTTTCGGAACTTATAAATAGAGAAGCAAGAATTCTAAGTGAGATATGTACACACCTGTATGATTTGTAAAGTTGAGCTGTTTAATACACAGATCACCCGGGGGAAACTTATCACAGCGCAATATGTCAGGCCATTGAAACCCATACTTGTTCATATTGCCTTCACAATTATTCTTCACAGATTCACACAACGATCTACATGGCTGTATGGCTTTGTCCATATTAGGTAAACAAACAGGGGCATATAGAGAGCACAAGAATAGATCTGTGTTTGGGTGGCATCTTATATTGTGCAGAGGTACCCAGGGGCCGGCTTGTCGCTTCACTTCCTCGATGGAATCGTGGCCTAGAAGATTTGGTAATGTCATAGTCTTGTATCCAACGTTGCTACACAACGACAAACCGGTAGGAATCGGTACACATTTCCGTAAGGTGATGGGTTCGGGAGCCCATCGGTCTGGATCGTGGTCCCTCATATACCCTTCATGATGATAGCTATACTCATAACTAGATATTGTCAAGCCACGTGATAAAAGTAGTCCAGCGACAATCCAAAATAAAGTTATTCCAACACTCCCAACTTGTAGTGACATTGTTTTTTATCCACACTGTATTCCTCCGCACTAACAGAATAACTTGCTTGCAAGAAAGTCTCACTTCATTTGAGATAATTCTGTACAAATCTATTCGCAATACCTTCGCATTAATAGCAAATAATAATATTTATATCACGCTGCGTTAATGATACATTAAAAATGAACTAATTCAACCGATTGAGCGAAGTCTTTAGTTTAGAAATATGTTTTCTTTATTAAAATCCAGACAGTAGTTGACTCGAGCAATCTATGCAATTTCTATAAAGAAATCACTCATAAAAATTATGACATGTCCTGCTTTGTTAAACATGCATATCATGAGTCGAGTTTTATCTGTCTGTATAATATATCATATGCTGTACGAACACGCGCTCTTCCTCTATAAAACTCTTCATTTTGGAGGTGTCAATCATTGATCCGATGCTGATAAATCATGTTTGATTAGCCAATCAGATTTAATTTAGAATTCCACATGCATGAGCTATGATGATTTTGACAACTGTTCCATAATAACCTATCCATATGTTGTGAAACTATTTGAGCTGTTTGGGTGGTTATATGTACGATATATTAATTTCATGAGAGAACACTACAATTAATTAGATATGTAAATTACTTGAGAGAGGATTACCGCTGTAAGCGTTCATGAAAAACGGCGAATAGGAGCAGATTTCAATTGCTTTTCAGATAACCTTAAATTTCGATCCAAACCCGAATATATTCCCCGCTACAATAAATGTCTTGATGAAAGAAAACCCCGGGGTGTAAATCACGCGGATCAAAGGAAACGATAAAGTATCTCAAAGGTTAGAATGATGGTATGCATTGAGTAAACTCTATAGATAAATATTTAATGCACTTTTTAAAACAAGTATTGAGATGCAAACGAAAACATTAACAACCCACCACGATTGCATGAAATATCACCGCTAACACCGAAGATCAACCGCATCAATGAAAAGAAGGATAAAATATTTCTTATAGTAAAAATAAAACGCAGATCGAATTACTACGCACTCATCATGGAAATTCTCTAAAATCATTCAATTCAACGGATCAGATTTGTTTGTCTGACATGCGAACGAAATTAACTTGTTTGAGCATAAATTGATTTTCACGAATGAATTCATTTCACGAGAATAATCAGAATATTGTCCGACATCAGGGCAAAGGTTAAACTAAACTACATGAATATTGACAGACAAAAATACATATAAAACCAAAATGCCACGGTTTCGAAAATTATTTTATTGTTTTAAAAAGTTTATCTTTAGTTCGTTCATTGCACATTTTGTCGGCGTCTTTAATTGTAATGGAGCCTTAAAGTCACAGAAACAGACGGTGTCAATAAGTAACCCTTTCAGCTATAAGGGTGATACTAATTATAACGGATACTATAAGCACTCAAATCTCAAAGTATGAACTTCACACTTATGACTCTGAAAGTGATACACATTGAGTGTGAAAAATGAATAATAATGTTAAATAAGTGCTGTATGTTCTATGAGATCGGTGAGTAATTATCAAGTCTGAGTGTGACTTGTAGCACTCAACCCCAACAATTACTCCCATATCTCATAATAACCATACAATCTCAAAGAAAATGGATCAAATAGAGCATTCAGACTCATTTGACATTTTCAAGCATTTCGGCGCTCAATCTTTCATTATCAGACTATTCAAAGTAGAATTTGTGATTTGAGTGTTGAGTGTTGAGTGTTGAGTGTTGAGTGTTGAGTGTTGAGTGTTGAGTGTTGAGTGTTGAGTGTTGAGTGTTGAGTGTTGAGTGTTGAGTGTTGAGTGTTGAGTGCTGAGTGCTGAGTGCTGAGTGCTGAGTGCTGAGTGCTGAGTGCTGAGTGCTGAGTGCTGAGTGCTGAGTGCTGAGTGTAGGTATACATTATAACCTAGGTGTCCCCTCGTAGCTTTATTTTGCGCAAAGGCGGACAACTTGGGCAGAACCACCGACCTGTTGCAAACCAGCTGGATAGTTTCCTTACCTACAACCGTCTCCCGCGGCCGAGTGGTTAAGGCATCCGCCTTGGGAGCGGAAGGTCGAGGGTTCGAATCCCGGTTGAGGACCGTTCTGATATGTAAGGTTGGTAAGCCGCCAGCAAGTTAAATAGTGGTTACCGTGCGCCTACCTGCCTGGTGCCTGGCATTAAAGGATAGGAATATGGGAGTAAATGTGCTCAAAAAGTAGGTATCTCAAAAGTCAGAAATGACTGGCCCTTTAAGAAGGGGTGACACTATAATAAATAAACACTTCTACAAATTCTACCTTCTTGTAGAGATTCGAACCCACTATGGTTAGGGACAAGTGATTAAAAGTCGACCATGGAGGCTATATAGTTGATTTACATAGTAGTAACGCAATGTGGTTCATAGAATATAAATTTTGTGAAAAGTTTAGAGTACTTTTGGGATGAACTCTGAGTAACTCTTTCATAATGTATTATATAGATAAGTAAAAATATCCCACAATTTTCATTATCTATGACCCAGTACTTCTCTAATTAAAGCGTTTATGTTTCACGTTTGTATCGCCCTAAAACTGTTTGTAATATAATCTAATACAAGATATTAAAACAACAAATTTCGTTGAAAACGTCAAAAAATTAACTTTCATAGATGTGGTCTCGGTTGCTAATTGTTTCATAATATTTTATGCTTGAGCTACTGAAATCAAAGTAAAACTAATTTTCAGACTTTCGTCTTTTAAATCACTCTAACCGCTTGCTAGAATGCACGAGGAAGTTGTACTTAAAGTACAAACACGTGTTCTGTATTATAATGAATTCCACAAACTAAACAAATTAAACTTTGATTGCCTGTAAGTGCGCGTTCACATGAGACTGGTTATTGAAACTACAGACGCAAAATTACAGCAGAACAAAGAACACAGCTGACCCAGTCTAGGTTTATATAGTTGCGCGCGCAGGGAGAATGTTACTAGTGCAATCATCAAACGGTCGGACCGACATGGCTTATCGCCCGTCAATTAAATCGCTGACGATGTAATTTTTAAGATATGATTAATTAGTTAAAATAAATCGACTTTCGGATACAAACCTTATTCGGAACAATGCTATCACTAAATTGTCGATTTACGTTTTGAACATCCACTGCAGATGTAAATCGAAAATAGGTAAACGTTTTAATTAATTCTCAAGATGAATTTTCGGTTCTATCGAGTCCACAACAAAACTATATTTTAATTTCCTGTGATAAGCTGAATACACTGTCTATAAAATTGGTCATTCGAAGAAAGAGCTTTCTGTTGGTACACGAAAATATGTTTTATATTGCTAGGTTACAAAGGTCCTATGCCATCATATTTGATTCTTTTCAGGATTATTTTAAAGCTCATTTAGACAGACAGAAATAATCGTATCGTAATATAACTGGTCGCAAAATGTGACTAAAAACATATTTAGCATCATGTATAATTTTCATTATGTTCAACAATGTTGGTGTTTCTGTGTAGGTTAAAATCAGCTGCATATTGCAACCATAAAGAACAAATACTAAAATCTACCAGGTAACAATCGACGTATTTTCACTTTAAGTAACAAATAATGACTTACAATAATTGGGTATAGTGAAAACATATGTGAAACGCAAGATGTCAAGGAAAGTATAGAATATGTTCTATTTGCAACTTCACATTACAGACATATTGAAGAACAAATGTGTAAGCATTCTCAAACGGTCGCGCACATAATTAGCAAAATATCACCAGAATGTTTAGAAATTGGTTTGATCGATATTCACCGTCCTAAGTAGCCATGGCGTATATAGAAGACGACCGAATGACTAATGCAATTAGCAATCATATCGAAGCTGTGTCTTTAGACTTAAGTATAAAGCTATTCGACCACTCAGAAACAGCCACGTAAATAGTCAATATTGTTATCATATAACACAAAGAGTAAATGTTGCGTTCGAATAACGTTGTTAATTATAAATATTGTTGTCGAATAGCACAACTAGTAAAGGTGGTGTTCGAATAACGTAAATCGTGAATATTGCTATCGAGTAATACAAATAGTAAATAATAAATATGGTGTTCGAATAACGTATACATGTATAGTCAATATTGTTATCGATAAAACAAACTGTAAATGTTGTGTTCGAATAACGTAAATAGTCAATATTGTTATCGAATATCACAAATAGTAAATGTTGTGTCGAATAACGTAAATAGTTAATATTGTGATCGATAAAACAAACTGTAAATGTTGTGTTCGAATAACGTAAATAGTCAATATTGTTATCGAATATTACAAATAGTAAATGTTGTGTCGAATAACGTAAATAATACAACTATTGTGTTCGATTAACGTAAATAGTCAATATTGTGTGCGATTAACGTAAATAGTCAATATTGTGTTCGAATGACGTAAATAGTCAATACTGTGTTCGAATGACGTAAATAGTACAACTATTGTGTTCGATTAACGTAAATAGTCAATATTGTGTTCGATTAACGTAAATAGTCCATATTGTGTTCGAATGACGTAAATAGTCAATACTGTGTTCGAATGACGTAAATAGCACAACTATTGTGTTCGATTAACGTAAACAGTAACTGTTGTGTTCGAATAACGTCAATAGTAAATGGTGTGTTCGAATAAAGGAATTGAACCAATTCGAGTGTCGATATTGTGAATGTACCACGTCCATGAAATCACAACAATCGACAAAGAATATACGATTTTAAAAGCAGATATCACATATCACTTAATTAAATCAGCGACCTTAGAAAAGTGCTATCAGAATAGTACAGTTCATTAACCGCAATGGACGAACATGTTATTAAAACAGATTCAGACAGACGACGCACAATGTCTATATGAAGTACAAAGTACATTGATAGTATACCACAAGATTTATGCATGTTATAATTGTCATTTTTGTCTTAACTAAAGTAACGAGTCTGTGTGCATAATGCACAATAAGCAGCATATATCTTATGACTAAAGCAATTAAAGTGGGTTTCGCATAAACCAGATTTGAAATCAAACTGTGAAGCCATTTGCGATGGGCACTTGGCCAATGAATTTAAATTTTATGCATTATAAACGCCACAACGATATACAAGTGCAATTTTCCTTGGAGTAAAATTTATCAGGCTATGGTTTCATGGAAAGTCTCAAACTGAAATATGTCCAAAGTCAATTAAAACTTTTCCGTCATTGACAGTGGTACTAAACAAGTCATACAATAATTGACAGCACCGCTAAATAACCGCTTTGTATTTGACAGGTGGTACTGGACAAATATTTCCGTTTTTTACAGTAATGCTAAAGACCGTCCCGTTTTGGACAGTGGTACTAAAAACCGTCCCATCAATGACAGTGATACTAAAAACCGTCCCGTCATTGACAGCGGTACTAAAACCCGTCCCGACATTGAGAGTGAGACTAAAAACCGTCCCGTCATTGACACAATCGGAACACCTCGGAGATATAAATATATTCCGAGCTCTGCCGGATACCGCCGAGTAGTTACGATTGTCATTGACAGTGATACTAAACAAACCGTCCCGTCATTGACAGTGATACTAAACAAACCGTCCCGTCATTGACAGTGATACTTTAAAAATACTTCATGATACATGATTAAAGTGTAAAGATTTGCGTAGGGATATAACAAGCTAAGTATTTTGTGACTGTTTCATACGAAGATTGTGAATGTGCATATAATTGTAATGTTAATTCGGCGGATTATTAAAACCAACTAACCCAATAGATTAGTTGAATGATAATAACACCATTGAGATACTTTCTTCCAAGCGTACTATATAGACAGTAAAAGAGCCAAACACGTTGCCATGAGAAAATATCGGTAGCAAACGTCAGTAAACGCATTATAAAAATACTGCAAGTAGTTCCACACGCGGGTGCATGTGTAAATCTCATTATATGTTTATACATAAGATAAAATAACACAAGATTGAGTATGTAGCATTTACTCTGACTGTAATTGACATCTCAGACCATAATCTACTTTAAAGCTATGAATTCCATATGCTCGGTCGGTATATAGTCATACCCGCCGACAAACACGTGGCCAAGTACACGTGGCCAAGTACACGTGTTTGAACAACAATTAAATTTAGTTATCTACAATAGTATGACCATGTTTTTATTGAAACATTTCTGAGCGACATTTACAATGACACAATTATGGTAAAAACATTGGTATATTGATTGATATTTACATTGTATACAATGAAGTAATTATTTGACAAACATGTACAATTCTGAGTGTTTTCTTCAATGTAATGATTATGTTCTTATGTAAATATGTATGAATGTTATCAACAATATGATTATATCCTTATATACCTAAATATAAATATTCATGGATGCTATCTACAATGTAATGAATATAATTATTATATAGATATTCATGAATGTTATGATTATGTTATTATATAAATATTCATGAGTGCTATCTACAATGTAATGATTATGTTCTTATTTAAATATTCATAAGTGCTATCTACAATGTAATGATTGTGGTATTATATGAATATTCATTGGTGCTATCAATAATGTAATGCTTGTGTTATTATATGAATATTCATGAGTGTTATCTACAATCTAATGATGATGTGTTTTACTGGACACAAACCTATCTCGTTGAAGAACCAAATATCTAACCGCAGTGTCTGTGTATGGACGAACAAACGTCTACATGTTTATATATATTAACATAAAAATCTATCATGTTAATATATTATTATATTGACATTTATTGATGTTTTGATGACTGTATACCAATCACTTTTACACAAGATTTAGCAATATGGATAAATTCTGAATGACTAAAATAAATTATGTTCGATAATATGTGATGGCGCGATTATCGAAAATAATCGAAACATCGTCGCTAGACATCCGATGTCGGCGACAATCGATTATGAACTACAATTATCGGATGGTATTATAAATATCCAAATTTTAAAGTCATAAAAGTGATAAACCCTGATATATACTTTCAAATCTTAAATCCAGTCAATACATAATATACAAAACATCTAGTCAATAGTAGTCACATATTTATTGAATGATAAAATGTTCTTATGATATAAGAGTAATGTTAAACCCCATTGTTGTTAAATGTAGTTAAAAAAGACATAAATAAATTAGTATAAATAAATTAAACTGTCAGCATAATACTTATACTTAAAAGCTAAATATTTCAATTATTTCCGATTTGATTATCGATGAGTTTTTCAAACTGATCCGATAATCTATTATGTTCTTAATGATTTAAACTTAGGTCTGACTCCATTGTCATGTATCATGTAACATTTAATGAAACATCGTATTTATAAGCATTACATGGGTACTTGCAGTAAATTTAATCAACAGTCGAACCTCGTTTATTCGACAACCTTCTATCAAAATACTTGGTATCGTCCGAAATAAATATCAGGTCCCGGTGTATCTTCTTAGGCACGTCGAATTGAAAAGTGCTATTCGAACCGTTTATTATTCAAAATATAAATTTGGAACCGATGAATTCGGATGAACGAGGTCAGACTGTATTGACGTAAGCTGACTTCTAATTGCACACAAACCAAATCATGTTTTATACCAAGATGAACTTACTAGTACATTTTTATTACTGGACATTGCATTACATTCATTACACTGTATGCACGAGTGTGCCATAAGTGCTCTGTTATTTGTGGAGTAAACTATATTTATTATAGTGTCACCCCTAATTAAAGGGCCAGCCATTTCTGGCTTATGAGACACATTTACTTCCCGATTGCTATCCTTTAATGCTAGGCACCAGGCAGGTAGGCGCATGGTAACCATTATTTAACTAGTTGGCGGCTCACTAACCGGCTATATCAGAACGGACACCTACCGGGATTCGAACCTTCGACCTCCCGCTCCCAAGGCGGATGCCTCAACCACTCGACCACGGGAGACGGTTTTGAATTTGAATGATTAAATTACTTTGGGGCTGCTCAAAGTGGATGGAGTATTTAAACAGCCCAAACGCAATTTATACACCAACAAAACATTAACATGGGCGGTTTAATCCTTAAATCATTATTCGATAGCGATTAAGTCTGATAATTATGTTCGTGTTTATAGATACACTGGCGTTATACTAAAACATCTGAAACTTATGAAAAACTGGCCTTGGAATTGCATTGAATTAATGATAAAACATCAAGCCATTACAACAGATATATCACATCCACTTGAATTATGAATTTATAGTGACTAATCTGTCCGCTTAAATACCAGACACTTTCCGTTAAAATATATGACACTTTCCGTTTAAAGGGTATACTTTTACTGTGTAATGTGAAAACATGCCTGTTACCTAGGAGACATATTTTTACATTCCATACAAGATTTTTAATAAATGTCCCACTGTCACATATTTCAGATTCTGAACCAAGATATGACTTAAATGTTTGACCAAAGTGTAATATCAGTGTATTCGTTGACCATATCGATTCACACAATCACATTTTGACACATGTTAGACAAAACGAAATGCCAATACGATAGCATTAGGCAAACGAAAAGAAGCATAAATGATTCGTTCCTGCTCCGTGATTCGCATTTTTCTTCCGAAAAGAAACTGCATGTCCAAAATATTCGCATTGTTCATATTATAAAAATGTTCACATTTTATTGGATTACTTTGATACCAAATTATCACATAACGGATTTCCATACTTTTGTCAACATTCCTCAGTATTTCCCTGTTTATCTTAAATTCTTAACTGTCTTCTGACTGAAGATGATTTGTTGATGATTTGTTTGTTTACTTTTGTATCATTTAACGTTGTACATATTGTTCTGCTCTCCATGCAAGGAGGAAATAAAAGTATCTATCTATCTATCTACTGACAAGGTGTATACCATATGAACACATGAAAAATGTGTCGAATAGTTAACAAAGTGTAGATATGCTTATACTCCAGTATTTTCATATTTATTTTTAAAGTATTATATTTGTATACGAATGCCGTCCTAACATCACATTACCTTCAATTCATCCACCGAAAAGAAAAAAAAGAAACTGCGGTTTGAAACTAAACCCCTATATATTTTCCTCCCATTCTATTGTGTACTTTTAATTGTATTCGTTTTTATGTGAGCAGACTAATTAATGACATGATTCATTTTATCATTATTTTTTGGCAACAATTGACATTTGACATTGCCCCACCTACGTGTTATACCAATGTACGTATACACGGACAAGTCGGTGTCACACGATGGCAGCACGGTATAAGAAATGTTATCATGTTACAACAATGATTCTTATGTGCTTATGAACGAGAGGTGCATACAATTCAAGTGCGACGGGTAAAAAATATTATCTTTAGGTTGTCTGTTTATTGTAACCGGTTAAATACTCGTCCAAACTTCCAACCAAACAATTTAGCGGAAGATATTTACTTGATGGATATCTATTTAATATTTAAAAAATCATTTGGTGATTTTCATCATTGTGGTAATAAATTCTGATAAAATATACTAAAATATGAGGAGAATTGAAACATAAACAAGAATCTGTATCTGATTAACTCACTAATCATAATTCACACTATTTTCAACACTGCTCTTAAGAATAAATGTACTGGTAACATTGAAAATATAACAATGGAGGTTGAACGTTTTTGTTATCTAAAATTATCAAAGAAGACAAGTTTTAAATAATAACTTATTAGGCTGGAAGTTTAACCGAGTGAAAATTAAATATTTACGTGAAACACCGAGGAATTTATACCGTCCGTTTATTAGAAAACAGACGACGTTTCATACCGGCAGATCGTAAATTGTTCGAAGTGTCACTTAACAACGTTATTATGACTGAAAATTACATAGTTTTGGTTTATTTTATGCATAGATCAACAAATACGCACACAAATACAATATATTATAAGTGTGCGCAGACGACCTGTTATGCACCACAATGAGTGTTCATCCCGTGTATGCAATTGCGTTATTTCTGTTAAATCCCAATTGGCTTAAGATTCTTTTAATGAATTTCTGCATAGTTAAACAACATGGAACAGATTTTGATATACACGTTTGTTCATATTTGCTGATCTATTGAGCCTAATACAGTAATGCATAAGTACCAGCATGCATTAGGTTTCTGAGCTAGGTGTACTGTTAAAATCAAACTTAAAGTTGTAGTATGGTTCAGAAATTTACCCCAAAAAAAACCTAATAGTTGAAACTATACAACAAACTGCGTCAAAGGCAAGTACGTATCTTTAAATACATGTCTACTTGTCAAATCTTCCTCCTACATTGCTAATAAAAAGTTGACGCTTTCAGCAGCAAGCGATGGCTATTTTACAAGGACAGACGGGTCACTCATTATTTCACAATTTTTCATATACTTTTAACATACATTTTTTTTGTATTGGCTAGATAATTAATCGATCATACGAAATTTCAAAAGTCCAATCTAATTTTCGCGTCAGATTTAACAATTTAACCTGCAAGTCTTGGACCATGAAACGTATATTTGAAGCATGGTGTGTTTTGAGTAAGAAAATTGACGTCAAAGTGCAAAACGTGCTATTGTCTGTATGTAGCGACTATCAAGGATGATGAACTACGTGTAATAATGAATATAATAATGGAATATTAACATACCAGTAAATACTGTCAGAAATTCATCTGGGGATTTACATTTACCTTAAAACTTCTAGTAGACAGTTTATGTGAATCTGAATCACCAGGAACGGGGTTTTACTGATTCTAGTGCAGTATTTTAATCAACCCAACGCCCGCATTTTAATCTATTGATCACGTTTCAATTTTCAATTATGAGGGTGGCTGATTAAATCAATTAGCAAAATTAGAATATCACGTTTCAGAGAGAGAGTGGGTTTTTGTGGCTAGTGCAATTTATATACACTAAATACATTGTATAGATTTTAAGCAGATATTTTAGTAAATAAAAGAATTTAGCGGCGGTCAACTTAGAACAAATAAGCAAGAACATAATAAATATATTTATACAGTGAGTGAGGAAAAAACAAGACAAAATAATTATCACAAAAATATTCCCAGTGTATTTTAGTTGAAAATACAAATACGTATTTTAAGAAGTCATTTCAAGCCTGGAATGTGTTCTTGGCATGTAATTGTGTGAGATTATTAGTAAAGACTGAAAGAATGGAGAAACGGAGAAAGATGCGAAGGATAGAAAGAAAAGAGAACGAAGACAGAGACAGTGCATCATTACATTGTGATGGTGAAAACGACAATATTGTATACATGTACAACAAATACATTTATGAAGCGCATGCTGGTTTCATTTTGAAGATTGTACGTATGTCAAATAACAGCTTTAATACACAATGGAAAGCACAACATTAATGAACCAAGCATATCGAAGCATTGCAACAGAGTGGAATAGTTTACGGGACGGATTTAATTGCCAAAAATGCTTCAAAACGAAACATGTGCTATACATGTGTATACTGAGTGAAATAAAGCAGCACTTAAAAGCAAAATTATTTACCGATACGAATAATGCGAATAAATTCATTTTTAATCAAATAATAAAATGTTATGTATACTTACGTTCTTCAAAGTTGACTTGTTGTATGCACGGATCTTTATCAAATTTATCACACTGAAGTATTTCCGGCCACGGATAGCCGTAGTTATTCATTCTCTCCTCACAGCCCCTTTTTACCCCTTCGCAAAGGGACCGACAGGGCTCAACAGGTGGGTCTAGACATACAGGGGCATACAGTGAACATAGAAATAATTGCGTGTCTGGATGACAATGTAAGTTTAATAAGGGGACCCAGACCCGAGCCTGGTCCACCGCTTCGGCCACACTTTCATGATCCAACAAATTTGGAAGCCGCATTTCCTTGTATCCAATATTTTTACACAGTTTCATATTTTCTGGAATTTCCACACATTTAGGTTTGTGGGCCTGTTTTCCTAACTGTTGCCAACTGTCCATGTTTAAGTCACTTACGTAGCCGTTGTCATAGTAATCGTAAAAGGCTAACGTTTGAGTGACAAACAGTAATACTGAATAAACACGGAGGGTCATCTTGTAGAAGAATATCACAGAACAATGTCTTGTAGGTTTGAATCTCCGCTCCCTAGTCTCCACAGGGTTCCCAAGGATAATACTGTAATGTAAACTTCACCAACTGTTTGTCTCAGTTGATAAATAAGTCATATTTCAATCCACATAAACTGACTTCTTGTTTGAATAAGTGCGGTTACTGTAGGAACATATTAAATGTCGTTTCCCATGTATACAAAACACGTGGTATGTTCAGTTTAAGTTAGAGAATGACGACTAACGTGGTCAATTAAATCTAAATAATTTATCAAACTTCAATTGAGATATGACTGAAATACCAATCCAATGATCTGTTTGTAAATTCACTGTATATTATTCAAACTACCAGCTAAATATAACTCAGTTTATAACGCATACATAACGTTGTTTAGTAACCCGATTACTATTCACATTCTTAAGTTTATATATTTAATCCATTATAAAAACAAATTCACTACAAAAATGCATGGAAACAGATTTGTAAGTCCAGAGTAATGTTCACGAATGCATTATTTAAAAGTTGAAATTGAATTTAATTAATAACACTTCATGAGCATTCGCCTCCGTGGTCCGAGCTGTGTATCGGTAATTCAATTAAAATTTGAAAACTAAACTCCGTACACTCGCCGCCGTTTGCTTATATTCCACAATGAAAATGGCTTAATCCAAAGAGACAGGATGCATTCCTTTATATTCGAGTTTTCTTTATTGCCTACATAAACTTTTTTGCTCACATTTTAGATCACAAAAACTTCGGAACCCAATGTCATTCTCTGTTAGGCTTATCTTTACGGTTTTCCTTTATGTTGCTAGTATCTTTAGACCAGCTATTTCAGTACGGATACCAGACGTTCTTTTCCTACACTTAATTTTTCAAGAAGCTTACAAAAAACATTATGCACATCTACCATGGAGCTGTTTAAATTTTCACCACATTTTTCATTCATTTATTTTGAGAGATATAACGATATTTCATGGAAACGTGGATAATTTGTATGTTTTCTTAGGTGGTATTTACTTGGTTTCCGCAGTCAGGAAAATAACATACTTTCTGAAATTGTCAAGACATTCGGCGTAAGAAACACTTACTGAAAATTACTTCACAACAATAACTAGTCCCTGATGGCTTTACAATTTATCCTCAGAAATAATTACAGCTCCCTCGGTTTTAAATTTCTGTCACAAGAATTCCCAAGGATCTGGATGTAATCTTGTCAAGACGTGTTCATTCCACAGAAAACCTTGTTATTTTCAACTCCGTCAATTCTTACTGAAAAAATAAATACGAAAATAATGAAACTTCAAAAACCGATTATTTCTGGTTAAGCTAACTTTCCACGCATATTTGCGAACATTATAAAAAGTGTCTAGTTTCACAGACGTCGCGTGAATGTGTACTGTTATACAGCACACCAAGTTGATACATTGCAGTGTGAAACAAATGTTCATGATATGAGAAATGACAAAGTACACATAATGTTTACTTATGTCGCTTATAGATTTGATATATTTATCAAAATGTTCGTAGGTATGACACCACACGTTCAAGCAATAATGAATTATAAATGTAGTTGTGGTTATGTAATTTTCACCCCCAGTAAAACGATAAAACTTCCTGGCGTTGGTGTTAATGATGACGATGTCACAGAGAACAGAGGCAAAGTCTTTGATGGTGATAAAAATACAACAAAAACATGAAAGGTGTTTAGAATGGGATCGGTGAAATTCCTGAAAACGACAACGATCATACTACAAGTAGCATACGAAAGAAAATGTTTCAATCTAACAAAAAATCAAACATGAATTTGTGCAGAAACCAACACGAATTACTTTAACAAATTGCGTGATTAGATATATAGTCATTGTCCTGTGACATGACTGATCTCGAAATGTCTTGCGACTCATTCTTTTTAACTGTCAAATCCATCCATAAAAGCGCAATGCTCATTTGGATTTCTTCTGACAGTATCGTGGTAATATCACGATGCGGAATAGCGGACAGCAGAATTTTGAAATGAATTTTAGCTACAAGAAAGTACAGTCGGACCTCGTTCATTCGAATTCATCGGTTCCGAAAGTTATTTCGAATAATACATGGTTTCGAATAGCCCAATTCAATACCACGTGCATAACAATACATCGGGACATGGTATTTATTTCGGATGATACCAAGTATTCGGATACAAGGTTGTCGAATACACGAACTCCGATTGTATTTATATCTCCGAGTGCATTTATGGGTTGCATCTATCTAGTCAGATACTTGTATTCGACACAACATCGGCGCAAGATACGACTGTTTTCAACCACAAATCTTCTCTTATAGATACTGATACCATAAGAGAACTAAATCTGGTACGGTAAGTTAGCATCATATGTGACCGTGGTATGTCAATATCTTGTGGCTTCGTGCGGGAAACACTTTTTTCCAAGCCTGAGAATGACTAAATTCCGTACCATATACTTAAGGACATGTGAGATACGGCGTTATGTCGCACAGAGGTTTAGGTAGAGTCATTATAAGTACCGGCGGTATGGACTGAGGGATAAGTCCCTCAAAAAAGTATGGTTACATTTTTACGTGACAAATTATTATGCTTAAAACTTCGGCGTCGTAAGTTGTAACAGCCTATCGTTCTGCTATGGACAGCTTTAGGTTAAGCATATTAGTTTTACATCCAAGTGTAAAAGTCAATACGTGCGCGGTATGGATTTTCGTCATTTCATTACATAGTAATTCCCTTCCATTATATCAATCACTGTCGATAACCGCTTCCTGGGTTGCCAACCAGTATTCGCGCCTAGTTTAGTGAGTGTGAAGTTCACGGTACAACCACGCATAAGGCGAGATTCGAACTCGTGACATCCATGTTCAAGGTCAGGAATTACTGAGGAGTTCTTCCCCCGACCACTAAGTCTCCCTTTTATACAACAGCTTCACCAGACGAAATAGACTGGACATACGGAATTAACGAAGCGTTAAGTTTATTCCTACATAATTACAAAGCCAATCATACTTGATATAATATCTTGAAATCAAAGGCTGTCATAAATTAGCAACCATTGTCAAGTATTTCCTTCATAGAAATGGAAAAGAAGTAAATGCACCTCTCCGTGACATCATGTAATATGCATATCATACCACATCCATTCACGTTTCAGATTGACAGGACATAGACCAGCATGTGTAACTTATAATCACTTCAAGTTTAGTGATCATTGAGAAAACGTTTAAACTCCATACGCATTCGAGACTAAAAAGTGTGAGCATTATGAATTCCGGTACGCACCTTGTTTTTGGGACTAAATATGACAATTATAATAAATTCGGGCCAGAAATTGCAAACACTTTGTATTCGGGGCTAAACACGACACATTTGATAAATTCGGGACCAGAAATTCTGAACTCTTTGTATTCGGGGCTAAACACGACACATATGATAAATTCAGGGCCAGAAATTGTGAACTCTTTGTATTCGGGGCTAAACACGACACATATGATAAATTCGGGACCAGAAATTGTGAACACTTTGTATTCGGGGCTAAACTTGACAAATATGATAAATTCGGGGCCAGAAATTGTAAACACTTTGTATTCGGGGCTAAACTTGACACATATGATAAATTCGGGACCAGAAATTGTAAACACTTTGTATTCGGGGCTAAACTTGACACATATGATAAATTCGGGGCCAGAAATTCTGAACACTCTGTATTCGGGGCTAAACTTGACACATATGATAAATTCGGGA
Organism: Mactromeris polynyma; assembly: GCA_032209605.1. Taxonomy (NCBI): domain Eukaryota; kingdom Metazoa; phylum Mollusca; class Bivalvia; order Venerida; family Mactridae; genus Mactromeris; species Mactromeris polynyma. The sequence goes on along the minus strand of JASFXZ010000007.1, from coordinate 20,032,826 downwards.
CCAGAAATTGTAAACACTTTGTATTCGGGGCTAAACTTGACACATATGATAAATTCGGGGCCAGAAATTCTGAACACTCTGTATTCGGGGCTAAACTTGACACATATGATAAATTCGGGGCCAGAAATTCTGAACACTCTGTATTCGGGGCTAAACTTGACAAATATGATAAATTCGGGGCCAGAAATTGTGAACACTCTGTATTCGGGGCTAAACTTGACACATATGATAAATTCGGGGCCAGAAATTGTGAACACTCTGTATTCGGGGCTAAACTTGACAAATATGATAAATTCGGGGCCAGAAATTGTAAACACTTTGTATTCGGGGCTAAACTTGACAAATATGATAAATTCGGGGCCAGAAATTCTGAACACTTTGTATTCGGGGCTAAACTTGACACATATGATAAATTCGGGGCCAGAAATTGTAAACACTTTGTATTCGGGGCTAAACTTAACAAATATGATAAATTCGGGGCCAGAAATTGTAAACACTTTGTATTCGGGGCTAAACTTAACAAATATGATAAATTCGGGGCCAGAAATTGTGAACACTTTGTATTCGGGGCTAAACTTGACAAATATGATAAATTCGGGGCCAGAAATTCTGAACACTTTGTATTCGGGGCTAAACTTGACACATATGATAAATTCGGGGCCAGAAATTCTGAACACTCTGTATTCGGGGCTAAACTTGACAAATATGATAAATTCGGGGCCAGAAAGAGTAAACAATATATTGGGGGCTAAACACGACAAGTATAATGCATTCGGGACATGGTGATCATTATATATTCAGAGCCTTACATAAGGATTATATTATTATTATTCGGGGCCAGACATAGTGATGAAATGAATTCGGGGTCTGACCGTGCAGTATGATGTTGTCGGGGCTAAATATGTCGAACGTGTATTCCATGCTAGACACGGTGAATATGTAGCCGGGGCTAGACTGGGTGAATATACGCATTAAGGGTTACACATGACGAATAGCACGCGTTCGTGGTTAGATCATTCTCCTGCAGCATTAGGGGATAGACTGGGCGAAATTATTATACACAATCGTGGTAATTTAACTCATTAAATAAATTGGCAAATGTTCTTTATAACAGTTATAAACATTCGAATTCTTTTGCAGAAAATATGTTACGAATGTTTGGATTTTATATACCAGCCGGCGAGCGCAAAGTAAAGAGAAATTTTCATTCGTCATAATTCGAGATGTTGATGATATGAAACGGCAGCAAGTTGTAAAAACATCGATTTGATTACGAGAAGTGACGATAGGTCATGCAACTTTATTCGTGGTTTATTTTAGAGGAATGATACTGTGCTACAGTTTTTATAAGGAAATGCATTTTACTCATGACACTTACCATAAACAGAGCTACAAAACTGACATATGCATTTGTCTTCTCGCATGAAAAGACACTTTTTCTGTATAAAAATATTCACTATGTACCATGCACGAGTAGGAGTTATTATATACAAAAAAAATGTTATTATACACTGTAGTGAAATAAAGTAAACACGAAACTGATCAATGTTAAATTTGTGTTGTTGATATAACATTTTTGTTTCACGAAGCAGCATCGCCCTGTCTTTATAAAGCTATCAATATTACTTGAAAGCAAATTATAGAACATGAGTTTAACTACAGATCACGATTTAATTTTCCATCATTGAAGTGTAGCACATTACAGAACATGATTTAATTTTCTATCATTGAAGTGTAGCAAATTATAGAACATGATTTTAATTTTCTATCATTGTAGTGTAGCAAATTATAGAACATGATTTTAATTTTATATCATTGAAGTGAAGCAAATTGTAGCACATGGTCTCAATTCTGATATCATTGAGGAGAAAGCATATTGAAGAACAGAGTTTCAATTCTGATATCATTGAGGAGAAAGCATAATGAAGAACAGGGTTTCAATTCTGATATCATTGAGTAGAAAGCATATTGAAGAACAGGGTTTCAATTCTGATATCATTGAGGAGAAAGCATATTGAAGAACAGGGTTTCAATTCTGATATCATTGAGGAGAAAGCATATTGAAGAACATGGTTTCAATTCTGATATCATTGAGGAGAAAGCATATTGAAGAACAGGGTTTCAATGCTGATATCATTGAGTAAAAAGCAAATTTTAGAACATGGTTTCAATTCTGATATCATTGAGGAGAAAGCAAATTTTAGAACATGGTTTCAATGCTGATATCATTGAGGAGAAAGCAAATTTTAGAACATGGTTTCAATGCTGATATCATTGAGGAGAAAGCAAATTTTAGAACATGGTTTCTATTCTGATATCATTGAGGAAAAAGCAAAATATAGAACATGGTTTCTATTCTGATATCATTGAGGAAAAAGCAAAATATAGAACATGGTTTCAATTCTGATATAAGAATCATAGACCTCGATTTAAAGCATAATTTCAAGAACGAACATGAAGTTATAACATAGTTGAAAATTTATAAAACTGCTATTAACGTAAATATAGACCAACGTCCTGCATCGATGTCAAGTATATACCTTTAATAATGTCCCTACTAGTCTACCGTACAAACAAGGTGAACATTTTACGTGGGAAAAATGTCGGATAGCTTAAAAAGACAAACAAGTGTTCAATGTTTTATCATGTTTATGCGCACACACTGGTAATGGACGCTCCCCGTCATGGGACAACAAAGATGTTTTTATTATGTTATCTTAATTCAAAACTCAATATATATACTCAGTTCATTTAAAAACGCAATTTTGATATGAAAATACCCGTTGATTGAAAGAAAATTTAGTGTTCATCATTGAGTAAAATGAAATAATGTCATGTTAAGTTCTTATCTTGCATCCCTATGTAAGATCATGACATTTGAGAAATCTTACATTTTGAGTTTTTAAAAGTACTGAGTATAGTTTTCAAAATGTCCACAGTAAGTTTGAACATTAGTTATACCGTGTTTAAAAGTTTTTCAATGATCATTCTTTTCAAACTATACTCATTGCGTCATGGCACCGTGATATATCATAATGTATGAATGTTCCACTCAAACTATATTACCAAAGTACATTAGTCTCATGCCAGATGGATATATGTTTTTCTTCGAGAAACCTTATTGTACTGTCGGTAGCGTTATCGCTGGAATATTAAGAGTTTTATACCACAAAGATATTATCTGTATTGTAGAGAAGAAACGGTGTTAGTATACTTAAAGATACGTAGAATTAGCAAGCAGGGATTTCTGTAGAACGTAGCAATAAACTTCTCCCCACTAACACCTGTCATACACTACAATACATTTATGTAAAGATATGATCACTTGATGCTTTTTGATAAATATAAAGTTGCTCGCGTTGTTGATGCATGTAGCAATTTATCGACATATCTGCAACATCACAGGAACTTGTTTTAAATTGTTTTGTTTTAGAAAACATAAAAAACTGTGTGTTCCATTGCAACATGAAAGAACAATGATAAAAAAGTGTAAAACCATCGTGAATTGGTGACGACAGACAGTTTCAACCGATGGTATTAATTGAAGATAACAAAACTGTCAAAAATACTTTAACAACCCAGCATTTATTTTGTTCAAGACATAATTGTGATGAAACTCAAAATACACAGATATTGGGGTTAACAGATTGGTTAATTTTATACATGTGTATTTCAAGATATTTATCATATCTAATGTCATGAAAATAATAGTAATAATCATGTAAATACTTATATTGACTAAGCTGTTGCTGTTGCATTGTTCCCTTCTAAATTTGAAATGACGACAACATATATTTGTCTTCAAAAGTACATTTATTACAATGTTGCCTCAGGCATCAGACTGTGGTGCAAACTGGTGTTGCTATGCCAGTCTATGTGAACAGTAGCGGAGTGATCAGTATCCAGCCTATTACTTTCTGGCTTCATACAACGTACTACGTGAATAATAAATACAGTAAACCCTCAATAATAAGACCACCCTTGGGACCTTTGAAAACTGGTCTTAATAATTGAAGTGGTCTTAATATTGAGGTTTAATAAAGAGCAAAACAGTGAAAAATGGACTTGAACAATGTATTTTTAATTTTGATGTGGTCTAATTATTGAGGCGGACTTTAAGTGATGTTTTTTCTGTACATTGTAATATGTAAAAATGTAATAATATCTTATGACATCTGTTCGCCTCATGTGTCTGTTTCTTATTGTGTGCAGGAATGATGCTAATCGAGTCCTCTCGGATCTGATTGAAGAGCTATAAACGTACGATAGCTCATTTTTTCATCTTCAGTATTTTTTTCGATTTTCATTGTATGAAAGATTTTATAAAATAAACAAAGACATATTAATAAACTTTATGTTCTGTTCTGCTCATATTCAGTCTTTTGTACTGATAGTATTGGTGCCATATATAATGTCATACGTACATGGTTAGTTTGTGTTCTTACTTAGAACTATTGTTACTATCAAGTAGAACGACCATGTTCTTAAGTCCAGTGTTTCTTTCTCATGTACAAGAATACAGTAAACCCTCAATAATAAGACCACCCTTGGGATCCCTTGAAAACTGGTCTTCTTACTGAGATGGTCTTAATATTGAGGTTGAATAAAGAGCACAACAGTGAAAATGGACTTGAAAAGTAGGTTCGTAATTTCGAGGTGGTCTTATTATTGAGGTGGTCTTTAAATGAGGTATCACTATATAATACAACGTATGAACATGCACGTTGATTAGACATATATAAAGATAAGTACTAGATAACAGAGTATGTAAAGTCATGATATATTGATTTGTATCGTATAGTTACCAGGTAACTGTCGAAATGATTTATTTTTTTCAAATTCAATTTCAGATTTGTTATAATGATTGATTAGTAGTTACTGAAATGGATTTTTTAAGAAAGATATGTCAGGGTATTCAGCATATGAAAAAAAAATACATTTATAGAAAAAATGCCATATAGGAAAACAAATTCAAAGATGTTATTAAGTCCTTATGAACAATATACATGTATACAATGTAATAACAACATTAACTTTGTTGTACATTTACCATTCGTATTTTTATTATCAGAGATAACTAGTTTGTCCATTCAATCCAAATACAATACATAAACACAAATTTAAATTATAAGTTAAATTGCTCTTAAATAGCATTACAGGGAACCAACAATAGAACATAGAATACATAATATATTAAAACAATGTGTGTAACTGTAAAAGTATTTTCATTCACAACCTGTACATAACTTTTTTCATCTTAACCGTATAACAGTTAAATATAGAATATTACAGTACACCTTGATAATAAGACCATCCTTGAAAACTGGTCTTCTTATTGAGATGGTCTTATATTGAGGTTGCATAAAGAGCCCAACAGTGAAAATGGACTTGAAATTGGTGTTATTGAGATGGTCTTATTATTGAGGTGGTCTTTAACTGAGATTTTACTGTATATAGAAATGTATGCATTTTTATCAATTTGCATTAAAATGGATATAATGAAACAATAAACAATTTAATAAACTATGTTATTTATTAAATAGACACCATCTGGTCTCAAGAACCTCATAGCACGTTTTTGATACACATGCATCTATAGAATGACTGGGGAATTTAATTTCATATTTTTAATGTTACAGAAAGTATATATTTGAATTATTACAGATAAATACATATCTATAAAATAATTCCATCTTCACAACATCGTATCGAACAAAATATAAATCAAAATGCATTTCAATTTCAATCACAGAAAGGACAGACCAGTATTAAGTTTTCTGGAATCCGTCGTAATGAAAGGAAAACAAAATTAAACACTTACCTAGAATCGTTCTGGTTTAAGAAATATAAATCCACGTTTGTACTGTATATCACATCTCTAGAAAGTCCAGACTGGTTTCGTAAAGAACGATCAAGGAATAAGAATAATTGCATTAATTATAATCTTCACCCAGTCGACTTCGCTCTATATATCATGGATCATGATTTCCTCAATATGAAAATTTTGCCTTGTTCAAATACACGTTATAACGTTTGATCTGTGTTTTATTGTGACTTATGTATATTTAAATGTCACTTTAAAGGAGACCGACAGATGTATGGAGTGCGTGAAATGCACGTTTATTTAATAGACTTGTCAGCTTTGGTGACGTATCTAATAATTTATTAATAAAAAGAAATTAATGCATATTTTTGCTATTTTAACAATTATCACATTTGAGAAATAGGTGTCAAAAGGAAATATGGTTTGAAAGAATTATTCGACGCTTGATTGGTGCGAATAAAGACCAATTTTATAACAGCTTAAGTACTTAATTGATTGTCGAGTCGATCAAATAACTGCCGCTAATTGGGGTAAAAATATATGAATGGGATTTTAATTTTTTGGAACATATGTCGATAATGAATCGTTAAATTTCAATACAACAGAAAAAGCAGTCAGTACATTAATTTATTCACATAACAATAAAAAAGGCACACCGACCAAAAGGTATAATTAAAATTCTAATATGTTTTAATGCCCTTTTGCAGCGAACAAAACTGCTATACAACGCTGGTAAATAAATTGTAGGATGAATCATTCTATTTTTTTTCTTTTCTAAAAATGCAGATGTCACGATAATTATTGCGCAACCTGATCCGATCATTCATGAAATTGTAAAATTTGTTATTAATAAAAACGTTAAGTAAAACATTTTAAAATAAAAAGTCAAAATGACCGAGGTAAACTCAACACCAACAAAGTCAACGAGTTCGGAAATTCTATGCTACCTGAAAATTGAATATTTAAGTGACAGTTTCTCAAATTCCTGCAAAATTAATTGCACTTAACATACAATAAAAATGTTCTATGATTCAAATATCACACCTTAAGTCTACAAATCCTGATTCATATTACATCCTAAAATGCAAATTGCAGATATTCGATAGGTCTATACGACAATACACACCTGTATAATCCGAGTATTGAGGTGTATAAACACGAGAGACACATACATGTAAAAAAACGGCTGTAACTAACATAGATGCACAAAAAACTTGACTTATGTAGGAAAACAATGTTATTTGCACCGATAGTTACGCCCACTAACCTCTTGAATCTATGGTCAGACTTAAGCATTTATAATAACCGACAGAAAGAGGGGCGTATCTCGTCTGCTTCTATACAAACGATGGATTATCACAAAGGGGGCGTGATAGCAAATACTTTCTCGGTCCCAGATCGAATCTTCTGCTGACTTCGCATACCACTTATTTCGTTCGTTTCTTACATTTCATGACTGGGAATAAAATAAAGTTTATTGTATATTACAAATACAAGAATTAAAAAAGTGACACAAAATTGAAACAATATAGTAACGTGTTCAACGGGTAAAAAACGTTTTCAATGTCGTAAAATGACTATATACCATGTCGCGTACTTAATGACCCGGGGGTAGCGTCTGTGACAAGACGTTAATTTGAATCAAAGTTATAGTTTAAACATAATTATTTTACATCGATAGTGAAACAAGCTCTACGTTCAGTAAATGTATTTGAGGCTATCGTTTCGTAACGTTTTGCAATTTGGTTCCCGTGTGCAGCCAATGTGATACGGTGGGCAAGGGATACAATACAAAACGTTCGCGACTGTTAGCCGTAACTGATCGCAGGGAAGCTCATACCATTTTAACTGCCCTGCGTTCAGTAAAGGTATTTGAGGCTATCGTTTCGTAACGGTTCGAAACGTTTTGCAATTTGGTTCCCCATGTGCAGGCAATATGATACGATGGGCAAGGGGTACAATACAAAACGTTCGCGACTGATAGCCGTAACTGAACACAGGGCAGATTCACTCTCGATGACTGCTTCCTTGGCTACGAACCAGTACTCGCGCCAAATTTTGCGATTATGAAGTTTGAGATCAAACCCAGCGGAAAGCTGGACTCGATTTCAGGCGCTATACCCATCGACCACTACGCTTTCCGCTATCGACGTCAGGATTTCGGGCGCTATACCATCGACCACTACGCTTTCCGCTATCGACGTCAGGATTTCAGGCGCTATACCCATCGACCACTACGCTTTCCGCTATCGACATCAGGATTAAGACAGTTAGGTGCGCGTCATCATGGAATCTAACTTCATTTCGGGCCTCAAAAAAAAGCCCACGATAACTTCCAGTCAATATACTCGTACCATTGTTTATGTGAATCTGTCCACAATGAATTACATACTTCAAGCAATAGATAATATACAAAAATATGGCTAGAAAAAATTCGGCGTACAGAAACTGCTTAGAACTGTCATGGTGAACGGGCGATCACACGTGTCAACGATCAAACAATCGTGACGTGAATCAAAAAATACCATAGCAATCCCTGAACCTGTTCCAATGCCACGAAGAACACAAGTTCCAGTGAATGAATTGAACCTACGTCATTGAAAGTGACTGGAGCGAACTGATGTGGACAACCATTTGTCGGTCACTAATTATACAAGTATGTATACCTTTCTTTTCCTTATTCGACTTCATATAAATTGTTCAACATAAATTAAAATTGTTTCCAATCGTGTCGTTTCAATATTGAAACCCATACGTAGGATACAATAGTTGCGTGGGGGCAGGCATTACAATTTCATTGTGTGTGTCTCTCACGAGCCATGTGTGAGTTGTAGCAGGTATATACGTATGTACTTGTAAAGACCAAACAGGGAAAACTACCTTTAACATAGACGACATAATTATACGGCTAAAACGGCAAAACAAAACGAACCTCAGCCGTCAGCTCGCTTATAATTGCATTTGTATTCAAGTTGTCACGTTCGTTATTCATTAACAGTTTAATTTGTTCAGTGTTGTAATCCATTCTACTCCAAGCGGAACTTGATCAGAAATACGATGATTCATTTTAATGTCCAGTGCCTAACAATTCTCTCGTTAGTGAGGGGGCTGTCCGCTAGAATGAAATAAGGAACCGGAACGCCAGAATGGGGTGTAGGGGTTTAATCGTTAAACGAGAATGCAGGGCTCAAAACACTACGAGAGACCAGGGCGCTATAATGAAAAAACAGGGATTGGAACACTACGAGCCGGAGGCCAGGGTGCTAGAATAAAAAAAGGGGTCGGAACGCTACGAGCCTGAGGCCAGGGCGCTAGAATGATAAACAGGGTTTGGAACGCTACGAGCCTGAGGCCAGGGCGCTAGAATGATAAACAGGGATCGGAACGCTACGAGCCTGAGCCCAGGGCGCTAGAATGATAAACAGGGGTTGGAACGTTACGAGCCTGAGGCCAGGGGCGCTAGAATGATAAACAGCGGTCGGAACGCTACGAGCCTGAGGCCAGGGCGCTAGAATGATAAACAGGGGTCGGAACGTTACGAGCTTCAGGCCAGGGCGCTAGAATGATAAACAGGGGCCGGAACGCTACGAGCCTGAGGCCAGGACGCTAGAATGATAAACAGGGGTTGGAACGCTACGAGCCTGAGGCCAGGGCGCTAGAATGATAAACAGGGGTTGGAACGCTACGAGCCTGATGCCAGGGTGCTATAATGAAAAAACAGGGATCGGAACGTTACGAGCCTGAGGCCAGGGCGCTAGAAGGATAAACAGGGGTTGGAACGCTACGAGCCTGAGGCCAGGGCGCTAGAAGGATAAACAGGGGTTGGAACGCTACGAGCCTGAGGCCAGGGCGCTAGAATAAAAAAAAACAGGGATCGGAACGCTACGAGCCTGAGGTCAGGGCGCTAGAATGATAAACAGGGGTCGGAACGTTACGAGCCTGAGGCCAGGGCGCTAAAATGATAAACAGGGGTTGGAACGCTACTAGCCTGAGGCCAGGGCGCTAGAATAAAAAAACAGGGGTCGGAACGTTACGAGCCTGAGGCCAGGGCGCTATAATGATAAACAGGGATTGGAACGCTACGAGCCTGATGCCAGGGTGCTAGAATGAAAAAAAACAGGGATCGGAACGTTACGAGCCTGAGGCCAGGGCGCTAGAATGAAAAACAGGAGTTGGAATGCTAAGTGCCCGAGGCCAGGGCGCTAGCATGAAAATAGGGGTTTGCACGCTACGAGCCTGAGGCCAGGGCGCTATAATAAAAACAGGGGTTGGAACCAAACGAGAGACCAGAGTGCTAGAATAAAAAAACAAGGGTTGGAACGCTACAAAAGACCAGGGCGCTAGAATAAAAAACAGGGGTTAGAACGCTACGGGAGACCAGAGCGCTGGAATGAAAAACAGGCGGGTCGGAACGCTACGAGTGACCAGGGCAATAGAATGAAAAACAGGGGTAGGAACACCACGCGACCTGGGCGCTAGAATCAAATACAGGGGTCGAAACGCTGAGTGGAAAACGGAGAACGTAACTCTTATATGGGGTACAGGAACTGGGACGCTGGAATGGTTTACAGGATTTCGGAACACCTTAGAGGAGTACAGGGGTCGGACTCATTGTAGGGAATACGGTAGTGGGAATGCTGGAATGGTTTACAGGGTTCGGAACACCTTAGAGGAGTACAGGGGTCGGACTCATTGTAGGGAATACGGTTGTGGGAATGATAGAATGGTTCAGAGGTCGGATCACAGAAAGGAAGTTGAAAGGCTAGCATGGAATACTGGGACCAGGACGTTAGTATGGAGTACAGGGGTCGAAACGTTATAATGACACACAGAACGGAACGCTAGAATGGACACTGAAGAGACGAGCACACACGTAATCAGAGATGTTACTTAGACCCCTGCAAACAGTTCTTACAAACAGACATGGATTTTATTCATTTAACATCCAATGCAACAGACGACTTAAACAATGCCATAATGTTACGGACATTAAAGCATTGTAAAGTATTGAATAATTATCTTCCACTATATTTATCTTTATGCATCCACGTCTCCCTAACACACGAACCCCACCCCCCCCCCGACTTTTGGCCCCTGTCTGCACTGTACGTCTGTACACCAAGATCCACCCCTGACTGCCGCATCCATTATACCCTGTATCATCCAGTATCTTGACACTATCTAGGGTGCCAAAAACAACATACTGATAAACCCGTCATTAATTCTTGTAGGCTGAGCTAAGAAAATTTGATCGTCAGTTGATTTACTACCGTTATCAACACTCTGTGATATTTTAATCGACTTTAAGTTCCCTTGAGCAAACGTTTAAATCCAGACCGTATCATTATTATCGCTAATGTTTGATAAATGTGTTTATAAATGTATTCAGCAATGTATGTACATGCCACGATGATGATAATACAAAGACCTTTGTTAGCGAGATACAGGTTATGGTTACCACATCGGACCGACACAGGGATGGATGATACTAGGAGTGTAATATTGAAATAATCTTACATCAGGGATTTCCCTGATGCATAAATCTTGAGTCCCTGACTCCCTTCTCTTTCTAGGGAATCCCATTTTCAACTTACTGTGCATCCTTGGGACCCCTCAAATAAACCTTTGTCTCTTATAAACTGCATATCTGGGACTCTACAAATTTACTACGGACCATCACTTTATCAAACACGAGGGTCCAAGGGTCCCTAGCTGAAAATGCTAGGGAAAACTCTGTAACAGTCAACCCCCTTTAAAACGACGATGTTAATTCCCTGGAAATACGTCGTTGTATTGAACACTTTAATAGTTATACTTGTTAGAAAAATGAGAATGGTAGCATCGCTCTATCTTGAAAATCTTGTACGAGTGCCGAGAATACTGACTTATATAATATTATTGTGTTGTTATATGCGGTTCAGAGAGTACAATTATGGTAGGTTGGAAAGAGATTTAGGGAACAGTACGACGATGTTTACACAGCCATCAATTACCGTTGGTATTTAATAAAATATCAAATCTAACCACCATGTACGATGTTTATCATACTAAATGACACATAGGTTAGATCAAATACAGTAAAACCTCACCTACGGACCACCTCAATAATAAGACCACCCCAAATTAAGAATAAAATGTTCAAGTCCATTTTCACTGTTTTAGTCTTTATTTAAACTCAATATTAAGACCACCTCAATAATAAGACCAACTCCAAATTAAGAACACAATTTTCAAGTCCATTTCTAACTGTTTTTGCTATTTATACAACCTCAGTATTAAGACCGACTCAATAAGAAGACCAGATTTCAAGGGGCCCAAAGGTGGTCTTATTATCGAGGTCTTACTTTACTCGTATACATTGGTTCGTCCTACAGTACACAGCGCGTCGCTTGTGTAGAGGACACATTTAGGCATCACCTATTATATCTAACTATTGTATTATCACAAAAGATTTGCGATATCCAAACTGCATGAACAACACCAATTACTGTGAGGTAGAACGGAAAGCAATAACCTGGAATCAATAAAACTGGATATGATGGGATGATGTTGTATTACAGTGGTGATCACGGAAATACCGGAGTCGTTGTGCGATTCTTCTGGGCCCGCGTTCACCAAGCATCAACTGATCTGGAGCAAGTTGTTCCTGAAAACTATTTGCATTGTATTTGTAAAGGACTTCTCATGAACAAGCGCAAAATACCTAAACATCTTCTCACTGATATTGTGAAAACATTTTAAGCTTTTCCTTTTTTTGGGGTTGAAATTAATTAAGTATACTTGCGACTGACAATGATCTAGATCAAATAAGGAGCAACTTTCAAGATTATTTAGTGCCATATATTTCTATCTGAGAACTGAATTTAGAGACAAAATGTAAAATACATCTGTACATTAAGCTAACAACTGGCTTTGCATGGTCAGTTTTTCAAGTTTCAAAGAAACAATATTTGATCTTGATCCTCAGTGATACTAAAAACCAATTCTTTCAAGCGTGAACACCGTGTCGGAAGAATAAATGATGTATTCAGGGCCGTAAATTACATGGAGGCATGTAGGCAGTTGCCTCCTATTGCGGGCTGAAAAAAAAATCATTTTTTGTCTAAAAAGGGTCCAAAATTTTTTTGGCTCGCTCCGCTCGGCGGGGTGCCTCCCCTTCCAGGGGAGGCAATTTACGGCCCTGGTATTTATACATGCATGTACATTTACTTGTTGTAAACCCCAGATGGAGGCGCTTATTTTAAGTATCTGCCTCCTGAGTTAGAATCGCGCCTTCGGTGAGCTTGAATGGCGAACTGATTTAGCCTCGAGTTCTGAAAAATTATCGATAACCCAGGCAACTGACATCGAGAGTGATTATTTATTCACAATCAGTAAACAAAGTTCACAACGAACGTTGGAACGGGTTGTAATTACGATAGTTGTCCAGTTTCCTCTAGAATATTGCAAAGCGTGATGATAAATAGAGTTAATACCGCGGATAACAGAAGATAACAGTCGGTGGATTACTGAGATATATTAGACGTATACACTTAATCTGTAGTTTGGACTGTCATTTGGTTTAATCAAATAATATTAGCAGTATCTAACTATCAACACACAGCGACCATTCCAGCCGTTTCGTTTGTGTTCAATAATCGTGGAGGAGCTCCGAATACCACGTGCACAACGCTAGGTGGTGGCGTCTGCAACTTGGCTGTGTTCACAACCATTTGAGCCATTTCGTTGGTGTCCAATACGGTTAGTTGTAATGGAGATTTACGTAGTTTTTCGACATTATTTGAGTTACGTAAGGCGACGGTTGAAATAACCAGTGTTCCTGTGTTACCGACCAGTACTAACCTGATCTTCCTAAGCAAATGACTGCACGTACCCATATAACTTAGAGGTAGAGGGCAGATAACTTTGGATGTATCATCTTCCGTGAAATTGTAACGGAGATCATACGCCCCACCCCCGGAGTTAGAACCTACGGTCTCTAGATTGACAGTCAATCGCTCTATGAACTGAGCCAATACGGTTCTCGTAGGCTGGGTCACGATAGCACTGGCACCGTACCCCCGGAGGAGTTTATTATATTATTATATAGTCCCTTTCAATATCTGGTATTTGAATAATTGATATCAATATCTGGATTTTCCAGATATCACTTAATGATGTCTAACTTTGCAATCTTACAATAATCTCACATGTAAAAACGTGAAACTGAATATCCTCACATTTAATATCTGAATTCCGCATATCACCAATTCTATGTGGATATGAGGTACATGTATCACCAATTCGCATTGCGGACATCACCAAGTTGAATTTACGATTAAGAGAAATTCTAGATATCATGTGTTCGAAATGGGTGATATCTGCAATTCAAATTTGTGAAATCACATATTCAAATGTTTCACATCTGCAAAATGAATTTATTAATGAAACGTCATTCCATACAACACAAAGTAGCGTCAACAGTTAGGCTTTGTTCTAAAAAGGTTCCATACACAGTGTACATGTACATGTATATAGTAAAATGCAACGTATTCTTAAAACTTTTTAAATGTTTATTGTTTACATTATATATTTTACACTTTGGACTCGTAAATATTAACTAAAGGTTTTGTTAATTGCATGAACTTTGGCATTCCTTTCGCTTTATAAATTTATTCATGCAATTATAAATCTCAAAGTATTCACGTTTGTTTAGCTTTCTTAAATTTGGATGAAATGGATCCATTGTATTACGACAATGGTTGCTTACATGTACTATTTGAATACGTATTCATTTAAATTGTTCTGTAATGAAGTTTGAAACATTATAAATTGAATTGACGATTTATCTTACTAACGGTAATACATAAAAAATGTCATGTCCGTCCAGTTTCTAACCCAGAACATACAAAATGTGTTCAAATCAAATAAAAAAAATAAAGTTAGCCTCGTATTCTGTCAGAAATTTCCATATAACCAACAGCAGTACCTATGCTAATGGGATGCCATTTACTAGTGTTAATACGGTCGAACCTCGTATATTAGACAACCTTCTATCCGAATACTCGGTGTTATCCGAAATAAATATCAGGTTCCGATTTTCTATTGCATATCAAATTTAAATGGGATATTCGAAACCATGTGTTATTCCAAATGAAATTTCGGACCCGGTAAATGAACGCGGTCCGATTGTATTCTACTTGTCCGCTAAGACAAAGACCAGCGGATTTATTTGCGCATACATGAAGGAGATTATCCCTTGCAAAGTAAATCTCCACCAAGACACCGACTTGAGATAAGATATGTATGCTGAAATGAGTCAGCAACTTAATGTATTATTTTTTTGTTCGGACAACAGAATGCGTATATTAAACATCTATTAACGTTAAACTCACCGTTAAAACCATTATATACTGATCCGAGTATAGCATTAATAGATAATAAACACACCATTATCGACCATTCCGAGAAACCACTCACATCCACGATGCTAGACATTTATATGAACATTGTATTATGCCTAAGGACGAGTCTGACTTTATGAAATACTCGCTTATAATGTCTACTTTAATGGGAACTATAATCTATACGTGCACTCGCAACCAATGTTAAAACATGTATAACTCGATAGTTTCCGTCTGTCATCGGGACATTGGTTATGAAAGAAGTGAAAAACTACCACAAGCTGAATTATATTTGATTTCCATAACATAAAGTGATACGTCTAGTTTTAATTGTTTGCTGTTCTTCAATCCCGTCCAATTACCATTAATATAAACAGCATAGTTGATGATTTATGTGACGATCAGGCAAACTATACAATTTAGTGAATTTGTAATTAGTATACATAATAATTAACTAGCCAGGTGGTGTTTAGAAAAAAAAACAATTAATTATTTTAATAACGCTTAAGCAATTATAATTGCATCCTACACATATATCTGTACGAAGATCCAGAATACAGACAGATAATCAGACCTATACCTCAGGCATGTATGCTCATTATGAGGTGTGAGATATTTCAGCAAATGTACATGCCTAAAGGATATACTTGCAAATCATCATAGTAAATCTGTATAAATATATGCGGTAAATCAGATTTTCGAACTTGTGGCATAATGCCCTTTTCTAACCGTTTATAGTGCAACGCCTGTGTGATGCTTACATGCCTCCTCAGGGCCATATACTTTGTAAACTGTTGTTTTCCGGGGGGTCTGTATGGCGAGGCATTGTCTTATAAATGTGGCGTTCCCTGTAACAACGTGTAACTTGAGGAATACAGCACTAATATTTCAGTGTATCATCACTCACAGGATGTTAATATAAATACGCGTAAATGTATTTAATATCTCCATGTTTTCCCAATTTCAACAGAAGACATAACATAAGCTATCTGATGAAACAACGATCACAATGTAAGGCAACATATGTTGTTTGAAACCATTTACATTTACTTACCACAGTCATTTCAATCATTTTCAACAAACACAGGATCGACGTGAACATCACTAAACATGCACTATCACATTTCATTGTGAAGCTGAGCGGTTTGCTAATAGTCACTTGACAGTACGTTTATGAATTTACGGACCTGGCTTCATTCAATACTTGTCACTCAACTGTCAATTTACATAATGATTGCATATACATAAAGACACCTTCCGTCTTTGTTACTCAACACAACCATCTTTAAATTGATTGCTACATACTTGTCATTCAATTGTACCGTTTACGAATTAATTGCAACACATCACCTTTTATTTAGGGAGCGGCGCTTTCTACGAATTAATAACTACATTCTCATTATGCCATAGAACAGCACCTTTATTGATTCAATGGATACAATAAGGCTATGACATTGAACAGCACCTTTATTGATTCAATGGATGCAATAAGGTTATGACATAGAACAGCACCTTTATTGATTTAATGGATGCAATAAGGTTATGTCATTAAACAGCACCTTTACTGATTTAATGGATACAATAAGGTTATGTCATTGAACAGCACCTTTACTGATTTAATGTATACAATAAGGTTATGTCATTAAACAGCACCTTTACTGATACAATGGATACAATAAGGCTATGTCACTGAACAGCACCTTTACTGATACAATGGATGCAATAAGACTATGTCACTGAACAGCACCTTTACTGATACAATGGATGCAATAAGGCTATGTCACTGTACAGCACCTTTACTGATACAATGGATACAATAAGGCTATGTCACTGTACAGCACCTTTACTGATACAATGGATGCAATAAGGCTATGTCACTGTACAGCACCTTTACTGATACAATGGATACAATAAGGCTATGTCACTGTACAGCACCTTTACTGATACAATGGATGCAATAAGGCTATGTCACTGTACAGCACCTTTACTGATTCAATGGATGCAATAAGGCTATGTCACTGAACAGCACCTTTACTGATACAATGGATACAATAAGGTTATGTCATTAAACAGCACCTTTACTGATTTAATGGATACAATAAGGCTATGTCACTGTACAGCACCTTTACTGATTCAATGGATGCAATAAGGTTATGTCACTGAACAGCACCTTTACTGATACAATGGATACAATAAGGTTATGTCACTGAACAGCACCATTACTGATACAATGGATACAATAAGGTTATGTCACTGAACAGCACCTTTACTGATACAATGGATACAATAAGGTTATGTCACTGAACAGCACCTTTACTGATACAATGGATACAATAAGGTTATGTCATTAAACAGCACCTTTACTGATTCAATGTATACAATAAGGTTATGTCATTAAACAGCACCTTTACTGATTTAATGTATACAATAAGGTTATGTCATTAAACAGCACCTTTACTGATTTAATGTATACAATAAGGTTATGTCACTGAACAGCACCTTTACTGATTTAATGTATACAATAAGGTTATGTCATTAAACAGCACCTTTACTGATTTAATGTATACAATAAGGTTATGTCACTGAACAGCACCTTTACTGACTCAATGGATACAATAAGGTTATGTCATTGAACAGCACCTTTACTGATTCAATGGATACAATAAGGTTATGTCATTAAACAGCACCTTTACTGATTTAATGGATACAATAAGGTTATGTCATTGAACAGCACCTTTACTGATTTAATGGATACAATAAGGTTATGTCACTGAACAGCACCTTTACTGTCTAAATGGATACAATAAGGTTATGTCATTGTACAGCACCTTTACTGATTTAATGGATGCAATAAGGTTATGTCATTGAACAGCACCTTTACTGATTCAATGTATACAATAAGGTTATGTCACTGAACAGCACCTTTACTGATACAATGGATACAATAAGGTTATGTCATTAAACAGCACCTTTACTGATTTAATGGATACAATAAGGTTATGTCACTGTACAGCACCTTTACTGATAAAATGGATACAATAAGGTTATGTCATTAAACAGCACCTTTACTGATTTAATGGATACAATAAGGTTATGTCACTGAACAGCACCTTTACTGATACAATGGATACAATAAGGTTATGTCATTAAACAGCACCTTTACTGATTTAATGGATGCAATAAGGTTATGACGCAGAATAGCACCTTTACTGATTCAATGTATACAATAAGGTTATGTCATTAAACAGCACCTTTACTGATTTAATGGATACAATAAGGTTATGTCATTAAACAGCACCTTTACTGATTCAATGGATACAATAAGGTTATGTCATTGAACAGAACCTTTACTGATTTAATGGATACAATAAGGTTATGTCACTGAACAGCACCTTTACTGATTCAATGTATACAATAAGGTTATGTCACTGAACAGCACCTTTACTGATTCAATGGATGCAATAAGGTTATGTCACTGAACAGCACCTTTACTGATTTAATGGATACAATAAGGTTATGTCATTGAACAGCACCTTTACTGATTTAATGGATACAATAAGGTTATGTCATTGAACAGCACCTTTACTGATTTAATGGATACAATAAGGTTATGTCATTGAACAGCACCTTTACTGACTTAATGGATACAATAAGGTTATGTCATTGAACAGCACCTTTACTGATTCAATGTATACAATAAGGTTATGTCACTGAACAGCACCTTTACTGATTCAATGGATGCAATAAGGTTATGTCACTGAACAGCACCTTTACTGATTTAATGGATACAATAAGGTTATGTCATTGAACAGCACCTTTACTGATTTAATGGATACAATAAGGTTATGTCATTGAACAGCACCTTTACTGATTTAATGGATACAATAAGGTTATGTCATTGAACAGCACCTTTACTGACTTAATGGATATAATAAGGTTATGTCACTGAACAGCACCTTTACTGATTCAATGGATACAATAAGGTTATGACGCAGAATAGCACCTTTACTGATTCAATGGATACAATAAGGTTATGTCACTGAACAGCACCTTTACTGATTTAATGGATACAATAAGGCTATGTCACTGAACAGCACCTTTACTGATTCAATATATGCAACAAGGCTATGTCATTGAACAGCACCTTTACTGATTCAATGGATACAATAAGGTTATGCCACTGAACAGCACCATTACTGATACAATGGATACAATAAGGTTATGTCATTAAACAGCACCTTTACTGATACAATGGATACAATAAGGCTATGTCACTGAACAGCACCTTTACTGATTCAATGGATACAATAAGGTTATGTCACTGAGCAGCACCTTTACTGATTCAATATATGCAACAAGGCTATGTCACTGAACAGCACCTTTACTGACTCAATATATGCAACAAGGCTATGTCACTGAACAGAAGCATTACTGATTTAATGTATGCAATAAGGCTATGTCATTGAACAGCACCATTGTTAATTTAATGGATGCAATAAGGCTATGTCACTGTACATCACCTTTACTGATACAATGGATGCAATAAGACTATGTCACTGTACATCACCTTTACTGATACAATGGATGCAATAAGGCTATGTCACTGTACATCACCTTTACTGATACAATGGATGCAATAAGACTATGTCACTGTACATCACCTTTACTGATACAATGGATACAATGAGGTTATGTCACTGTACAGCACCTTTACTGATACAATGGATGCAATAAGATTATGTCACTGTACAGCACCTTTACTGATACAATGGATGCAATAAGGTTATGTCACTGTACAGCACCTTTACTGATACAATGGGTGCAATAAGACTATGTCACTGTAAAGCACCTTTACTGATACAATGGATGCAATAAGGCTATGTCACTGTACAGCACCTTTACTGATACAATGGATGCAATAAGGCTATGTCACTGTACAGCACCTTTACTGATACAATGGATGCAATAAGGCTATGTCACTGTACAACACCTTTACTGATACAATGGATACAATAAGGCTATGTCACTGTACAACACCTTTACTGATACAATAGATACAATAAGGCTATGTCACTGAGCAGCACCTTTACTGATACAATGGATACAATAAGGCTATGTCACTGTACAGCACCTTTACTGATACAATGGATGCAATAAGGCTATGTCACTGTACAACACCTTTACTGATACAATGGATGCAATAAGGCTATGTCACTGTACAGCACCTTTACTGATACAATGGATGCAATAAGGCTATGTCACTGTACAGCACCTTTACTGATACAATGGGTGCAATAAGACTATGTCACTGTAAAGCACCTTTACTGATACAATGGATGCAATAAGGCTATGTCACTGTACAGCACCTTTACTGATACAATGGATGCAATAAGGCTATGTCACTGTACAACACCTTTACTGATTTAATGGATGTAATAAAGCTATGTCACTGTACAACACCTTTACTGATACAATGGATACAATAAGGCTATGTCACTGTACAGCACCTTTACTGATACAATTGATGCAATAAGGCTATGTCACTGTACAACACCTTTACTGATACAATGGATGCAATAAGGCTATGTCACTGTACAGCACCTTTACTGATTTAATGGATGCAATAAGGCTATGTCACTGTACAGCCCCTTTACTGATACAATGGATGCAAAAAGGCTATGTCACTGTACAGCACCTTTACTGATACAATGGATACAATAAGGCTATGTCACTGTACAGCACCTTTACTGATACAATGGATGCAATAAGGCTATGTCACTGTACAACACCTTTACTGATACAATGGATGCAATAAGGCTATGTCACTGTACAGCACCTTTACTGATACAATGCATGCAATAAGGTTATGTCACTGTACAGCACCTTTACTGATTTAATGGATGCAATAAGGCTATGTCACTGTACAGCACCTTTACTGATACAATGGATGCAATAAGGCTATGTCACTGTACAGCACCTTTATTGATTTAATAGATGCAATAAGGCTATGTCACTGTACAGCACCTTTACTGATACAATGGATGCAATAAGGCTATGTCACTGTACAGCACCTTTACTGATACAATGGATGCAATAAGGTTATGTCACTGTACAGCACCTTTACTGATTTAATGGATGCAATAAGGCTATGTCACTGTACAGCACCTTTACTGATACAATGGATGCAATAAGGCTATGTCACTGTACAGCACCTTTACTGATTTAATAGATACAATAAGGCTATGTCACTGTACAGCACCTTTACTGATTTAATGGATGCAATAAGGCTATGTCACTGTACAGCACCTTTACTGATACAATGGATGCAATAAGGCTATGTCACTGTACAGCACCTTTACTGATTTAATGGATGCAAAAAGGCTATGTCACTGTACAGCACCTTTACTGATACAATGGATGCAAAAAGGCTATGTCACTGTACAGCACCTTTACTGATACAATGGATGCAAAAAGGCTATGTCACTGTACAGCACCTTTACTGATTTAATGGATGCAATAAGGCTATGTCACTGTACAGCACCTTTACTGATACAATGGATGCAATAAGGTATGTCACTGTACAGCACCTTTACTGATTCAATAGATGCAATAAGGCTATGTCACTGTACAGCACCTTTACTGGTTCAATGGATGCAATAAGGCTATGTCACTGTACAGCACCTTTACTGATACAATGGATGCAATAAGGTATGTCACTGTACAGCACCTTTACTGATACAATAGATGCAATAAGGCTATGTCACTGTAGAGCACCTTTACTGATTCAATGGATGCAATAAGGTATGTCACTGTACAGCACCTTTACTGATACAATGGATGCAATAAGGTATGTCACTGTACAGCACCTTTACTGATACAATAGATGCAATAAGGCTATGTCACTGTACAGCACCTTTACTGATTCAATGGATGCAATAAGGCTATGTCACTGCACAGCACCTTTACTGATACAATGGATGCAATAAGGTATGTCACTGTACTGCACCTTTACTGATACAATGGATGCAAAAAGGCTATGTCACTGTACAGCACCTTTACTGATACAATGGATGCAATAAGGCTATGTCACTGTACAGCACCTTTACTGGTTCAATGGATGCAATAAGGCTATGTCACTGTACAGCACCTTTACTGATACAATGGATGCAATAAGGTATGTCACTGTACAGCACCTTTACTGATACAATAGATGCAATAAGGCTATGTCACTGTACAGCACCTTTACTGATTCAATGGATGCAATAAGGTATGTCACTGTACAGCACCTTTACTGATACAATGGATGCAATAAGGCTATGTCACTGTACAGCACCTTTACTGATACAATAGATGCAATAAGGCTATGTCACTGTACAGCACCTTTACTGATTCAATGGATGCAATAAGGCTATGTCACTGTACAGCACCTTTACTGATACAATGGATGCAATAAGACTATGTCACTGTAAAGCACCTTTACTGATTCAATGGATGCAATAAGGCTATGTCACTGTACAGCACCTTTACTGATTTAATAGATGCAATAAGGCTATGTCACTGTACAGCACCTTTACTGGTTCAATGGATGCAATAAGGCTATGTCACTGTACAGCACCTTTACTGATACAATGGATGCAATAAGGTATGTCACTGTACAGCACCTTTACTGATACAATAGATGCAATAAGGCTATGTCACTGTACAGCACCTTTACTGATTCAATGGATGCAATAAGGTATGTCACTGTACAGCACCTTTACTGATACAATGGATGCAATAAGGCTATGTCACTGTACAGCACCTTTACTGATACAATAGATGCAATAAGGCTATGTCACTGTACAGCACCTTTACTGATTCAATGGATGCAATAAGGCTATGTCACTGTACAGCACCTTTACTGATACAATGGATGCAATAAGACTATGTCACTGTAAAGCACCTTTACTGATTCAATGGATGCAATAAGGCTATGTCACTGTACAGCACCTTTACTGATTTAATAGATGCAATAAGGCTATGTCACTGTACAGGACCTTTACTGATTTAATAGATGCAATAAGGCTATGTCACTGTACAGCACCATTACTGATTTAATGGATGCAAAAAGGCTATGTCATTGAACAGCACCATTACTGATTTAATGGATACAATGTATTAGTGCATACTAAAAACTCCCATTTTTCGGCACTGTTAGCTGAATTACAGTGCAGATATTGATGAATATTTTTGTCCCGCAAAATTAAAATACAATGGTATACAAAACAAAGCAACAAGTTGTAGCTGCAATAAAAAAACAAGAATAAGCCATGCCTTAGTATGTTTAATTCAGTTCATTTAACATAAATACATACATACATGCGTTCGTGTAACACATATATCTTCATATATTTCATCATAGAAATAAGATCTCACAAATTTCTCAACATAACTTGTGTAACATCAGGGATTCAACAAACAATGCTTTGAATATAACACTGTCAGATCATGATTACTATTTGACCCAAACTGTCAACAGTGTTACATCAAACATTTAGGATTACATGTACTAACTTGGCAGGAATTCTACTTTCATTTATCTTCAC
The DNA here is from genome assembly GCA_032209605.1 of Mactromeris polynyma. NCBI lineage: Eukaryota > Metazoa > Mollusca > Bivalvia > Venerida > Mactridae > Mactromeris > Mactromeris polynyma. Next base: position 20,009,034 of record JASFXZ010000007.1, on the reverse strand, counting down.
TGGGGCAAACACGACTGATCCTCTCAGCAAACTATACATATCATTTTACACACTACAAACGTTAATTTGTTGAATTATCTAAATTAGCTGTGAACTGAATTGAAACGTTGCATATTAAAAACCCTAAAAATGAAAACCAAATTCATGTATCACTACTTTTTGTAAGGGGATTAAAAAGCAGTACCACGATAAATGCGACAATGGAATATGTAGACAATTGTGTCATTTTGTCATACACATTCAAATTATACAATAAGAATGTAATCATACATAGTTTCTCAACAAGCCAGAAGCACTGACCCCGTGTCCTATGTGATGAGACCTATCACTCATCGAATGTAGAGCATCCAGTCAAAATCATCACATGTTCCTAAAATGTCTTGACTGGATCCCTGTCAGTTTCAAATCTTTCATATTTCAGAGATCTTCATAACGATATTTTACAACTTTGACCACCTTTCTTAACACTATGACTTTCTCATTTCTTTTTCTGACTCGGTCGATCAAAAGTTTGTTTTGTGCCACCACCTTTTTGACTGTGAAACTTAACATTCATAGTTGTATCGGATACCCAGGGTGAGTCGAACTGTGTTGTATCCTGATCCACAAGATGTGTGTACTTCGTACGACCAGAACGTCCAAAATTCTTCACCTACAAACACATAAATACATGTATTAGTGATGTTTCATTGCCATTATTAACTTTCATTGAGAGAAGCCCTGTAACTAGAGCAACAATCTAACAAAACGGGTTCGCGAGTATTCTTGCCGGAAAAATATTGATGACGTAGCCGTTACTTGCATTCTATTCAGAACCGGGGGACATTTTGGAAGGGCATGCACTTGCTGCAGTGTAGCTACCGGCACAGAAAGTATACATTAATTTTAAACCTATAAATGTTCTTTCAAAAACCATGATGGACATGCTGCAGAGATTCACCTATTAATATCCTGCTTAACTTATTTAGTGATGAAAGCTTGATTGAATTGATAATTCGTGTCACATCCAACATTCAACTTGTAATATCTTTAGTCTATATTATAATATGAATACATATTTCAAGGATTTGGAGCAAAACTATGATAACTTAATAACAAATAAGCAATTGCAATAGTTTTGCACGCACCCTTGATACTAGAATATAAACTGAAGCTATTTACTGAGAGTTACAGGAGTCGAAGATTTAACCTAACCTCATAAAGTATTCAAGTGTAAAACAATCACATGATTATTTTATATGAAAACGAAATTTATCACGACCAAGAGTAAGGTAAAAAAAATTAAGCAATTTAAAAGATTTAATGAAATTATGACGGTCATAAAATTACCAAACAGAAAATCAACGACGAAAAACAAACAATGATTTACATTAAATGCAAATTTGATACAAAAAACTGGTATAACAAATTGCAAATTCAATTTACGGTGGCATGCTCTCAAGTGCAGACTAGATACAGAGGGTTAGGTGTAAAACTGTTGTAACTTAGTATTGGTAGAGCAGCAGTTAAGCTAGTCTTGCATCAAACTGTTAATATGAATACAAACCTGCATGACTTTAGGTAAGACACTCTTGTCAAAATGATCTTCCAACGTAGGTTGTGCAAAATCCCTCTTAAAGTTATCATCGTCTTTATCCTTGATAATAGAAAACATACCAGTCACCTTATGCAAAACAAACTTATGAGTTATTAAGCGAATTTTGTAAAAGTAAACATACGATGATATGAATATACAATTCACCGAAAAGGACCAGCATTTACCAGACTACAATGTTTCCTTAACTACTACTTTATAGTAAAATGTTTTCCCACATCAATGATTTTTTACGAGATATGTCCGACAGTCAGACTCATTGGGCAAACTTGGTAAATATGCGTTATTCCTGTAGGTAAATGGTGTAACCACAAGGTGATTATTCATAAAACACACAGATACAATAAAATCAAACAAATGATACACTACATACAACTTTAATCAGTACAATGCATTCTGATTTTTAGTTACACTCATAGATTCTGTAGAAGATCAGGTAAGGAGTGTTTTAAGTCATGTTCAAGACTTTTTGATATAAAATTACTATGGGTAAACTTCTCAATTTTACAATTCAACATAAAAAATTCAAAAGCAAGTCACCGAATTGCAAAGGAAGGGAAACAACTGCATTGTGAAATTAGACTCTACAATCTACAAGAAATCAAGAGTTGTCTTCTCTTTTCCATTACTATTTAATTGGAAAAAAATACAGTTGCAGCATCAATAGAATACGAAATAAAAATGCAGCATTACCATAAAGAAAGCTCCTCTGTGATAGTACTTTTGAAGAAATTTGTATTTCCCTTTCGGCATTTTATTTGTGCGTAGTTTGGGATTGTGTTGAAATTCTTGTCGTCTTTCCTCTTCAGTCATATTGTGAACACGGTCAATCTCTAATTTATCTTTCTCAGCACTGAAACATTATAAACAATATCATTCTAAGTGTTTTAAAAAGTTTGCTCTGTCTTTAAACCTGAATGCTTAATCTTGGGGAAAAAAATTGCAACCTGTTTACACCTAAAGAAACGCTGGATTTATCACAGTTGTATTTGAGCTTTTCGGTAATGCATGACATTTGGTTGACCTAACCAGAGTCCTGGGTCATCAATCAATACTAACATGTCGTTAAAAGAGAATCTTCAGTGAAATAGCTGTGGAAAAGATTTGCTTTACCCAGGGTTTGAACAAACAACCTACATATTGGCTGTCATGTACTGAAAGTGAACCTAGTCTAACACCATATAAATAAAGAAGCAGACAGGCCTAATCAACTTTCACTCCTTGCATGACAAATTCATACTAAAGTCTATCTTTGCTCTAAATTTTAAAATGTCTGAATGCAATACGGGAATTCAAAATACTTACTTTTCTCTTTCCTCTCTGTCACGTTTCAGTCTCCGTAATTCTCGTACTTTCCATGCCTCGTAAGCATCTTCGTCATTTTCATCACCACTGTCAACTAAATCACAGGCATCTTGAACACCTTTCTCTAATTCCAACTCTCGTCTTCGCTCTTCCTCAATTATCTATAACACATACAATTTACATCAAATACAGTAAAACCTCACCTAACGACCACCTCAATAAAAATACCATCTCAAAACTGAGACCACAATTTTCGAGTCCATTTTGACTGCTTTGCTCTTTATTTAACCTCAATATTAAGACCACCTCAATAATAAGACCAGTTTTCATGAGTCTCAAATATGGTCTTATTATTGAGGTTTTACTGTATATCATAAGCTGATAGTCCTGTGCTTTGAAGCATACAATGGCTACTACCGAATCAACAAGGCAGCAGTTTGACACGAAAGCACCAAATATTAACTAAAGTAATTATTTACCTCAAAATTGGTCACACATCTAAGATAAAAGAGGCATGGTGATTTTTTAAGGGGAAGAGCATCTGACTCCTGGTCAGAAGTCTGTGAGTTTGAGCACCAGGTTGAGTGTGGTTTAATCACAAACTTCACCATCCATGAATGTTAAATACTGGTTAGCAACCAAGGAACCAGTCATCAAGTAAGATAAGTATAAGTTTAATGAACTCTTTTCACAATCATTGTAAAATAAGTATAGTTTAAACTACAAATCTGATACCAGGTTATAGTTCATAGTTTAAACTATTGCAAGGGTGAGCCTAGATACCTGCATTTGAAACTAACTATGAATACAACATTTTTAAAGTGTTAACTCCTTAATCAAATGCTTTGCCAAGAGAATAATCTTGGACCACTTCCACAGAGTCACCATTTTATCATTCGCAAAATGTCTCTAACCAAGTTGGCTCAAATCAAATCATTATAACTCAATGTAAGTATAGAATTTTCACACAATCTTCAAATATTCTATAATTACCTTAAGTGTTTGTTTTCTTCGTTCCTCAACTAACTTCTTAGCTTCCGCTTCAAGTTCTTTAGCCTTTGTTTCACTTCTTTCTTTATCTTGTACAGAGAAACGATCTTTTCTGGAATAATTAAAATACAGTACAAACTTTAGATTGTTATGAATTGGTCATAAGTTCACGCTCTATCATATAAACATGATAACTGTAAGGATAAAAATCTAGAATTTAAATAATATGCAATAACTGCCAAGTCTGAATTACAAAGCATTTACATTTCAAATTAAATTTTAAACACCCACTTTCTTATAAATGAATGCAAACAATTATTACTGAAAATTCTCTTCCGGTTTCTGATTCCTAAAATGAAACCTCAAGAATAGGGATTGCAATGCAGAGTAAAGTAACAGATATGATACATCAAGTAACAGATATGATACATCAAGTAACAGATATGATACATCAAGTAACAGATATGATACATCAAGTAACAGATATGATACATCAAGTAACAGATATGATACATCAAGTAACAGATATGATACATCAAGTAACAGATATGATACATCAAGTAACAGATATGATACATCAAGTAACAGATATGATACATCAAGTAACAGATATGATACATCAAGTAACAGATATGATACATCAAGTAACAGATATGATACATCAAGTAACCGATATGATTCTTTAGCTTAGACAGAAATAGTATGTGAAATGTATCAGTACATTTTGTAATTCTTCTTTTAACTGGATTAACATTATACATCTACATCACTACATCATGCATAATGTTAATCCTAAATCTACAGTGTGCAAGGATTACAAAGAGCTATTTTATAGTGATAGCAATAGTAAACAAATAACTTGCCTGCCGAAATTTCTAAAAATAAGGGATTTTACATCTGATTGAATAAAAGATGCTGTACCTGCTGTTGTCACATCAACACCACCCCTGCGTTCAGTAAAGGCATTTGCGGCTCACGTTTTAAAAAGTTTTGCAATTTGGTTCCCCGTGTGCAGTCAATGTGATATGGTGGGCCAGGAATACAAAACAAAACGTGAGCAACTGTTAGCTGTAACTGAATGCAGGGCAGGATGTTCAAGTATAAATTATGATGTAATGAAGTGGTAACTTTAACTTACTTTCGTACAAAAACAGGTTTCAGTCTCGGGCCAGTTTCTTCCTCGGAATCTGAATATTCCTCATACTCTGATGATTCTTCGTCACTCTCGCCTAACTTTTCTTCTTCTACATCCAATATATCCTAGCAATACAAAAATAAATATAGCCATTACCACATGCACTGAAACCGAGAAAATTTGTGACAATCGAACCGGTAAAATTTCTTGTTTCCTAAGAATAGTGACAAGTCACTGACCATCCACCAGGGTGTTATTTTCATGGTGACAGTAGTATTGTCAGTAGCGAGGGATGATAGGTGAATACGGTTGGTTAAATCACCAAAGGACATCACTTCCTCATACTTACAGATTGTTGCTCACACTGTTAAGTTGGAACAAAACTCATGCTTACAGGATATGAGGCTAGCAAGCAAAATTGACTATGCAGTAACAAGAATTACATTGGAAGGACTAAACAATTCCACCTAATTAATAAAACGATAATGAATATTGTAAATAATCTAGTCATAAAAATCATTGTAATGCATATTTTTAGAGTAAAGCCTTGTTTTAACACCTAGAATTAAATATAATTGCAATATAACTCATGAATTATCAAAGATATGGGCTATTTAAATCTATGTCCTATGGAGAATGCTATTTTAGGTCAGATGATTATGGGTTTTGATGCAGATAAATTCATATTGCCACTGAAAATATGTCATCCTCATGGGAACTATTTCTCTCGGCGTAAGGTGCTAATCACACTTATATTCAATATGTCACAAGATGTTCAATACGTCACAAAATTAAATGCGTCACACTTCAGGGGATTAACTCAGTACTATTTAAAATTTAAGGTATTTCCCCTTACTTAACACAAAAAGTGACAGGATAAATAGAATAATAGGTTAGTGACGTGGAATGAGAAAGTTTATCAGGCTCGGCTCCAGTAGTTATCGGGTTACCCGATAAATTCCTCCGCCTTACCTGATAAACTTTCTCATTCCACGTCACTAACCTATTATTCTCTATTTATTGGTGATCATATTCGATTGATGGTCATTATAATATATTCCATCATTCTCTTAGGGATGGAGGCAAGTAAAGAAATGTTATCTAAAGGTAGTAGGGTATAAAATAAGTAGCATTCCCACTCCGAGATGTCATATATCTAACTGTAATAGCCCGGAGCTTTTACCTCCTCTTGTTTTCTTTGCAATGCCCTCTGTCGTAACAAATTTCTTCGTCTTTCAATTTCTTCATCATCTAACTCTTCTTCCTCTTCACTGCTTTCATCGTCATCAGCAGCTCGTCGTCGTCCTCTCTCCTCCTCAGAATCAGTACCTTCAGCAATAATCTCAGGTTCAATAACCTGTCGTCTGTGTCTGGCAACTCTTTAACAAAAATCATGTGAACATTTTATATTGTTTCTAATGAGAACAATAACTATTAGATTTGAAAGTGGATTTTTTTACTGGAAATTTCTTTGAACAGTTTGGTCTAGAAAATTAGCAGAAAAATCTTCAATCCATCTGAACAGTAATTGACTGCAGTCATTTTGTTTCCGTGCTTCCATACAGACTCTTACTTAGAGTAAAAACATCAATTTCTTACATACAATAAATTGAATAATGGAATGGAAATGAAGAGTTGCAGCAATATATCGGAATGCCAGATGGGAAAATTCATTTTTGAAAATACTTTTTAACATTTATAGAAACACCATTTAAAAGCAGACATGATTGGCCCAGGGATTTCCCCGACGCAGAATTCTTGAGTCCCTGACTCCCTTTTCTTTCAAGGAACTCCCGTTTCCACTTACTGTGCATCCCTGGGACCCCTAAAATAAACCTTTGTCAAGTATAAACTTCATATCTGGGACCCTACAAAAATTACTTAGGACCCCAAATTAGTCAAACATGAGGGTCCAAGGACCCCTAGCAGAAAAATCCTTTCTCACCTGTCATCTTCGCTATCTTCATCTGATTCATCTACACGAGATTTTCTTGCTTCCTGAAGACGACGCAATCTACGATCTACAATGTCTTCATCCGGTTCATCTTCTACTTCTCTAAGTATAGGTTTCTGTCCAGGTTTCTTTGATACAAACTCTTCATCACTTTCACCGGAACTACTGTCTGGGGCATAGTCTGGTCTAAATGAGTAAAGAATATATAAATGTAAGTATAAATCTAAATGCTCAACTGATAAACCAACAAATTGTTGTAAAATCAAATCATTAAGTAGGGAAATGATTTTGGGGAAGTATGGCAGGTCTTTTTGATAGGCGAAATTTGCATCATGAATCACCAAATTTGGGTATTCATAAGCTAAAATTTTAAATAATCTTATTTTCTTTCTAAGTAGGGGAAAATGTATACTTTTTTCTTTGGAGAATCAGGGGTCCAATATCGGCTCAAAATTTGCTATAGAAAAAGCTGAACTATGTTGAATCAAATTATCAATATATTCTTATTAAGTAGTACTAAAATTATGACATTAGCATAAAACTTGGTATATAATTACCTTTTTCCAGTCACATATCTGTTTACTTTCACCTTTTGCATAGACACACCTAGAATGGAAAAAAAAGTTCTTGACTAACTTGACCATGAGTTTAGTAAAGAAACCAAGGCACAAAATTAAGAGGGGAACAAAATTGTGAATATCAATAATATGATCCGCCTCATGGAGAATGACTTCCGAAAATGACTTGTCAGACAGAAAAGATTTTGCTAAAAAGTTACATAATTATATATATGGATTATACATTTCATATATATATATAATATAGGGGTCTATAACAACATCAAAATAAAAATCTTTTTCACTTTGAGGTTATACATAAGACACATAACATAAATACAAGGGGTGCAACTAAATGCTCCAAATATTAAGATATCGTGCTGAATCATACCACGCAGAAAAAAATATTTCACAAAAAGTACACAGGGTTGGCAAAACGACGGGACGGCGGGTATGTATGCAAATATGAGGACTTCGTGTTAACAGTTAAGCCCGCGGATGAAACCAACATGTGACGAATGGGGTTAATTGGATTTAAACCATTTTGTCAAGGAAGTGTCTATGCTTACAGGACCGTAATCCTAGATTTGCATTTAAGGATTATGCGAGTCCAGTAATTGTAGATAATCAACACTGTACAGACTACAACAGGGGTGAAAGTTGAAAAAGTTGAAAATCCTGAAAATAAGTTGGGTGCCGCCAGGACCTTTGGTGGGTCCAGGGCAAAGCCATGGTAGGGGGGACCAGTAGTTCGAAGCCTCCCGGAAGCTCCTGAAAATAAAGTTATTAAAAGGTCTTGGAAAGCATTATCCAAGTGCTCAGAACTTTGTTTGGGTCATCAAAAAGGCCTTCCGCGAGTGAATGTTAAGGTTAATCATGTTTTTTTAATTGATCGAAATAAACCAAATGTTTTGTGTAGTAGACGATTGTAAAAGCTGTAGAAATGGGCATTCCCAACACCATTCGTTTTTCACATCCTTTTCTTACACTTTTGTGCTAGTTCCTGTGTCAAGAAACTTCATTTTTTCGTAAAAATGCTCTCCCCTGATTTGAAACGATATCTAATGAAACAAACGGTAACTCTAAATATTTACAACACAGCACACCTGTTGCATCTGGGCTACTGTCAAGCGATATTTTCTGTCGTATTCCGACCCTGAACAGACAGTGGCATTTATATAGGAGGCATCTGTCACAACTGAAAGTTGTGGTTATTTTTAGTTGTGGTTACCCCCCCCCCCCAAATATCAACAGATTTACTGTTTACACGAATTGGAAATTTGTCCCCCGGTGCCTTTCAAAAACAGGAAATCCGGTATAAACATAAAAACTTTCACCTGCTTCAATTACTGGAGTTTATTTAATGCTGTACATGTGTCATTATTAGGGTCATTAACAATTAAAAGACCTAAGTGCAGTAAAATGTCACTTAAACTTAAAGACCACCTCAAAATTAAGAACACAATACTGTATTCAAAGCACTGTTTTGCTCTTTATTCAACCTCAATATTAAGACCAGTTTAAAAGGGTCCAAATGGTGGTCGTACTATTGAGGTGTTACTGTATTTACCAAGTAAGTCATACAATCGTCGAGATGTTTACCTTTCTCTGTCCTAACTGCCACAGCTCCCGCCGTGGACAATATCGGGACACTAGTCTTCGCATTCGGGTCCATGTCTAGGGAGAATACTGTCAGATCAATAAGAAAAGGAATGAGGGTGAATATAGATATAAAGAAATATATAAAATGGGCAAATTAAAGCTATTTAACTGATGTTTTCCTAGAAAATTAACCGAAGCATTTTTTCGTCGATCAGCGTTTCGTAAACGCTTGGTGAAAGACAATTTGCGTCTAGGAGATTGTTAATCGTAATAATTACGTGTTTGTGAAAAAGTGAAAGGTCACAGATACCTAAATGTTTTGTTTCTTTCCTAAAAATGAAAATTGAAGTTTTATTTATAATAATTACGCTCTTTTATTGCTGATATAAACACTGCTATTAGCTGGCATTATTGTTCTTTATTTAAATGTATCTCATAATTAGATTTGTTGTACATTCCAATTCTAAAATATATATGATACCACGGACATATGCGTATACACGTGCCCGTGATGATTCTACCACAGACTGGCACATATCGTGATGCAACCACGATCCCTGCATATATAATACCCCCGTGTGTACTGTTTCATAGTGATCTTAACTTGCCCATATTTTGTATATTGCACTATGTCAGTGGCAATTGTACTTTCACAAAGTATATGATGGTCATACACCAGTGGGGAGGCACTGTCTTATACATGTGTGTGGCGTTCCCTGTTGTAACTTATTCTCTCTCTTTAATTATATTGACTGTTCAAGCAAATGTTTGAGATGAATGATCGATGTCAATATTTTTAGATCTTCGTGTACTGTCTTTATAAGAACTTGTGATTTAAACTTAATATATATATGGGATTAACAGAATGAATCATTTCAGGCTTAATTTTTCGCACTAAAGCACCAGCTTAATGCAATGTTCAAATATCGATATGTTTATTTCTAATCTGTCAATCTGCTAAAGCACACTTAGTATTCATTATATTGTAGTTACTATAATATAAACCTGCTGTATTTCGAAGTTTCTTTTCATGTTTCATTGATATGCAGTCCTGATACGTTGTTCCATTCCCATTTTCACTTGATTTGGTTGGGGAATGTCAAGTTTTGCAAGCCTTATCTAACAATAATTTAAACGTGCAAAATGTTTCATCCCCTCTTTGTGAAATTAATGCTATATCTAAAGTTTCCTACATGTTTTATACATATAGAGTAATATGAACTTCCTGATATTGTCCAACACAAATGCATAGATTTATGGTTACATTAATATTTGCTTTGTTTTACGGGTTGTTCTACAAATTTTTTAGTTTGTTTTCAATTTCGTAAAAAACATCCAGGACACGTGTTCTAAGCAATACTAGCAGCGGATTATTACTGGGAGGCTGTTTGATTAACAAGACAGCTAGTGTAGACATTCTCTACGAAGAAGGTAACCTTCTGAGCTCGCTATATTAACTTTATTAGTCTTTCTGCATTAATATTGTCATGTGTACAGTATATATATATTTATTGTGAAATATATAAGGCCACCGGCCCACACACAAGATGATACAATAGATATATTACACAGCGTAGTAAGGTCATTGTAATATATGCAATACATACGTAAGGTTCCAAAACTGGAGGCAATATAACGTAAAAACAACATATTTGTAAAATGACATAGACATAACCCTATAAGTTAATATATACAGTCAAACAAATCTTGACATAAAATCATCTCGTAATCTAAGAGCATGATACATATACATAGCAATATTACGGACAACATATTTATTTGAACATGACATCAGGTTGTAAAATGCTTGAACACTAGGGTGTTCCAAGTAACGCTTAGGAATGTATTGAGATCTTAATTCAGCATATAGAGGACAGCATATAACAAAGTGAAATTCATCCTCAACACAACCTTCACAATATATACATGTTCTAAATTCTCTGGGAACACCAGAATGTCTACCTTGTTCAATCATCAAGGAGTGAGATGAACTTCTAAATGAAGCTAAACAATATCTAAATTTATTAATGTCAATGTATAGAATGTATGATTCCATTTTATAATCAGTTTTAAAATGTGCATAGTGATACAATTTGCTGTTTTGAAGGCATCTGGCAGCCCATGATTGTTTGTACTGATCAGTTAACCGTTGCCAATGTCATGCAATGTGACGTTGTAATACTGTAGTCTGTATGTCTTAACTCTGAATCAGTGAATGGACCCGATAGCTGTCATTTGGCAACATTCCAACCAGTGTCATTTCTTTTTCGAATTAATCAGGGACCGTATATGAACCTCTGTATACATTCATAATAGCGGCCATTTTTAAGCAGGATGCATAACTCTACCTTGCTTGGCAACCATTCGAAACAAGAGTAGCCTCCCTTCTTTCAAAATGGTGGAAATTTACAGCACGGATTACTTCCCCTGATTTCAAAATGGTTGATATTCCGCGAAAATGGAGCCATTTTGACATCAGGGGACATAAATCATGTCTTAAATTGTATCCATTTTGTAATAAAGGGACATTACTCTCATTCATGATAGCGGCCATTTTATGCAGGGGGCATAACTGTACATTTTAGGCGATCATTCGAAACAAGAGTAGCCTCCCTTCTTTCAAAATGGTGGAAATTAACAGCATGGATTACTTCCCCCGATTTCAAAATGGTTGATATTCCGTGAAAATGGCAGCCATTTTGACATCAAGGGACATAAATCATGTCTAAAATTGCATCCATTTTGTAATAAAGGGACATTACTCTCATCCATGATAGCGGCCATTTTATGCGGGGGGTATAACTCTACCTTTTAGGCGACCTTTCGAAACAAGAGTAGCCTCCCTTCTTTCAAAATGGTGGAAATTAACAGCATGGATTACTTCCCCTGATTTCAAAATGGTTGATATTCCGCGAAAATGGCAGCCATTTTGACATCAAGGGACATAAAACATGTCTTAAATTGCATCCATTTTTAAATAAAGGGACATTACTCTCATTCATAATAGCGGCCATTTTTAAGCAGGATGCATAACTCTACCTTGCTTGGCGACCATTCGAAACAAGAGTAGCCTCCCTTCTTTCAAAATGGTGGAAATTAACAGCACGGATTACTTCCCCTGATTTCAAAATGGTTGATTTTCCGCGAAAATGGCAGCCATTTTGACATCAGGGGACATAAATCATGTCTTAAATTGCATCCATTTTGTAATAAAGGGACATTACTCTCATTCATGATTGCGGCCATTTTTAAGCAGGATGCATAACTCTACCTTTTAGGCGACCATTCGAAATAAGAGTAGCCTCCCTTCTTTCAAAAAAGGTGGAAATTAACAGCATGGATTACTTCCCCTGATTTCAAAATGGTTGATATTCCGCGAAAATGGCAGCCATTTTGACATCAAGGGACATAAATCATGTCTTAAATTGCATCCATTTTGTAATAAAGGGACATTACTCTCATTCATGATAGCGGCCATTTTTAAGCAGGATGCATAACTCTACCTTGCTTGGCGACCATTCGAAACAAGAGTAGCCTCCCTTCTTTCAAAATGGTGGAAATTAACAGCATGGATTACTTCCCTTGATTTCAAAATGGTTGATATTCCGCGAAAATGGCAGCCATTTTGACATCAGGGGACATAAATCATGTCTAAAATTGCATCCATTTTGTAATAAAGGGACATTACTCTCATTCATGATAGCGGCCATTTTTAAGCAGGATGCATAACTCTACCTTGCTTGGCGACCATTCGAAACAAGAGTAGCCTCCCTTCTTTCAAAATGGTGGAAATTAACAGCATGGATTACTTCCCTTGATTTCAAAATGGTTGATATTCCGCGAAAATGGCAGCCATTTTGATATCAGGGGACATAAATCATGTCTAAAATTGCATCCATTTTGTAATAAAGGGACATTACTCTCATTCATAATAGCGGCCATTTTAAGCAGGGGGAATAACTATACCTTTTAGGCGACCATTCGAAACAAGAGTAGCCTCCCTTCTTTCAAAATGGTGGAAAATTAACAGCATGGATTACTTCCCCTGATTTCAAAATGGTTGATATTCCGCGAAAATGGCAGCCATTTTGACATCAAGGGACATAAATCATGTCTAAAATTGCATCCATTTTGTAATAAAGGGACATTACTCTCATTCATAATAGCGGCCATTTTTAAGCAGGATACATTACTCTACCCTGCTTGGCGACCATTCGAAACAAGAGTAGCCTGCCTTCTTTCAAAATGGTGGAAATTTACATCATGGATTACTTCCCCTGATTTCAAAATGGTTGATATTCCGCGAAAATGGCAGCCATTTTGACATCAAAGGACATAAATCATGTCTTAAATTGCATCCATTTTTAAATAAAGGGACATTACTCTCATTCATAATAGCGGCCATTTTTAAGCAGGGGGCATAACTGTACCTTTTAGGCGACCATTCGAAACAAGAGTAGCCTTCCTTCTTTCAAAATGGTGGAAATTAACAGCACGGATTACTTCCCCTGATTTCAAAATGGTTGATATTCCGCGAAAATGGCAGCCATTTTGACATCAAGGGACATAAATCATGTCTAAAATTGCATCCATTTTGTAATAAAGGGACATTACTCTCATTCATAATAGCGGCCATTTTTAAGGAGGATGCATAACTCTACCCTGCTTGGCGACCATTCGAAACAAGAGTAGCCTGCCTTCTTTCAAAATGGTGGAAATTTACATCATGGATTACTTCCCCTGATTTCAAAATGGTTGATATTCCGCGAAAATGGCAGCCATTTTGACATCAAGGGACATAAATCATGTCTTAAATTGCATCCATTTTTAAATAAAGGGACATTACTCTCATTCATAATAGCGGCCATTTTTAAGCAGGGGGCATAACTGTACCTTTTAGGCGACCATTCGAAACAAGAGTAGCCTCCCTTCTTTCAAAATGGTGGAAATTAACAGCATGGATTACTTCCCCTGATTTCAAAATGGTTGATATTCCGCGAAAATGGCAGCCATTTTGACATCAGGGGACATAAATCATGTCTAAAATTGCATCCATTTTGTAATAAAGGGACATTACTCTCATCCATGATAGCGGCCATTTTATGCAGGGGGCATAACTGTACATTTTAGGCGACCTTTCGAAACAAGAGTAGCCTCCCTTCTTTCAAAATGGTGGAAATTAACAGCATGGATTACTTCCCCTGATTTCAAAATCGTTGATATTCCGTGAAAATGGCAGCCATTTTGACATCAAGGGACATAAATCATGTCTTAAATTGCATCCATTTTGTAATAAAGGGACATTACTCTCATTCATAATAGCGGCCATTTTTAAGCAGGATGCATAACTCTACCCTGCTTGGCGACCATTCGAAACAAGAGTAGCCTACCTTCTTTCAAAATGGTGGAAATTTACTGCACGGATTACTTCCCCTGGTTTCAAAATGGTTGATATTCCGCGAAAATAACAGCCATTTTGACATCAAGGGACATAAATCATGTCTTAAATTGCATCCATTTTTAAATAAAGGGACATTACTCTCATTCATAATAGCGGCCATTTTTAAGCAGGGAGCATAACTGTACCTTTTTAGGCGACCATTCGAAACAAGAGTAGCCTCCCTTCTTTCAAAATGGTGGAAAATTAACAGCATGGATTACTTCCCCTGATTTCAAAATGGTTGATATTCCGCGAAAATGGCAGCCATTTTGACATCAAGGGACATAAATCATGTCTAAAATTGCATCCATTTTGTAATAAAGGGCCATTACTCTCATTCATGATAGCGGCCATTTTATGCAGGGGGCATAACTGTACCTTTTAGGCGACCATTCGAAACAAGAGTAGCCTCCCTTCTTTCAAAATGGTGGAAATTAACAGCATGGATTACTTCCCCTGATTTCAAAATGGTTGATATTCCGCGAAAATGGCAGCCATTTTGACATCAGGGGACATAAATCATGTCTCAAATTGTATCCATTTTGTAATAAAGGGACATTACTCTCATTCATGATAGCGGCCATTTTATGCAGGGGGCATAACTCTACCTTTTAGGCGATCATTCGAAACAAGAGTAGCCTCCCTTCTTTCAAAATGGTGGAAATTAACAGCATGGATTACTTCCCCTGATTTCAAAATGGTTGATATTCCGCGAAAATGGCAGCCATTTTGACATCAAGGGACATAAATCATGTCTAAAATTGCATCCATTTTGTAATAAAGGGACATTACTCTCATTCATAATAGCGGCCATTTTTAAGCAGGATACATAACTCTACCCTGCTTGGCGACCATTCGAAACAAGAGTAGCCTGCCTTCTTTCAAAATGGTGGAAATTTACATCATGGATTACTTCCCCTGATTTCAAAATGGTTGATATTCCGCGAAAATGGCAGCCATTTTGACATCAAAGGACATAAATCATGTCTTAAATTGCATCCATTTTTAAATAAAGGGACATTACTCTCATTCATAATAGCGGCCATTTTTAAGCAGGGGGCATAACTGTACCTTTTAGGCGACCATTCGAAACAAGAGTAGCCTCCCTTCTTTCAAAATGGTGGAAATTAACAGCACGGATTACTTCCCCTGATTTCAAAATGGTTGATATTCCGCGAAAATGGCAGCCATTTTGACATCAAGGGACATAAATCATGTCTAAAATTGCATCCATTTTGTAATAAAGGGACATTACTCTCATTCATAATAGCGGCCATTTTTAAGCAGGATGCATAACTCTACCCTGCTTGGCGACCATTCGAAACAAGAGTAGCCTGCCTTCTTTCAAAATGGTGGAAATTTACATCATGGATTACTTCCCCTGATTTCAAAATGGTTGATATTCCGCGAAAATGGCAGCCATTTTGACATCAAGGGACATAAATCATGTCTTAAATTGCATCCATTTTTAAATAAAGGGACATTACTCTCATTCATAATAGCGGCCATTTTTAAGCAGGGGGCATAACTGTACCTTTTAGGCGACCATTCGAAACAAGAGTAGCCTCCCTTCTTTCAAAATGGTGGAAATTTACATCATGGATTACTTCCCCTGATTTCAAAATGGTTGATATTCCGCGAAAATGGCAGTCATTTTGACATCAAGGGACATAAATCATGTCTTAAATTGCATCCATTTTTAAATAAAGGGACATTACTCTCATTCATAATAGCGGCCATTTTTAAGCAGGGGGCATAACTGTACCTTTTAGGCGACCATTCGAAACAAGAGTAGCCTCCCTTCTTTCAAAATGGTGGAAATTAACAGCATGGATTACTTCCCCTGATTTCAAAATGGTTGATATTCCGCGAAAATGGCAGCCATTTTGACATCAGGGGACATAAATCATGTCTAAAATTGCATCCATTTTGTAATAAAGGGACATTACTCTCATCCATGATAGCGGCCATTTTATGCAGGGGGCATAACTGTACATTTTAGGCGACCTTTCGAAACAAGAGTAGCCTCCCTTCTTTCAAAATGGTGGAAATTAACAGCATGGATTACTTCCCCTGATTTCAAAATCGTTGATATTCCGCGAAAAGGGCAGCCATTTTGACATCAGGGGACATAAATCATGTCTAAAATTGCATCCATTTTGTAATAAAGGGACATTACTCTCATCCATGATAGCGGCCATTTTATGCAGGGGGCATAACTGTACCTTTTAGGCGACCATTCGAAACAAGAGTAGCCTCCCTTCTTTCAAAATGGTGGAAAATTAACAGCATGGATTACTTCCCCTGATTTCAAAATGGTTGATATTCCGCAAAAATGGCAGCCATTTTGACATCAAGGGACATAAATCATGTCTTAAATTGCATCCCTTTTGTAATAAAGGGACATTACTCTCATCCATGATAGCGGCCATTTTATGCAGGGGGCATAACTCTACCTTTTAGGCGACCTTTCGAAACAAGAGTAGCCTCCCTTCTTTCAAAATGGTGGAAATTAACAGCATGGATTACTTCCCCTGATTTCAAAATGGTTGATATTCCGCGAAAATGGCAGCCATTTTGACATCAAGGGACATAAATTATGTCTAAAATTGCATCCATTTTGTAATAAAGGGACATTACTCTCATTCATTATAGCGGCCATTTTTAAGCAGGATGCATAACTCTAGCTTGCTTGGCGACCATTCGAAACAAGAGTAGCCTCTCTTCTTTCAAAATGGTGGAAATTTACTGCACGGATTACTTCCCCCGATTTCAAAATGGTTGATATTCCATTTTGACATCAGGGGACATAAATCATGTCTAAAATTGCATCCATTTTGTAATAAAGGGACATTACTCTCATTCATAATAGCGGCCATTTTAAGCAGGGGGCATAACTGTACCTTTTAGGCGACCATTCTAAACAAGAGTAGCCTCCATTCTCCCCTGCTTAAGATGTGGCAGAACTTCATAGGCGAGTTAGCCCCTTTGACAACTGGGGACACATAAGTCTAGCCCTACTTGGCCACCAATACTTGACAATCCATATATTATCCAATGGCTGCTTCATTTAATCGATGGCAGGCCTTGTAGTCTTTTGTAACTTGCAACTGACTATCATACTTAACCGCTGTCATCAACTGTGGGTCAATACTTTCAATCATAGAATAAGCCATGTGATCGGTAAAAACTCTTCATCTTATGATGAAGAAAACCAATTAATGGTTTGTATTTGATCTATGAAAAATGTGAACTAAAACCCAAAGACGATGGAGCAGTTAAGAGAATAGATCAGTCATGGATGTCAGTGGGTGGTTATAGTAAGTAGATAGCAATAAGTAAGACCAACAAGATGCAACAAATTATATCTGGTCACTTCTACGGACCATGGTCGTCCTTTATGGACAAAACAAACATAATATACAAGATTTCACAATGGAAAGTACATAAATTGTATATTTTCTAACACAAAAGTCTTCTGGTCCATGTTGAAACATATCATTCATGTCTAATATGTCACTTTTTGTTATTTAATAACGTTCAAAAATAAACCATTCATTCTGGACAACCATTCATTCTGGACAACCATTCATTCTGGACAACCATTCATTGACGGGACAAATGGACCAACTTGATGAAGTTGTGTGATGAGATTCATTCCATACCTGAAATATAAAAAAGGATGTTCTTAAAACTTTTTTATCAAAATTAGTCTCAATTTTGTCACAATTAACACAGCTATATCGAAAATATCCTCAAATAACAAAGAGGGTTAGGGTTAGTAGCTTGTTTATTCGACAACCTTCTGTCCAAATACTAGGTATAATCGGAAATAAATATCAGGTCCAGATGTATCTTCTTATGCGCGTCAAATTGAAATGGGCTATTTGAAACCAAGTATTACATAAAATTTTGAACCCGATGAATTTGAATGAATGAGGTCTGACTGTAAATTACTATAGCTGTATTTAATTGCTAAGTGTATAAGTATCATGAGAAATGCAAAATGAGCCAAGTCATTGCTGATGCCAAGGCATGATGGGAAAATATGACTTTCTGCTTATTAAAATGCAAGAAACAACCTAGTACAATTATCATTCAAGACAAAATCCAACATTTTTCATCAAAACAACTTGAGTTTGGTGATAATTTTTAGCTACTTAAATGTCTAACTGACAGACTTGACTTTAATGAATGTCTTTCAAATAAATTTTGGAAATTCATTAGTGAACCCAAAGGTGTTCAAACCTATGACCCCTATGACGTCAGCACCTAGCACTGAAGAAACTGCAACCATACCCACTATGCCACCGAAGAAACCTCAAAAACGGTTATTCAAATGACCCTGATATGGTTGTCGTTACTTCAGTACATGGTATATACGGTGTGTCTGACATCTTGAGATAATTTTCAGCTACTATTTTACTATAACTATTTATAGAGAATACATTTCTGTATGTTAATAATTTAAGTTATAAAAGTGATGGCAAATCATCAATATACATTGTACATTACCTCTGACCATGTCAGTGGCATTAGTGTCTACACAGACTGAACTCAAAGGACATTTACAAAAGAACTCATCAAGAATGACTACTTGATTACGCAAAATTGCAAATGTCAGTATTATATGTACCAACTGTGTGTTAATCTACTAATGCAATAAATGTTTGTATTCTCGTTCGATAAACTGAAAGTCAGTATATTTTGGTTAATTAATCAACAAGCCCCAGTTATTTTTTACTGTAATCTCAGTGGCAAAGAATTTATCAAATTGTGTGTTGATTTCTCTATTATTATTTTCCCCCATCATTTTGTACAAGAACAAATTCTGATAATAAACTTATTTCTGTATTTTTAGCTTTTGCTTTAATTCTAATGTGAATCTGCAATCCATCAATGCCCACGGCCAGAGAATATAAACTTGAGATCAGTTGCTGTACTCAAAGCTTCTTTTCAGTCACAACTTATTTTGTCAAATAGATATTTTGTTAAATGTTTCAGTACTTTTTAAGGTTATTATTTATGTTATATGGCAATTACTGCATGATCAATTATAAAACAACAGAATTAATCTAAGAAAACACACAAAACAAGATTTGAAATCAATCTCAAGTTTTATAATCTCAGACAAAGGAGTTCATTTGAAATATTTCACTATTATTTGTCACAAATTTGATACTCCTGACCCTGATTTCTCGAGAATACTCAAATATACTAAAATACAAAGTTTAAAATACCAGGAAATTTAATAATTTACTAATAATTGTAATCATCATTATTTTTGTATGAACAGTTAATTTTATCACAATGCCATGATATTATATTTGTGTCACAATGTGCATTTAATTTATTAAATTATTCAATTGAAACTCTACTGGACATAAAGTGGTAAATGTATGTTGATATTATTTATTATTGTGAAATTATTAAAATGTGGAATCTGAATATATGTTTTTAAATTTAAAATAAATTTATTCAACTTCGAAGTGTTTGTTTGCGTTGCGATATTATTTTATTAAATATATGCAATAACTTAGTTTTGATTTAGGTTTTCAAGAACATGCATATTGAATGCCAAAGGTTTTGTAAAATAGTTTGATAGTCCAAAATATTTTAATGATGCTAAACTTATGATTTATTCGGTAACTGATTAAAAAATCCAATTCATGAAGGGACATACATCTGCAACAGAAATCCACAGTTTGTTCTATAACATTTTCTACTATTTTTTTCCCCATTTTTTTTTATTTTCACTGGCCTATATGAACAGAAAATCAATTGTCAATGTTCAGATTTCTTCAGATTGAAATGTGCTTAATAAGTGAGGTGTGATAGTTTTCACCTGAATGCATCAAATGAAAGAAAAATATGATATTTATTCTTTGATGGTATGTCTTCATTTGGCTACAAAAACCAAAACCAGTTATAATTCCACAATATTGTGAAATACTGGCAGACTCAAATACCAACCAAAGTATTTCAAACTTTTGATGTTCAGAATACAATTCTTTCATTTATTAATTCACTTCACAATTATTCAATGTTCTGAAGTTTTATTGACCGACTGACCCACTGACTGACTATGGAAAGTATACCAGTAAGTATTAATGATTCAAAAGGAATAGTTTGCTCTACATTTCATAAGGCTTTTGCTTAGTATTTGGTATATTCTACTGCCCATGTTTTATTCTGACAACATCATGAAGTTAATTTAACATACTGTGATATTATTAAAGTGGCATTACAAATTGTATGTAAATTAATGTATTTAACATAACTTTTGTCAGGAATTTAGTATGGAATGATATTCTTGTCAATGAAAATATTTTTTATTTTGCTGAATTTGTCAGAATTTGCAATAAACTAGCCATTTAACTTCCAACTCGTAATAAAATATTCGTTTTTGGTAAAAAAAGTATAAGTATTTGACCGTTTTCTTTGAAGTGATGTCTAATGTTGGAAAATGTGCATGAATGATCTTGAACAGAATGCAAGTTGTCTCCCTTTAATCAATTATTTGACATTTTGTTCAATATTTTATATTACCTTATTCAGTAAATCAACATGCAGCAAAACACAACCAAGTACACATACATGGCTTTGTGTAACACTACATGAATCATCATTGTCTTTTGATCCTGAAAAAGAAATCACAGATAAATAAGTTTGTGTCAACTAAAAAAAAAGTTTGAAACTTTACTGAACCACTTCATATAAAACTTTTTATAGGGGTGTCATGTTACATCTATAGTGTACCATGATATACTGCAATACTTTAGCAGTGCATTGCAATATGTACCATGATATATTGTTTCATTAACCTCATCTATGACTGTAGAATTTTTTCTTACTTTGACAATTTTATTCAACTTCAAGCTTGTCAAATGCATTAAATAAATTCAAAAATGAATATGCATAAACCAGAACAAAACAATTATAAATATCATTTAAATTTTTGATTAAATAGGAGTTTTTCATGATAACTAGAAACTTAACAGTAGTGTATCACTCTTATTTCAGGTTATTACTAATACAAACAATTTATTAGATTTTCAATACTTAAAGTATTTAGCCAGTAGTATCTGACTGAAAGCAAAAAAGCAAATTTCATATGCCACTGGTACGTTTATTACATATCATGGTACAATTCAGTTTGGCTGCTTATTGCAATACAATGTATACAGATATAGCAGTATATCGTGACACCCCTTAGCCATAATCAAAATTTAAAAGATCAATAGAACTCTTGACACAATTTTGAGGGATGAAAGTGAAAAGTCTATACGAGCGCTGCCATTGGATTTACAACCTCTTCCGTAAGTGACGTCATTTCAAGAAAACGCAATATGTGATGTCACTGTTCGAAAACTGGAAACAATGTTTACTCTCTAGGGTCACTTAGTTTTCATTACCATATGGGGCAAATATTGCTTACTGTCAGTACATGGCGACATCACATGTGACGTTTTCTGTAAACGATCTCACTTAGAGGTTAGAGATCATACAGCGATGCTCATATGCTGCTCTATCTACAGTAAAACCTCAAAAGAAAGACCGCCTCATTCATGAGACCATATTTTCAGGGACCAGTTTTCTATTTTTCATCCACATTTTAACTCAAAAATCAGACCACCTCATTGATAAGATCAAATTTCTTCAGAACCAATGGTGGTCTCATTGAGGTTTCCCAGTATATGCACATAGAGTTTTAAACACTAGCTTTACTTTCACCACTCAATTTGATTATCAGCAGAATTTCTACAACAAATACAAATGTATTAACTAACAGAGCTAACCCACCGTTTTGTATTTACATTTTTTACATTATATAGATCATACCATTCTGAAGGCTTACCTTATTACTAACACACAGGGACTGGTAGCAAAATGTATAGTGATTGTTACCTCCCTTGTCATTTCTCACTTCTGTCATAATTTAGAATAAATACTCAGAATATCATTTTAATCTTTACAAACCATGTAAGATAATAGCATCAATTCTGGTGGGTAAGCTCTTTGATTAATATTTGCTGTTTATATGATGGATTATGTGACAGTCTAACTTACCATGTGATGTGTGTCAGTATCTCAGCACCAGAAACCTGTCTCAACAATGACTAGCAGATACACCAACATATCATTGAATGGAGACCTGAAAGTAAAGGAGGATCTTTGTTACATATCTGCAGTCATCAGTTTCATTAAAATCCTCACAGCTCAATGTTGCAGGGCAGACCCAAAACAAATTTAACACAATTCCTTGCTTATTTTAATTATGCATCATTTTACACCAAATGTGTAAAGCGTTTTTACTGTAATGTTTACAATACTTTAGTGAGCAGTGAAATTATCAAAGTGATAATGATATCATATAAATGGCATCATGTAAAATACTGAGGTGTTAAACAGGAAAATTTGAAGTCATTAACAAGTAAAAAATAAAAAAACACCAAAATGACACATGAAATAAATAGAACATTTGTTTGTTTCAGTGTAAGATTGAGTGATTTCACCTTGAGAACGTCAGACTGAAATTTTTATTTGTGGCTATGTCACAGGTTTTGGCCTTTCACATTATGATGCTATGTATTCACATTAATTTCAACAACTAGTTCAAACATTTCGGTAAAAGATTTATGATTCAGTGACAAGCAAAACAATTATTGGTAAATTTGAAGTAACAAAACAAATTTCCATCATTAAAATGATACATGCATGTGAAATATGTACATAAGCATTGGTAATTAACAATATGAAAAGGTTTGCAACATGCAAAATATATTTTGCATTTTTCTTTGAATATTTGCAGTGTACTGGTATTTTACATGGTTCATCCAGAACTTCCCAAACAAAATTCAAGTACTTTTCAAGGACTTTTTCACCATTTTCAAGGACTATAGAAATGTTGATTTTTCAGTATAGAGAATAGGGGATCCAGTGTTTTATTTTCAAAATTCAAGTACTTTTCAAGGAGTTTGTGGCTGTTACAAATTCAAGCAGTTTTCAAGGAGTAGGCATCAATTTCAAGGACTTTTCAAGACCTGTGCAAACCTTGTTTTATTCCATTAATACTGAAATATGAGAACTTTCCTTATGGTGTTTTGTACAAGGTCTTGCATACAATACAAGATCTTTGTTTGATACTGAGCATCATTTTTGCAATTTATGTCCACAAAAATTCAAAATCTCAGTCATATATGATGGTGCCATGTTATTTACAAAAAAATATCTAAATTTTTTATTACTGCCATGTGATATTTAATCCATATCTATATTCTAGCCATAAAAGATCTTTGAAAAGTTGTGAAGATGATTTTATCGCTCGGTTCATAACAATCTTGGCAGCTCTTTTTTTAAACACTTGTACAGTAAAACCTCACTTAAAGACCATCTCAATAACAAAACCACCTCAAAATTAAGCGTGAAACTTTCAAGTCCATTGTCACTGTTTTGCTCTTCATTCAACCTCAATATTAAGACCAACTCAAAAGTAGACTTGTTTTCAAGGTTTAAGAAATGACGTTTATAGTTTCCACTATATACATATAGGAAACAAGGCCTGCCCCCTGGCGGCCATGTTTTTAGGCAGATTTTAATAATTGATGCAATGCTACACACCAAACATCAAAGCTCTAGACCTTATGGTTTGGGACAAGAAGATTTTCAAAGTTTACACTTATAAAATTTATTTTTAGCTCCTGTAACCTACCTTAGTCTTTGTTCATATTTTTGCCTTATATTCCTAAAAAAGGCAGGTGGCAAAACATCCCTGCATGATAGAAAATGTCCGTATTGTAATGATGTAGGCGATGAATTCCATTTTGTACTTGTTTGCCCAAATTTTACATTTTTTAGAAGTAAATAAGTCAATCAATATTATTACATTCAACCAAATACCATAAAATTAATTGAACTTTTTAAAACAGACAGTAAAAAAGATTTAGCTAATATTGCAGTTTTCTGTCATAAAATAATTAACCATTTTAAATTATTAATCAATGGCTGACTATTTTACTTCAATACTACACATAATATAAATAATTAATATGTTCTTTTCAATTCTAGACATTTATGATTTTTTTGTTCATCATTTAAAGTGTATATTTTTAAATGAAAAACACTGTAATACATTTATATGTGTAATGTTCTTATTAGGAACTATTATGTGAATATGTCTTGTTTATTTCTGTTGTTGTGATTGTATTGTCGCTACTCCGTATATGAATGTACATGTATATATTATATAATTATAGTCATTTCCTTTTTGTCATGTGACACTCTGTATTCAATGAATGTAAAATGTATTATTGCTAATGCTGCCCTATTCGGGCCTTATACAGAATCTGTAAATAAACTTGAAACTTGAACTTGAAACTTGAGTAGAATATTCTTAACTACCATATACATTTATTCTAAATTTTGCCAGTCTCCATGTACTTTTAGCATTTCACTTGCAGACAAATGAACATATACATGTACAGTATTCTTTAATTAATTTTGAGATTTGTTGTTATTCTCACGAGTTTGTTCTCAGTTTCTCATATTTCGGCTGTACTCAATATTTTCAGTATTTAATATGTTACACTATTTCTTTTCTATTCATTACATTTTATTTAGACATTTAATTAGGATTATTAAAATTGTAGCTATTTGTAGGTAAGCTGAGATTTATTTGGAGTAACAGTAGTACTTCTCAAACTGTCACAAACTGGACATTAAAGAAAAAACATTGTATTTAATACAAAATCTTGTCATATGTTTTACGCTGTTATTTAGGACACCTGCACACATGCTATTTTAAATAATGCACATAAAGTTAACAGGTGCCTAACCTGAGAATGCTTCATAATAGTACTTTTATACAATTCAATATATGTATGTCTCTGTAAGGTTACCTTAAGCTATATTTACAATACAAACATCCTTTTGTGCATTTTACAAAGCAGCTTGTTTGGGAGGTGGATGGGATGTGCTTCCATGAAGTGGACTAGAAAACAGGACGCTGCTTTGAAAAATGCGCATGTTGATGATAAACTAGTGATACATGCAGATATCACATACAGTGGGTGTAGCTGCCATTACACACAATATGCCCCATCGTACAATTCGTCATCGGAATAAAAAAAGATGTGATGCTAAAATTAAACTAGAAACGTGTCCATAGGACACAGATGCCCCCACTTGCAGCCTTTGTCACAAAAGCAAATGCTATTTATTTTGCTCATAGTTTGTGAATGGGTAACAAAATTACCAAATGAGGTGCACAATTATACATGCTTGTGAACATTCCTGTAAAGTTTTATGACTCAGGGTCCTATACTTTTGGAGATACACGACATACAAGATTGCATGCTCTGTATCCTATATTTTCAATAAGTCAAGGGTCATAACTTTGCACTTACTGGGCGGAGTCATACATTAAACCCCAGGTGCACAACTACACATGCTGGTAAATATTCCTGTACAGTTTTGTGAGTGTAGCTGATATACTGTTGGAGATATGCGCGACTTAATATTGAACGCTCTGTATGCTATATTTTAACTAAGTCAAGTTTGCACTTACTGGGCTTACCCAAACATGGATCCCCAGGTGCAAAATAACACATGTTTGTGAACATTCCTGTAAAGTTTTATGAATCTGGCTCATATGCTTTTTGAAATATGCGCGCCACAAGATTGCATACTCTGTAGGCTATATTATAACTAAGTCAAGGGCCATAACTTTGCACTTACTGGGCACTGCCAAACATGAAATCCCAGGTGCACAACAACACATGCTGGTGAACATTCCTGTAAAGTTTTATGACTTTGGCTCATATTCTTTTGGAGATATGAGTGAAACAAGAAGACAGAAGGGCGGACGTACAGATGGACAAGGGTAAATCTATATGCCCCCTTACAGAGTGGGGGCATAATAAAACTACGGGGGAAATGGGTGAAGCATTTGCAGGCCTTATCTTTTGAATTCATGAGATGATAACAGCACAAAAAGTATAATAGAAAGAGCCTTGTTTACCTTATATGTTAACAAACGCTTTTTATTACATGCAGTATACAAGGTGAGTTATACAAGCCTCAATTCTGCTATACAAATAGGTTTCTCTTCTCTCCCATGGAAACAACACCCCTTTGAACCCCAATTGTGTGTACACCTTCAAAAGGCCTAGCTTAGTCCCTGGTATGTGCATTTCTACAGTATTCTGTTAACAATGAAGATATTGCAAAAATACTCACCAATCGAGGTGTTTTTCGTCCTAAATAACACATTGGGATACATTATGCACACCTGATGATGATGTACATTTCTACTCTGGAAAATAATTGAACAAACTGCATTAGCCTTTTAAAAAACATACAGACAAATGACAGCTAGGAAAAATCCATGACATTTTCTGCATCAGTTATCTACAAGGTTAGTTGACCTAACCAGTGTTTTTGGTAGGCAATTCCTTCCTTATTATATCTCAATCCAAACAATTTTATGCTCTTTCATAAAATTACTCACACACAAAATCTCAGACCATTTGAAATTGGTTGGATGGACTATGTAAAATGCAAGTATTTGCATATCAAAACATTTTTACATGCTGTAATTAGCTAATCAGATTGTAAATGTTGATCTCAAGTAATTTTGTGAAATTTTAAAACTCTTGGCAAACTGTCACAAAATACGCCCATCATAAGTCAGAGCTCAAGAGTTAAAACAAGACAAATTTTAGGTAATTTCTAAAATCAAAGGATGATAACTCCTGAGTGACTTAAGCGATATGGCTGGTTATCGAACTTGGCCGAGATATTATGCCCACAAACATTTTCATCAAGTTTGGTAAAGATCGGATGAAAACTCTTTGACTTAGAGAGCGGACAAGGCTAATTTGGCCAATTTTGGATAATTCAAGGGCCATAATTCAGAAGTGCCTGGGGCCATATTGCTGGTTATCAAACTTGCTTGAGATATTATGCCCATAAACATTTTCACCATCGGATCGGATAAAACTCTTTGACTTAGAGAGCGGACAACATGTGGACGCCACCCGCAGCCCGCCCGCCACGGGTGTTCCCAAAATATGTCCCATTTTCAAACGGGCGTATAAAAATGGCATACACACTGGCAGGTTATTAGCACTTAAATGACTATCATATTGGTTAGAAGTTTACACCAGTATATAGATTAAATGAGGCAGGAAGCTGTTTGGTGACGTTATTGCTGTCACAGGATGCAGACATCGTGTTTTTTAATGCTTTGGTCTACAATAAATAGGGTTTGAGCTATAATTACATTAGAAAAAGAGGTATACTGAATTTTTATATAATTTTCCAGTATTTTTTTTTTTAATATTTGCCTGCAAATAGACATTTTCCTCTGAAAGAACTAAACAATGCTTAAGACAACAATGTAAACAAACGTGCAACGAAAACTAGGACAGTAATCGGACATTACTGGTTTCATCTGGTGATCAGTACGCACTGATAATCACTTTCAAGGCTATATTTTCACTCGGACTATTTTTACTCAGAATTTTGTTTATGATTTTACCATAAGCCGATATTTATCACTTCCTCAGGTCAGTAATAGTCTTTTAACAATATGCAGCTAATATATATCTAGATCATTGCATCCATTTTATTTTGTGACTTTGGCCTGGTGTGATAAATGGACAGATTGTCAATTCAAGACAAGTTTGTTTGTTTGTTTCATCGGGTTTAACGCCGTTTCTCAACGATATTTCAGTTATATACGGCGGCCGGTTCACCTAACCAGTTTTTCCTGGACTGAATTCTAACCAGTACTAACTTACCCTTCCGGCAACTTCTAATTAAATAGCAGATGACAGATGTACTGACAGCCAAAAATCCAAATTGCTCACCATTGAGCACTTTGTGCTGTAAAACAGCAAGAAAACTGCCATGTTGCAATTTGCTTAAGGGTCTGATCCTTTCTGGCCAACTTCAACTATTATGGTAAGTAAGTGTAGAAAATATTATAAAAAATTATTTACCTGCTATCTAAGGTCTCTGATTCCCAACTAAACAATTTGTCCATCATTCCGCACCAAACACCCACATTGTTGATATTCAGGTGGATGTAGTACATGGACAAAATAAACCAAAACATGTTTTAAGCAATACATATAAACCAAGAGACTGTGCGAGTGTCTGCTTCATTCCGTAATCTAAATAAGGAATAACATCAATAAAAATAATATATAGGTGTAATATTTATGATATTCTTATCTAAATGATTAATATATTAGTTATATACATTTTTTTTTATATCTACACTACTGATAACTTAACATATCGATATCTACACTACAAGCTTCACAACCAAACCCAAAACACTGACAGCCACATGGAACCATCTTGGTAAGAGAACTTATAGACAAAGCGTTTTCAGAAGGGATGTATTGGTCATTGTCAAAAGATATATGGAGTGGACCATTGGGTTACAACCATGTTACATTATCCCAGGAGGAAACTGAATCAGCATAAACAAGTGAATCATGTGCACAAGTTGAATAGACGAACACATCAAAAAAGAAAGATGTTCCTACAGCAAGGATATGTGAAATCTGTATTTTATATACAAACACACAATGGAGAAGGGATAAAGGGAGAGCACTCTGGAAGGGATAATGGGACAGAACTTGTGTCAATAAATAAAAACATGTCGTTCACAAATAACACAGAGGCCAACAGAAAAATCTCCTCTCAAGAAAGATACACACATACAGGGAAGGGGATATGTACTGACCTTTGTTTAAATGTATAATAGATTCACACAAGAAAGATGATCAGTAAATTTGTAATCTGATCATTCATCAGAATTATATAAGTATGTTCATGATATCAATAAGCAGCAAAAATGCAATATTAATACAAACTCCTAAATGAGGCTAGAGGACTAACGACTTCTCTGCCTAACCTTGTATACTGGAAATGACCATATGACCCTTAATCACAACCTTAAAGTAAACCTAAATCCCTAAGACATTATGACCCTGAACCTTAAATAATTTAAGAAAAGTAAATGAAAAGTTGAAGAGTCGTTGATAGTTGATAGATAATCTGAGGTTAATATCAAGGTGTAAAATTGAAATTGTCTAACTGCCTATTTATAAACAAGCAGATAGAGGAGTTTCGCTTCCACCCCTCAATATTCCTAAGGGAAACAGAGTTTGCATTGAACATGACCTTATTTAAATTGAATAGTTGAAAGGATAAATTATGGCCGCTATGAGCTTCAGACCATAACCGCTCCTTTATGCAAGAATAACATATATGCAGATAAAGTATTTGGAATAATTTTAATGAAATTTTGATGCCAAAAAAGTTCCGAAAAGTTCCTTAACCTAAACCTCAATATGAAAGTATAATAATAATAATAATATCTTTATTTTCAGAAGGTGACATGTAAAGAGGTATACAAAAACAATTGTACAATTCTTAAATAAAACATGGCCTTCTAACAGAAAACAACATAAATTGAAACACAATAATTATATTAAACACATTCGTTCATTCAAAAAATGAACCCTAATATGCAATTTTGAGTAAAATTAGGTTCCAAAAAGTTCCCTAAACCTATCTTAACCCTAATAGCTGAAATTTTTAATACAACAATAAGTTAATGAAATAGTTATAAGATTATTGAAATCCTAAGTGAGGTTATTTGCTGCTTGAAATTTTGAAGCATTAAGTGCCGAGTTCTGAAAGGTCCATAAACCTCATTACCATGTTCAATATGTCTTCTTTTAACCAACTTAGCATGAAATTTGGAATAGGGTCTGGCCGAAAGTTGTTGCCATATGATGCAAGTCCAGAATACCCTTAAATGACACCTAAACAAAACAATTACACAAGAAAAATAATCAATGTTACATAAAACCTAACTCAAAGTTTTGTAGCTACTTTTAAGCAAATTCAAAAATTCTCAAATAAATTTAAATTAACAATATTTAAATAAATCGATTAAACAGTCAAGAGGAAACTGAAACCATGGACATACTTTCTACATATCTGCCAAATGTTACATAAACAGTTTGTTTTCTGATAAATAAGCTTGTAATTACTTATTCTCCCTGTGTGTAACATTTCCCCATTTTTCCATCATTTCGCACAATTTGCATAGATACTAAAACGATATTCCTGCATAAAATTATTGTAAATCATGTAATTCAGCTGGGCAATAAAGAAGAAAAGTCTAGATATTAAAAGATCATCCTATTTAAGACTCTGGCTTTATATGTATGGTGAGATAGGCTTGGAGACAGATCAGTGAATTACATCTCGACAAAGAACAAGAACTGAGCATACATCAATGATCAAAGATCAATGTTAAATGTAGACAAGAAAGGGGACAATGACCAACACAAACCAATACATTGACCATAGGTTACCAAACTGACACAGAATTCAGTTGAAAAGCATTCAGAATCATTAAAATGGCAACAAAGTATGCACAAAGAAATCAAGAATATACCACAGAACTAAACCATAAACAAATCAACAGTTCTTAAACTCAATACAAATAGTACACAATCCGTACACTACATTTATCTACAGATATACTAGCTCTAAATGTTGAGGGGTGAAAGCGAAACCAGTCTTTCTGTATTGTAAGATACAAGATTGATTTCGCTTTCATCCCCTCAAATTATTGCTCAGGAGGCAAGGGGCGCAAATCCCTTTTCAGATTCTTCTCAATGTGTTTTAGAAAGCATACTGGTACTATAATAATATCATAAAATATCATTGTGCCAAAATTGAAGAACTGCCTTGGCCTTGCATATTGATTATACCAGGTAAAATAAACTTACAGTTTCAATTGTAGTACTATTCATGGTAATTGTAATATTATATTTTTCAATTGCTTTTTTATCATTATTTCTAAATAAAATGAAATAACTTCAAACTCACGAGTTCCAGGAAAATTACATTTCACAGCCAGCTTCATTCTGATTGGATGATAGCAATTGAACATCAAAACTACTCATTCACACAAAACCTGAAAATATATACACACCAAATTCTAAATAATTCCAACAAAAGAAGTAACAATGCAAGGAAGACTGGTTGCATTCAGGTAATATAGAACATGTTATTACAGTATTCAATAATACAGCAGTCAGTTGACCATACAAATTCTGGGTTGCCTACCAGTACTAACCACTGTCGTTCTTCTGCAAGGAACCACTAACTTCCCAGCATGTATTAGAGGTATAGTATTAATGACCTCAAACACAGGACCAAAATACTAAATCAAATGAGAACAGACAATGACATGAAGTATTAGTACTGTTAGACTCGGTTGAACCCATTTTAGAGGGATCACAGCTGTCTTCCTCATTCTGAAAATATAAACAGTGTAATTTTAAGGTACATAAACAAATAACAAATGTTCGAGAGTTAAAAGAACTAACAAACATAAAAATAGAGCTGCAAACATATCTTGTCAATGAAGCTGAATGATGATGAAGAAATTAACATGGATGACATGATTGGTGAATGTGGTCAACAGAGAGTTATGCCAGTGGCAACATGATAAATGGTCAGGGAAGGAGGATGCAATAATGTGTTGTTACTTTAACAGATTCCTGTTTTCAAAGGACAAACTGACATAGAAAACAATGTGACCTACAGAATAGCAATAATTCCTAACAGTAATTCATTTATGCTGATGTGTATTAACCACTAGTAGATCCAGGGGGCACATCCGACATCCCCCTAAAATTCCCCAACCTTACAAATAACTATGAGTATAAATACGAAAATATACAGAGATCTTTAAATAAGCAATTTTCAAATAAGCGATTTTGATTTATTGAAGCAATATGATGATGTTTATAAACAAAGAAACAGTCATTGTCATTTTATAAGGCTTGAACAAAACCAAAAATGACCAAAAATTTATGCTCCCCAAATCCGAATCCCAGATCTGCTCTTGCATACAGGACATGGAAGTAAAATTAATGTTAGCTGATTGATATTGACACAGGGGTCATAATTCTAGATCAATACTAGCTTACAGGATTCATTTTAGGTGAAAATGAAAAATATACCCTTATCCTGAGACTTGAATGCTCAGTCCTGTGCTCTACCAACTTACCCTACCAAACAGTAATATAATGATTATAATGCATCATGTTTCATCATTATACAATTGCATATAAATGCATGTTATGCAAAATTAATAGAGTTGTTCATTTTTAAAACAGTTATGACCAATGTTTGAACCTGCTGTTTTATGTTCTTAATGTCGTCTGACAGTACCATTCAATAATTGCTGTGCATACTGTATGGACAAGGTCCCATTGTTGCAGTTAAAGCATTAAATGTGACATTTAAGTTGTGATAACCACTAAGCATGTTTCTGGACTCAAACATTTGACCTCATAAATGAATGCCAAGTACAAGATACTACACAACAGTATATTTTAACCACTCAAACAGTTACTCAAGATATTGCTATGAATAACGAATAGAGAAATTTCAGTAAATTACTTGAGTATGACATCCATAACACTTGCACTGATATGTTGCATGCACATCAAATCTTCACTTATATTCTATTCCCATTATGTAATATTAAAGGCACAAAGGTAAAAATATTCCACATATGAATTACCACATACCTTTTACTCGGAACGTTTTACCTAAAATTAAGACAAATTATTAAATTGCCATAATGTACTTAAGAGCTTATCAAAACCAATACTTAGCCATTGCCATTGATACAATGTCCATATTTGTATGACCCAGAAAACATAATACTTGGTCAAGTATGTTGTATGCCCGATATCAACTTTTAATTTTAATATTCCTATAGAAATAAATAAGATTCTGAAAAACTGAACTGTTAACACAATACACATTTTG
Organism: Mactromeris polynyma; assembly: GCA_032209605.1. Classification (NCBI taxonomy): domain Eukaryota; kingdom Metazoa; phylum Mollusca; class Bivalvia; order Venerida; family Mactridae; genus Mactromeris; species Mactromeris polynyma. Next base: position 19,975,575 of record JASFXZ010000007.1, on the reverse strand, counting down.
ACAGTGAAGGAAAAAAAGCTTTCACCACATAATTCTTTAGTGCTCTATATGATAGCGCTAACCAGAACCCTCTATTCTCCATTATTGGAGCCAAATATCAGCCCCTGATTCCCCCACCAAAATAATATATTTTCCCAATTCAAATTTAATTTTTCCCTCTGTCTGCCAAAGCAATACTTGCAAAGAACTTTCCCAATTCAAATTTAATTTTTCCCTCTGAGCCAAAGCAATTCTTGCAAAGAACTTTCCCAATTCAAATTTAATTTTTCCCTCTGAGCCAAAGCAATACTTGCAAAGAACTTTCCCAATTCAAATTTAATTTTTCCCTCTGAGCCAAAGCAATACTTGCAAAGAACTATTTTATCTACAAAAATACAATGTTCTAAAAATCAGACATAATATCTGATACATTTTTGTGTTTTGTTTATCAATGCGCCCAACTGTATGAGGATTAGTGTATGTCTAAACCAATTTGACATTGACCATGCTAACAATATTATATGCACTACGTCCATGTCAATTTCTGTCATGTTATACTCAAGAATTTGGCCTTGTTGTATGCACAATATCAATTATTATCTTACTGTACAAATTTAAATAGTAGGATATTGTATCCATTCTATCACACAATATTTACATGACCATTCTAAGGAATAGAGCAATTTTCAAAATTTCATCTTCATATGAAGATGGGTTTACACAGCCTGGTATGCTGTATGTGCAATATCAAATATAGAAACTCCATATCCTCCATACATGTTGTAAGACCTATTCCATCAACCAACATGACGGACATTATACACTGATGGGTTTCATTAAATTTGACTCACTTTGGGTTTTCTCTAAAGCAGTGAACATTAGGAAGGAATAGTTCATGGATATTCAATTTGTGATTATACAAGACAGACTGGAAAGAATGCACTGTGTTTGAACTTTCAAGTTTTGTTTTGTGAATTAATGTTACATTCTTTGTACTTCTCTTTCTCCAATTGTAATGTTATTACAAGTTGTGACAGTGACATCAGTTTGATAATATGAGATCAATCTGTTGTAAAAACAAGAGTGCCAAACTGTCACAAAATACGCCCGTCATAAGTCAGAGCTCAGAGTTAAAACAAGACAAATTTTAGGAAATTTCTAAAATCAAAGGGTGGTAACTCCTGGGTGACATGAGCGATATGACTGGTTATCGAACTTGGCCGAGATATTATGCCCACAAACATTTTCACCTAGTTAGGTGAAGATCAGATGAAAACTGTTTGACTTAGAGAGCGGACAAGGCTAATTTGGTCAATTTTGGATAATTCAAGGGCCATAATTTCGAAGAACCTTGGACGGCGTGGCTGGTTATCGAACTTGGCCGAGATATTATGCCCACAAACATTTTCACAAAGTTTGGTAAAGATCGGATGAAAACTCTTTGACTTAGAGAGCGGTCAAGGCTAATTTTGCCAATTTTGAATCATTCAAGGGTCATAATTCAGAAGTGCCTGGGGCAATGTGGCTGGTTATCGAACTTGGCCGAGATATTATGCCCACAAACATTTTCACCAAGTTAGGTGAAGATCGGATGAAAACTCTTTGACTTAGAGAGCGGACAAGGCTAATTTGGCCAATTATGGATAATTCAAGGGCCATAATTTCGAAGTACCTTGGGCAGCGTGGCTGGTTATCAAACTTGACCGAGATATTATGCCCACAAACATTTTCACAAAGTTTGGTAAAGATCGGATGAAAACTGTTTGACTTAGAGAGCGATCAAGGCTAATTTTGCCAATTTTGGATAATTCAAGGGCCATAATTCAGAAGTGCCTGGGGCAATGTGGCTGGTTATCGAACTTGGACGAGATATTATGCCCACAAACATTTTCACCAAGTTAGGTGAAGATCAGATGAAAACTCTTTGACTTAGAGAGCGGACACGGCTAATTTGGCCAATTTTGGATAATTCAAGGGCCATAATTTCGAAGTACCTTGGGCGGTGTGGCTGGTTATCGAACATGGCCGAGATATTATGCCCATAACATTTTCACCAAGTTAGGTGAAGATCGGATGAAAACTCTTTGACTTAGAGAGCGGACACGGCTAATTTGGCCAATTTTGGATAATTCAAGGGCCATAATTTCGAAGTACCTTGGGCGGTGTGGCTGGTTATCGAACATGGCTGAGATATTATGTCCACAAACATTTTCACAAAGTTTGGTAAAGATCGGATGAAAACTCTTTGACTTAGAGAGCAGAAACCATGTGGACGCCGCCAACATGTCAGTTAAATGTAAAGTTATAAAAAGCAAACCATATCTAAGATTGAAATTGTTCAAGCAATAGTTTCCCACCCCCTAACCATACATACCCATGTAAGTCATAATTATCCTGTTTCTATTAAACACAACATATTTCAAACATACATATAATCTGATGAGTAATCAATTTTCACAAATATAGCTATGTTTTTAAAACATGTAAACCCCAGTCTTGCACTGATAGAGCAAAGAAACACTGTTCATTATGTAATCATAAAGCTTTTGTGTTATATGGATTTACCAGCAAAGAGCTTTAACAACTCTTCCAGGTACATTGAGTATGTACCCATTTCTTGATAACCTTGCATGTAATTATAAAGTTTAACTCTATAATTGTTCCAATATTGTATGACTACATTAGCCAATGAGAGCTTTATCAGTGTGTCAGTGTCAATATTTTCAAAAGCTTTTCACCTGTACTGTTTGTCTGATCGTCAGTGATCACATGGCTTGAAGTGGTGTACATTTATGTGTTGTTCTGATTAAAGAATTTGGGGAGCAAGTTTTTTACTTGATGACTTCCCCATACATAGAATCAAAACTCAGTTTGCACTTACATAAATGATTTATAAAGCAATCATCTCCCATAAAACAGCACTATTTCACATCTTGAAAAAAAGCTCTGCTACCAAGTGATATTAAGTTATGCAATGAAAACACTATTTTCAAACTTAACACAAAAATATGGTTAAAAGAAAGCTGGAAAGTAATTACAGATTACATTTACATCCCAAACAATTTCCAGCATAAAATAATTTTGAATAAAAAAATAAGCTTATAGTCTGGAAAGCTTTTATACAATAGTAAAATTCTATGTTCATGTTCCTTACATATATATTTTTAACACAGTTTTTTGAGTTGTAGTAATTTAGCTTCATGTTTTCATCTTTCAAGAAAAATAACTCATTTTTGTATGTTTTTACAAAAATCTGTTTATAACTTATTATCTTTTTAAACCTTTTATTTCTAAACCCTTCATATTCTTATACTCTTTGCCTATCAGGCACTCCTCTATTGAGTCTCATGTAAAGATTTGCCTCTCCCCCAGCCGAAGTTATACATTCAGTTGATAACAAATCAGCTAATTTTGTGACTGTAAAGAACAATGCAAGGAGCTTGTGTTGTTTCTTCTTTCATATTAAAGATTATTTTGAGGAACACACATTTACCATACATTGACTGAATGTGGAAGCATTTCAGAGTGATAGGTTTGTTATTAAAAATTATATCAACAAAAACTCAGCTCTCGTAACAAATGATTATTATTTAGACTAATTTTGAACCCAACGATAGCTACAAACCAAGATCAATGAGATCAAAAATGGTTGTAGTTTATATTAATTTTGTAATGTAGCCAATCTATAGAGGTTGTCCTGAAAAGGACAGTTGGTCGACAATGAAGTTGTGTCCTTAAAAGGACAGTTTTGTGACAATTGAGTAGTGTCCTTAAAAGGACAGTTTTGTGACAATTGAGTGGTGTCCTTAAAAGGACAGTTTTTTTGTCAATCGAGAAGTTGTCCTTAAAAGGACAGTTTTTGTCCTGAGAAGGACAGTTTTGTGACATTCTATAGAGAGGTGTAAATTTATTTTACACAAAGGCCAAAATTTGAAAGTCCCCAGTCAAGAACAAGAAGCTGCCTATTCGAATAGAAAGAACAAATACTATAAAGGACTCACCTATCCAAACAGAGAAATTAGGTTCGAATAGATGTTCAGCCACATTACAGCATTGCCTCACATCCTGACAGGCAGCTCAAAATAAATTGATCTCATTGTCAATGTACATTGTGTATTCAATCTGATTTCAGCTCCCATTTAATAAACAACAGTCTAAGTAAACACCATTTGGACAGTTTTTTTGTCAATCGAGAAGTTGTCCTAAAAAGGACAGTTTTTTTGTCCTGAGAAGGACAGTTTTGTGACATTCTATAGAGAGGTGTAAATTTATTTTACACAAAGGCCAAAATTTGAAAGTCCCCAGTCAAGAACAAGACGCTGCCTATTCGAATAGAAAGAACAAATACTATAAAGGGCTCACCTATCCAAACAGAGAAATTAGGTTCGAATAGATGTTCAGCCACATTACAGCATTGCCTCACATCCTGACAGGCAGCTCAAAATAAATTGATCTCATTGTCAATGTACATTGTGTATTCAATCTGATTTCAGCTCCCATTTAATAAACAACAGTCTAAGTAAACACCATTTGGACAGTTTTTTTGTCAATCGAGAAGTTGTCCTAAAAAGGACAGTTTTTTTGTCAATCGAGAAGTTGTCCTAAAAAGGACAGTTTTTTTTGTCAATTGAGAAGTTGTCCTAAAAAGGACAGTTTTTTTGTCAATCGAGAAGTTGTCCTAAAAAGGACAGTTTTTTTGTCAATTGAGAAGTTGTCCTTAAAATGACAGTTTTTTGTCAATTGAGAGGTTGTCCTATAAAGGACAGTTTTTGTCCTGAGAAGGACAGTTTTGTGACATTCTATAGAGAGGTGTAAATTTATTTTACACAAAGGCCAAAATTTGAAAGTCCCCAGTCAAGAACAAGACACTGCCTATTCGAATAGAAAGAACAAATACTATCAAGGACTCACCTATCCAAACAGAGAAATTAGGTTCGAATAGATGTTCAGCCACATTACAGCATTGCCTCACATCCTGACAGGCAGCTCAAAATAAATTGATCTCATTGTCAATGTACATTGTGTATTCAATCTGATTTCAGCTCCCATTTAATAAACAACAGTCTAAGTAAACACCATTTGTACAATTGCAGAGTTGTTTGTCATTATCATCTATAATGTGGCAATCACAATGAAACCTGACACAATCCACCTAATGCAAGGTAAATAATCAGGAGTATGACAAATCTCTGATACACCTTAAATATCTTGGTGATCTAATCCTACATCAACTTTTGTGTTAACATTTATACTCCTGAAAACATTCCTCTCATTTACAAGATTTTAACTATTTATGCAACAACAAGACAACCAAGAATCACCCTTAAACAATCCAAAACCAGCTGACATATTAACACCAGAATGCCTTTAAATCACTTTCTATTAATAAGGTACTTTAAAGTCTGATAGTACCATATGTATTACTTTTCTTTGTAAAAGGTGAGATCTCAAATCAACATTACCAATCTTTACAAAGCATTGTGTATATATAATTAATTACTAATTTTCTAGAAGTCATATACTTCATGACAATTTATCCAATAATAAAATATGAGGAAAATTACAGGATCTTAAAATGCACTGGTATTTAAAGAAATAAAGTAAAATTAGCCATTAACATTTCCCAGACTGTTGCAATACATCAAATAATTTGGTCTTCAACAAGTGTTATAACTGAGGATGTCAAGTATTAAAACACCTATTAAATATCTTTGTAAAAAGATCTCAAAGTAAAAATGTTTCATAAATTATATAAGCAATTATATATTTTTAATCATTATAAGTTTGTTGATTGAATTGTACATGTAAAGTCAATGAATATCACTGCATTTTTACCAAGATGTAACTATGTACTGCTTTAGACATTAGAGATTTATTCAACAACCAGTGGTTGCTTTAATTATGTAAGAGTTGAGTTGTTCATCTAAGTATACCCTTATGTTCTTGTATTGATAAGTGACAAACGGCTCATAAGCCACTGATCTATGAAAACATAAATCAGAAATATGTTGACAACATGCTCATAAATGTATTAAACCTGAGATTGTATTCAGTATGCCAGTATTCCATTTTCTCAGAATTGTATCATGATTGTATGAAGGGATTTTGCCATGTGATAACCAATGTCTGATTTTGCATTAATTAGTTCTGTTCTGTTCTGTTAAAGCTTATACTTTCTAACTAATGGACAAGTGCTTGCTCTATTAGAACAATTAGTATGCAAAAGAATTATACTTTGTGATTTACCCTGTTGACTATCTAACCATCCCAAGAAAGATTCATTTGTAACATTTTTATAATGGATTGAATTCCTTCACTAATGGAGTGCTTATATTTATTTACATTTTCTAAATGTATTCTTAAACAATAATGCCAAGCAAGAAAAGTAACCCTATGTCTTACAATGTTTTAAAATTGGACACTCAATAATAGGCTACTGCCTTTTACAGTTACATGATATGTGAATATAAGCATTTCAACCTTTATACAGACATGAACAGCATTTAATGAGATGCACTTACGGGGAACGTATGGTTTTCTAAACTGGACGCCAATGCGGCATATTAGCAGGTGGGTATTAAACCAGAGGATAGGAAAAAGACAGCATTCATCACCTGGTACGGTCTATTTGAACATGTACTGATGGGGTTTGGTCTAACAAATGCACCAGCCACTTACTTGCGTGGTCAACCTGGTTCTCCGAGGACTGACCTGGAAGACCATCTTGGCATTTCTGGATGATATCCTGGTGATGGGCAAGACCATTAGAGAACACCTGGAAAACTTAGAAGAGGCATTTAAGTGCTTCAGGGAACATGGATTGAAGCTGAAACCCCAGAAATGCTGAGACTGAGGTGGAATTCTTGGAAAGAATGGTCAATTGGGAATAGATGTCCATGACTGAGAAAAATATACAATCAGTTACCAACTGGGCAGTCCCGAACTGTTCCAAGGAGGTTGAAAAAGTCCTATGTTTTGTAAATGATCACAGGGCCTTCATTAAAGATTTGGCTAAACTAGCGCAACCTCTGTACGCCATCACAGGGAAAAAGAAGTTTATATGGGAGGAGGAACAACAAACAGCATTTGAAAAGTTGCGGAGGTCCGTGATGGAACCTCAGGTGTTAGCAATCCCAAATCCCTCAGACCCTTTCATACTGGATGTTGATGCCTCTAACTGGGCCATTGGAGGCATCCTTAGTCAAGTCCACAATGGCAGGAAGAGAGTGGTCGCTTATGGCAGCTTTGCCCTCACTCCGGAACAAAAAAGATATTGTCTACTTGTAAAGAGCTGCTGAGCATTTAAAGGTTTACAAGGCAATTCAGATATTACTTATTGGGGAAAGTGTTTACGGTGTAAGGACCGATCACTAAAGTCTGACCTGGTTGTTGAGGTTCAGGGACCGCCAAGGACAGCTTGCCCTGTGGATGGAAGAACTAGCACAATACCACATGGTTGTTAAGAACCGACTAGGATACAAGCATGGGAGCACTGACGCCTTATCAAGACTACTGGACAGATTAACCCATTGTTCCTCGTACTTGACAGGGATACAGCCAAAGGGTTTCCCATGTGGAGGATGCAATTATTGCTGTCGGGCTCATGCACAGTGGAGAAGTTTCATTGAGGAGGCAGACAATGCAGTGAACTATGCTAATAGTGGAAGTTTGCAGTTAATGACAGTGCCAAGCGATAACACAACAGTGGGAGCAGTTTGTTCCGAAGAGTCCAGTGAAGGCTACAACCAAGGGGATATAATGGCTGCACAAGATTCACGTACTATACAGCTTGAGCAAAACGTCCAAAACAAGGAAGGGTTTTGTCACACCCATAGACAAGAGGTGTCGATGGATATATCCATAAACAAATTGTCGGTGATGGTCAATGGCAGTGTGAGACTAGCGGAAGTAACATCCCCCGGAAATCCATGTAGCTGGGGTTTTACAGCCCAAGAGCTCAACCAGCCCAAGCGAAGGATGTCAACTTGCAAGTTTTTCACCAATTTCTGCACAACCAATACGAACCGGAGGAAGGGGCCCTGTTCTTGTCAAGTCCAGAGGCAAAATACTGCTGGATAAACAAAGAGATGTTCAAACTAATGGATGGGGTAATCTTCAAGAGAAAACTGTCACCGCAAACATACTTCTAACATCTCTGCCAAATTTATATAAAATGGGAGATTAGGTTTCTGATAAATAGTCTTCTAAATAGCTGTTATCAGTGTGTTTTACATAAGTAAAGCATAGACATATGGTTGTCTTTAATAAAAATCTATGGTAAGTATTATTGCATCTAAATTTTCCTTGTACAAAATTTCTCCTATGTGAATTACATTCACATTGACAGTCCATCCTCTGCAAGACTGTATATCTTTATGTGGTGAGACAATCTGAGTGACATATCTGTTTGTGAATTGCTATGTCTGTCAAACATCAAGAACCAAAAATACAGCAATGGCAAAATATCAATGTTAAATGTAGACAAGAAAGAAGAGAGTGAGGAACACAATCCAATTTAGTGGTACATGTATAGGTAGAGTTGTTGTTTCAAGAAAATGTTGATGCATGACGCACGATTCACGATGCATGACAACGGACATCCAAGGATCCAAAAAGCTCACCATGAATGGTACAATTTGATAAGTGCATACAATAAGCAAGTATAACATAGACTAATTAAGACACAAAAAATCTGATAAACACAAAATGTTAAGCAAATTGTCATACAATTTTGAATATAAGATGATGTCTCAGTTTCCCAAAAAAATACATTATGTGATAATTTGTGTGCTAACAAATCACTACATCTATAACAAGCAAGCAACCCCACAATCCAACTTTCAGCAGCCCCAGGACTACAGTCCTCACAGCACTTTGATTATATATCAGCTTTTCAGGACCACTGCCCTTATCTTTAAAATAAGTTCATACACAGATATCATAATACCTGTAGTAATGAACCATGCATTAATAAAAAAAGAAGATCTCTGTTACAATGACCCAAAACAAGTTTTAATATCAAACTTCAATACATTTGCTAATCATGTGCATACAACATACACCAACCAAGCTCCCCACAGTGGTTATCTCCCTTATCAGTTAAATAACAACCAGTGTCATGACCAGAACATTCTTCCTGATACGGAAAGACGCTTCTATTTATGCACTCATATCAAACAACACACTGAATGACCATTCCCTGCCTTCCAATTAATCTGTGTTAAGAGACCACTTTGTAGTATAAAGATTAATATTATCATAATCCAAAATGGATCTTTCTTATCAAGTAAAATTCATTCATATGTGCATGCAACATATAGACAGATCTGTAGTAAGACAAGACATTTAACTGTACCGAATATACTTGCTGTCGCACAGTTATGTATGTCATTACGATCATCACAATCTCATTTAGGTAACATTTTTCTCAATACTTTATACAACCACACCAGCTACGACAACAAAAGACAAGCATACCCCAGGGCCTTCAGAGAGGGATTAATGGCCCAACAGGATGGATAATAGGACTACGAACCAGAATGTTTTACGGACAACGAGTAAGACAACTACTGCATCATGGTCACTTGTCAGTGGGAAGACATGTAAGAGTATTAAGTATTGTGAGTATATACACAATAAACTGTAACTAAACTGTACCAGGTATAAATGAACTGGCAATATAACAGCATTATCTTCAGTTTATACATCATTTCAAATTATTAATCACCTATCAGGGGTGTAGCTGGCCATTTTTCAGACTTTCTATGGAGGGGTCCACTTTTGGTCATATTTGTTTTTCAATTTTTAACTTATCGCTGGCAATGCCCATGCTTATCACAACTAATATTCTTTTGTAGCTAATATTACCATGTAGAGCACAGGACAGTATTTCAAACAAGCCATAAAAGCTAGCTCAGGTGAGTCAAAATAATTTAAGTATCTAACTCTGCTAACTGAAAAATATGGAAAATTCTAACCATATTCACACAATTGAAATAATCTGAATACATGTTGACTTGTAACCTTTACTGTAACAGACTTTGGTCAATGCACTCTGTCAGACAGTCCGCCTACAAAAATGGTCTTTACTCAATATACGGAATCAAATAACTACATGTATTATGCATTATATAGCATATCTTATATAATTCCATTGAAAAATAACTCTTTTCTATTCATGCATGTTTCTACAGTTTGATTGAAGAAAGCCAGACAGAAAAAATAACCTATTCTCACCAAATATAATTCTCTCATACTATTTCTGACATTTCTAAAATTCATCCAATCAGACTGAGGCTTTTTTGTCAAAGCATAGAGCAAATGTATATTACTTAAAACACTTTCAAATGCACTGGTATATACACAAAATTTGAAATGAATTACAGCACCTTGATTTTGCTTTCTGTAAGTTACACTGTCTTCCATGCATTACCTACCACAGAAACCAGTCAATGCAACAACAAAACCACATCTATAAACTGACCAATTAATGGGACTAAATCACCTTCCTGGACCATTCAACATGTTACTCAACCAACATTTCTCTAACACCACAAACACCAACCAAGGATACTAATGAAAACTTCAAATGATGATAAAATAAAATGAATAAATAAAATTGTAGTAGAGAATACAACTTACTTTTTTTATTGCTATTACAACTCCAGTCAATCAATCTTTCTACTTCTAAACGATGATGATGATTTTGATGTTATTTGTTAACTAATGATAGTAACAGGTACAAACAATAATGATCAACATGGAAGAAATAGGCAATGATTTGTACTGCATACATCACGCCTTCTCCCAACTAATTTCACTGGACAGACTGAACATAATAGGCAAATGACAAAATTTAGGAAAAATGAAGTGAATAGAGTCACTTATCTGTGTGATTCTGTTCTATTCTATAGTGTCTTTTCCATGTTCTGATGACTTCTACCATGGTGCAAGGTAACTTCCATGATACTGGATTTCAATCACTGTCATCTACAAGGCAAGAAATTAATTTTTATTTGCAGTATTATAATGTATTGAATTTGACCAATGAAGCAATGTGCATATTTGATCCCACTGCCTGGATTTGTGTTGTTAAACAAATATTCTGTTGTAATGAGATTTAACTGTATATTATCAATAATTCAATGCCAGTGTAGTAGGGCTGCAATGATACAGGACATGGTGTCTCTCAGTTTAGTTCAGTTTCTTTCGGTTCGGTTACATAAATATATGAAATACATAAAATTCTCAATAACTGGTACTTTACTGACTTGTAAAGAAGGAACGTGAAATACATACATTATAGTTCTTAAGTTCTTAAATGAATAACGCCAATCAAAAAAATTTGAATGTTCATTTTTCTTTCTGCTTGATTAAATTGTGCTGTTCAATCCCACTGAGGAGCATGCTAGTTTTTCCCCTGAGTTTTACCATAACAGTGAAGTAAATCAAGGGGTAAAAGTGCGCCCAATGTGGGGCTCGGATCCATGATCCCCTAACACTAGCATGGCGCTCTACTCACTGAGCTAAGGGGTGGCCATATAAGCCCACACCACTACACTCGACCTCCCCCTTCCGGCATTAGAGGCTCAACCACCATGGGCCGTCAAACACCACTGCCACCATAGAAGTAAATCAAGGGGAAAAGTGTGCCCAATGTGGGGCTCAAACCCATGACCCTGTAACACTAGTACGGCGCTCTATACCGACTGAGCTAAAAATGATATTCATATTCTTTGTCTAAAGTGTTACAACATCAGGCAATATCTTTCCTGACGAATACGCACAAGAACATAATTATGTTTATACCTAATCAGCATATGCAGACCACCAAATTTCTTGACTTGGTCTCAGAAAATGGACACTATCCTATCTGGGACCATTAACATCCAGAATATTACACAGCGAATGAGAACATAAAACACATATATCCTAAATAAAACCATAATTCAATCCAAAGTATGTCCAATCACAGGTGGCGGTATCGGTGTAAAAAAATCTACCACCACTAATACTATTGTTTATAGACAATAGTATTAGTGGTGGTAGATTTTTTTACACCGATACCGCCACCTGTGTGTCCAATTTCGTCCATTTAATCCAGTCGTAAACATCGAAAAACAGATGCAAAATTTCCATCCGCCATATAATAGTGCACATGTTTTCACAACACAACAGCTACAAAAATCCGTGATTTTAAGGTCACTTATTATGATGACCCTAGAATCTAAAGTTACGAAAAGTGTTCGAGTGTTTTCGCTAGTATTCGACAAAGATAATTATTACACATACTGTCTACACACCGAGCTTCTCGTGCATTTCCGTTTGAAAACACGCCCGAGGGATTAATTCTTTAAACTGAAAGGATGAAAAGGTCTGTGTGTACAATTACGCTAGACATATAATATTTGGCACGTTGTGTTGTAATGTTGTTCATCATTAAATCTTTCATCGATGATACCTACCCTTGATGTTTACGAGAATATTAGGGGTGGTTTCAGCCGTGTACTACCCGGTTTCTACACATACTACGCCCATATTTTAAAATATCCAACACCCATCACGGTTATCTTTTTGTTATATATAGTTTCCCTTTCAATTCGACCACCTCCGATAAACAAGACATAAAACAACATACATTTCAAATTACGTTTTAATTTGTGATTTATGGGTAGCATTTGGGCAAACGACTACATTGTGAGTGACCGAGAAACGTTGTCAAAATTTCATAATTAACGTTAAAGAAAAAACTGGTATTAATGTGTCGACTGCCCAAAGCTGAATGACTTTCAAAGCTAACGCTTACATGAAAATCTCGTGCCACAAGCACCTGCTTGCGACACATATCGGAGATATTCTAAGGGAAATCAATTATCTCCTAATTCATTACATTCAAACGGAGAAAAATACATGAAACATAGGACTTTGCATCTGCATCATTTATACATTTATAAAGGCAATAAATTATGTAAATGCAGAGCGATAGACTTAGTACAAAATACACCATTTACCAATTCAGATTAACAAAGATCTACTTATCGAGGTCCCTTTAAATGCATGCTACTCAACGGATACTAATGATATGAAACTTTGATTATATATATATTACTTCATACTAAGAAATGCCGAAACCTTTAACCGTCCGTCTGTCCATACGGCGTGAGAAATATGTTATACACCGCTTATTATGCGGTAAAAAACGATACATATGCCACTTTCAATGTACATTTCTCGCCTGCTTTTTAAAATGTAGAATTGCAATATCGTCACACTGGAACCAAGTTATGAACTATGTGTCCGTCTGTCTGCCCGTGTCACACGAAAACTCCGTCTGGATCAGTTAAATTTCACTTGCTATATATACATGTTTTGGTCAGAAAAATGTCGGAAATTGCATCTAGTTCAATTAACTATTACGAAGCTATTGCTGTCATTTAATCAGGCTGATATCGTGGTCCAAGTGAAGTCGAACAACGCCACTGCTAATCAAACTGAAGATATTACAATCGGATCATTTCGGCTATTATTAATATACATATGCTTCGGAAGAAACGTGGCGGGAAAGTAGTTCCGATATGGCTGCCAAAATGAATGTATGTAGTCTCTGTGAAAAGCATGGCAGAGCTAATTTAAATATTAGAGTACAAGGCACACGCAACATCAAAGATAATGCCTAAACCTTCTATGATGAGGATCTTTATTAGTAAACGGAATCCCGCTACGTCATTGTAAGACTCAATGCGGAAGCAAGCAATAAATGTCGTCTAGTTGAACAAAGGTTCTTTTGGCGAAAAATGGCACGTGAAACCTTGGTTGTCGCGTGGCATGCTACAGCGCAAGCCAATCTGAACACCTCGGCCTTTTTTAAGGAACATCCTCGGATGTATCAGGACGTTTCACATCGTTAGATTTGCTGTGCGCGTGATATTCTTTTTGTGACGTCTTACGCAGATGTTAATACCGCGAACAATTTTAATATCTTCAAAGTTAAGTTTTTAATTCTCATTTTACACTATTTTGTGTTAACGCTGATTAGTTGGTATTTTAGTATTGCCTCGTACACCTGGTATTCTCGATTTTTGCCATTCGTGCGTTTGTTTGACGGTATTTAGGCATTGCTTACAGGATCGCGAAATTGTACTACATTTTACAAGAAGTTATATCTATATATGTTTAGAGATTGTTGCACCTTATCAAAAATGCGCTTTGTCCCATACATGTCCCACCTTACGCTACTGTATATAATCCAGGACGAAGACATAAGCAGCCATATACTGACCTTGCTCTCAATAAATAAATTATATACATCAGAATACGAAATAAGATATGCGTAATGATGTCCCAGCTTGTAGCTGAAACAGTAAGATCTTAGAAATGAAGGTTCCATGCTCTTTTATTCCAGAACTAACCTCTAAACCAAAGTAACATAACTCTTATAAACAGACATACACAAGACCATATCAGTTATCTCCCCTACATTAGGATAAAATACACACTATATGATACAGTGTCAACACCTCAAGACTAGCACGGTTCTCATCCGAATGAGCTATTTACACGAAAATGACGTCAGGTCGCTGTGGTGTAGTGGTTAGCATAACGGACCGGCAATCCGTAGACCTGGGTTCGATTCCCGGTAGCGCCATTGACCGATTTTTCGTGTTTCTCAAACTTGACTTTATTTAACCATGTGCCTGTTTAACCACGCACCGCGGTGTTAGGCCAACTCGTCCCCTAGCCAATTGGCTCAACTTATATTCTGTTTTATTAACTTGTCCAAATAATTGTCTGAATTTCCACAGAAAACAGTTTAAACAGTTTACATTACATTAAAGGCTTATAGAAATGTTGGAAATATTCAAAGTGTTGTGTTGTGATATAGCTTATTCTTTAATTGTTTAATATCATGAGTTTAACCACGCCTATTATTATATTGTAACTGTCTCTGATACTCGGGTACAATATACAGGTAACCCTAACCTAGTAGAGACATACATGTATAGTACACCATGTCGTTTCGGTAATAAAATCAAACATTTATACGACATTTTGGCGTATTTATTATTAAATACAAACACAATGTTTCACATAAAATTACATCATTTTACGGTCACAAAAACAAGTCACTTTTATGAAAAAGTCCACGTACATCGTGGATTCGTATGGGGGCGCCCACGACAAATTCTACGATGAACTTAGTTAAGTTCAGCTAATGTTCATGCAACACATTTTCGTAGCTACGTTAACGTAAGATAGGGTTTATGATAAGATACAGTCTTCGTCTTAAGATCGGCTATGAAACGGGGCCTTATGTTATGCAAAACTACTTCCTTATGTCCCGGTAGTTAGTTTGCCAAGTATGCAACGGCGGTATGTCATTGGTTCCACAGCCATAGAAAAGTAATCCTTATCGGAGGGAAAGCAGAACTATGGTGGCTAACAACCTTCCTGTGGTATTTGACCACGAGACTTTTCGGATCCACATGTCTTCTGAACAACTTAGTCGATTCACATCAACAGCACCGTTTCTGGGGTATGAGGACTAAGTTTGACTACCCACTTCTCCTAAGCACAAACTGAACAAAATTTCTAAACGTCCACTTGATAATTCGTCAAAATATAAGAACAGAAAAAATGTGCAAATTTACTCCTATTGAACAGACGGGCAACCTAAAATACACTTATTTATGTATTTATAAAAAGTGGTCAATAATTAAAAAACTATACATTTTTATAATTATTTGGAATTGATTAAATAATTTATAAAGTTAGTCATACCTGTCATATCAGAGTACCATTATCAATCATACCGACGGCCCTGGAGCGTTCTTCAATGGTCTTTGTTTGCATCTTTTCTGTTTTTCGTTTTGGACATACAACGTGGAGTGCATTGAAATGAAATTAACCGCTAACTATATAGTTTATGTGATCCACGTGCCAAAAGTTGAAAATCGTACTCACTGTCACGCGTGGGCAATCATGAAGATAAATAGGTATTTTCTTTATAGAATTCGACAAAGTACCATTTATAATACTAGAATGCCAAATTTCAACTTGGCATGTAAAACCGTTTTATTAAATTTGTATTTTATTACATGGACGTTTAGAAAATGTGTTCAGTGTACATGCATAAATAACTTTGTTTGTTTTCGTGGTGTTGCTAACATTGGAGTGCGAGTTGTTGATTCGTTTCATTTTAATGTGAGGCGACTAGTTTCAGTACTGAAAATGATAACCAATGGGTATCAGCACCATGTCAATCCACGTTGTCTCTTCTCTTGAATCTCATTTACGATATTTGTTAATTACTACCCGCGTAGTTATACTCTATCCCTACGGCAGGGTCATTTGGGGTATTTTATGTCATAGCTTTGTTCTGGATTTGTTTATACATGTATTACATAATTCTATAAAAGTTTCGATAATATCGCGGGAGAACTGATGTACATAGGTAACTTTTAATAGTATGTAATTCAGTTTTGTCAATAAACATTGTACATATTACCAACTGCAATAGTTATAACTTATAACATGTATATCACCACTCAAATTGAGTTATAAGAGACTATACAATAATCTTCAAAGATAATTAAAACATGAATAATGGCATACAGTGGCATATATCATACCCAATTAATATTGCACCTACAAACTACACATGTAACCGAGGATAAACAGATAGATGCACACTCGAACAGACAAATATAAATGCAATATGAGCGTAATATATATACTGAACAAAAAAAGAAACTTCCGATTTGTACACATAGTGTTTGTTGTGTTAAAGAACTCATTGTGTAAAGAGAGTAGATAGGTAAAATTAGCCTTGGTGTGTGTTATCAGAATTCATGAATTTTAGGAATTATGTTTGCACTGTCAATCGTCCACAACGTGAAACTCGATTGCACGTGCATGAATTGTTCAACATGTCCCGTGTGGTATTCGGTCAATTTGTTTTACTTGTCTTACTGATATTGTTGTTAAGTGAACGAAAACGCTTCAATTAAAAAAACAACAACATCTTAACCCACATGCTAACGTCAACGAACTTCGTCAAGCGTCTTGACTTGTCCTGTGATATTTTCCATCCAATAATCCCCCTCCCCTTCCTTCACTGTCCACTTTGATTCTCCTAGTTATTCCTTGTGGTCTGTCAGGCCAATCATTGTGCCTCTGTTCCGTAACATGTACACTTTGACCTCCTTAAGTGCCTTATGTTTTGTGGATTGTTGTTTTCCCGGAGGTCTGCGTGGGGAGGCACTGTCTTGTGTATGTGGCGTTCCCTGTAGTAACGCATTCTCTCTCTTGTAGTTGTTGATTAGGCTGGTCCTCCATGTGTCTTATAGTGGTTAGCATAACGGACCGGCAATCCGTAGACCCGGGTTCGAATCCCGGTAGCGCCAGTGATTGAAGTCTAGCTCGAACAGTCGTCTACACTTTGTCCACAATATCATGATGGTTTCGAACGTCTGATTAGCAGTTTTTTGGTCATTGAAAACCGGAGAAATGGAGAAAATCCGGGACTTTAGTCTGTGTTCTTGATGGTATGGCCAATCGATTGTAGCACACGCTGATATATTGTTCTCTTTCCCATTACTAATTCCAGATCGTAGACAGTTTGCAAGCCTTATCTAACAATAGTTTAAACGTGCAAAATGTTTCATCCCCTCTTTGTGAAATTAATGCTATATCTAAAGTTTCCTACATGTTTTATACATATAGAGTAATATGAACTCCTGATATTGTCCAACACAAATGCATAGATTTATGGTTACATTAACATTTGTTTTGTTTTACGGGTTGTTCTACAAATATTTTAGTTTGTTTTCAATTTCGTAAAAAACATCCATCAGGACACGTGTTCTAAGCAATACTAGCAGCAAACAATGTTGGTATGTACTGGGACCAATATCTCCCACAGCGGCATATTAATCACTGTCTTCACGAATGTCGCATGAAGATGGCTACATCTACATCCTACTCCCAACAATCAAATATCGGATTATTACTGGGAGGCTGTTTGATTAACAGGACAGCTAGTGTCCAGTGTCATTTCTTTTTCGAATTAATCAACCACCTACGTCAGCTTTATTTTCTGAAATAAAACCAAAAGAATGGAACTATTTAATGAATTAATAATAAAGAAACAAAAAGAAAAAAAACAACTTTTTATGAGTGTGTTGGCTAGGGTCTCTGTACTCTGTGAAGGGAGACCACCGCGTAGAGATTGGCAGATATTTTATACAATTATACCTGTCCCCTTTTTTAGCCAATCCAATCCATCGTTACAAAGAACAACAAAAAGACCGCGAAACATTTCCTGCAATTTTGTGCTGACGATTATGGTTTATTGTTGGATATTTATTCGTCTGTTTTACTGTTCTATTCGTTGACATTCGTAAATCAGATATTTTATAGAGTTCTCTTGATCAATATGTTTATCACATGATGTTTGCGTGATAATGACACGATGTCTGCGTTTCAAAGTCCTCGACCGACACCCAACTTCTTTCTAGATTGTCAGACATTCTCTACGAAGAAGGTAACCTTCTGAGCTCGCTATATAAACTTTATTAGTTTTTTTACATTAATATTGTCATGTGTAGTCGCCAATGTCATGCAATGTGACGTTGTCATGCTGTAGTCTGTATGTCTAAACTCTGAATCGGTGAATGGACCCGATAGCTGTCATTTGGCAACATTCCAACCAATAATCTCACTAGTCATGAACATTGGTAAAGGGTCAACTCGGCAAGGTCCAACTCGGCCCAATTTTGAAGCGCAATGAAAAGGCAAAGTTGTTCACACCTTCGACATACTAAAGAATTGATAATTGGGGGAGGGGGTCAAACGGCAGACACAATTATTTAACAGTTTGTATCGTAGATAGCGAATGTCGGGGCTATGGAAATAACAAGCTTGTACTAGGGTTATCTGTCTGTATGTATTAATGCACCAGTCAATTGTAACCACGGCCCCCCCAGGTCCGGGGGATAGCGGGGGAAATGGGCCGTGTTTTTACCTTCCAGGTGGCCCCGCAGTGCCGAGTGAATGCGGTGGTTTTGTTTTCGCGCCGAGAATAGCGGGGAATGGGCCTTACCTAAGATGTCCCCGGGGTGCGGGGGGCATTTGGCGGGGATTTTACCAGCAGTTTGTGCACGCAGGGCGGGGATTTTACCTGGGATTGGCTGGACCGAAAGTCAAAGTCCCAGCTATTCCCCGGACCTGGGGGGGCCGTGGTTACAATTGACTGGTGCATAACTTACAATTAATTGGTTCAAACTTAACGAGTAATGATCAATGTGTCAAAAAATATTAAAAGGTTTAAACGTAACGCCACAATTATTGGGCCAATTTGGACCGGGCCGAGTTGATAAGTGGGCCGAGTTAATCCTGAATCATGATAATTGCTGTCAGTTCGTTGATGTGTGTTCACTTTAGTCACAGGTACTTGAAACAAACTATTTTAATGTTCCATATGGCCTATTTACTATAATAAGAATTAAGGTAACCAACAAACATCTTTGGACGTCCTTTTATTTCCAAACAGAAAATCTCACCGCTCGTGAGAGTTCAAACAAGTCTAAATACATGTACCAGCCTGTTTTGAATCCATGGTTTATATGTCCGTGGTTAAATTGAATTGCGATACATGTTACTTTGATCATCAGAGAACATTAGGGCATTTCTTGTGGATGTTGCTCACTTTCTGTGTAGCTATTTCATCTTGGAAGTTATTAAAGGGAATCCAGAGGCGCATTTTTTTGAGAGTTAGGAAAAATATTGTACCAATGCTACGTAGGGAAAGTAACAGTGCCATTTCTTAAAGATAGTTTAAAAAGTAGTCCCTATCTTTTAATAAATTCTTTAAATAAGTAGCATAACGGACATATAAATCATGGATTGGAAACTTGGTGATATCCGTGAAACACCAACAAAAAATAATTTACCCACACTCCTGAATCCTCGGGGTGCACTCTCTAAGTATCGTGAATTTTCGCCACATTTTCAATCTGCAATAGTCTCAATTCAGAAACAAGATGGCAGATGTTGCAAATTTTCTATTGAGGGTCTGATCTCGGAAGTAATCTCACTGCTTACGGGAGTTCAAACAAGATTATATATAGACGTAGTAGGTAGTTTCCAATCCATGATTTATTTTTCCGCGGTTGCGTGATCTGACAGTTCTAGCTTTGTTTAACAAAATGGTGTACAGGTGGAACTGGTATACAGACAAAACCCCTCCGGACAAAATCCCCTTCGCTCCATTTAGTACAAGGTGGACAAAATCCCCTTTGTGAATTTTACATTGTGGACAAAATCCCCATCATGAATTTTACAAGGTGGACAAAATCCCCTTTTTTAGCAAATTTTTGGATTTTTCGTGAAAAATTGGGAGCCACGTCATTATAATGGAGATCGCGCAATAACCAACCGCGTTCTAATGTACTTGCAGTGTATTGATATATTTGCGAAGTGTAAAGATGAAATGTTTCCCTGGAACATACAAAAAATAAAAAATAAAAATCCCTACATACTGACCCATCTTTTTTCAAGCATGTTGCAGGAAACAGACATTTTTTTTACGCCTTACATCCCCAATCTCTAAAACTGTGCTGCTGATTTTAATCATTCTAAGATTTTGTATGTTTTCATAGATAATAAATTTGACATTCCAGTCTAGAGGTACACCAAGAGACTCGTTACCGCCAAGACCACCTGTGAAGAGTGCTCCTCCAATCAGTCGAATATTTCCAAGACGTCCTGTAACAAGAGCTCAGATTGTATCATTCAGAAGTTCAACCAACAATGACTGTATCCTACATCTTAGATAAATTAAATATGAATTGTCAGGATTTCTGTTTCACTGGTTCACTGATCAATTTGTTTCTTGTCGATTTTTTGGACTCTATAAACACAAAAATAACACCATTATTAAATGCCTTGATGCATTTAAGTATTTATCGCTTTATTGTTTATCTGTTTGCCGTATAGTTTTAATTTGAAGTTCTTTAATAATTCACATACCCCATATTTTCAAAGTTGTAAAATAGGATGTTAAATTATACATGATGATTATCTTATATAGGCTTCTTTAACATATTAACAGCTGTTTTGAGTCCAGGATACAACCAGCACAGCAGAGATCTGTACTTTAATCAATGTTTTGAGGTGATTTCTCAACTTGGTGTTGGATCCTTCGGTGAGGTATATTGACTCAATATTATTTCTTTTCAAAGTACAATTCTCACTTAGATCTTTGTTGGCACAGTTTGCTAAATGTGTCTGGTCCTGACATATCCAGTAAAAATAATGGATGTTTTGCAAAGAAAAAAAGGAGGAAATATGAGTTTCTGTCACGTAAAAGGCTTACTCTATCTAGAAACTTCTATTGTGAAACGTGATGAAGTTGAACTTGGTACATAAAGTTTGAATTATTTTTTTCATGATTTGATTTTGTACACACAATATCTATCTGTGTTGGGAATCCCTATTTTTCTACATCTAACTTTCATAATTTGCTTATTTTTGTTGGACAATGGTGTAAATTCTCGTCACGTCCTTCCTGTTTGAAACCATTGTACCTGTCAGTAACACTCATTCATGTATACATTTGAAATTTTCTACACTTCTATGCATTGCAGGTTTTCAAAGTAAAAAGTAAAGAAGACGGAAAACTATATGCTGTGAAAAAATCTCGTGATAGATTCAGGGGACAGTCTGATAGGTCAGTTATTTGATAACTTATGACTTAAGAGTTGGTCAAATGTGTCTGTCTGGTTAACTATAATATGCTAATGTTTATTGAGATGTTGCTATAAACATTGAAGGAAACAAATTATATCTTGGGAAAGACATACTGTGAATATGTCTTGAATAAAGGAACAAGTTTAGACTTTATTTATTGTTATTGTATAACAACTATTTTAGTTTTGGGAGATTTAGTTCTCTATTTGAGACAACATATACTTTATCTGTTACTATAATAAAAAGGATTTTGCTGCGTTTTCAGGCGAAGAAAACTTGAGGAAGTTGCTAAACAAGAGAAGTTGCCATCACATCAAAACTGTGTGAGAATATACAAAGCATGGGAGGAAAGACAACATTTGTATTTGTTAGTGGAACTTTGTAAAACTAGGTAATTGTTGTTATCTAAGTAAATTAAGCACATTTTTACTTAGTTTTCAAAAGATACCATTCCTCCAGTCGATCAAAATAACCCAGGAATGATAATATTGTAGTTCTTGAGACTGGTAAAAATTTGATATTAGAAATCACTATATTTTTTGCTTGTTTAAACTGGTAAAGTCTCATTGGATTCGTGAAGTTTTTAGATACCCAGTACGACTGACCAGTACATGCTTACGATCTTTTGCATGGATTTAGTTTTCATTTCAAAGATAGGCCTGTTTGAATACGGAGAATTGTTTCACACATGTCTATATCTAGATAATTGTATAGCCTTAAGAAACAATGGATTCAATCATGGATAATATTATGATATCATGTACTTTTGCCAATTACCAATTTGTAAGTGAAGCTGTCAATCTACTTCTCAGACCACATGCTCCATTGTCTATCTGTAATTTAAAGCTTCAGAGACTTGTACCTCAGGTGCACAATTCCTCATATTTCTATGTTTAATGACAGGCACTGAATCATTCTTGTAGATCTTCATCCCATTTGCCTGCATCATGCTGCATGTAGAAAAGTAGTTCTAACTGTGACACAGGTTAAATTCATATGGATTCTCTATATTTTAAACTATTTTACTTGGTGTTACTCTGTTCACGATTTTAGTAAAACTTTCTCTAAACTGCACAATTGACTTATTGAGATTTTGTTCTTTTTCAGTTTGAGTAATTATGCTGAGTCTCATCATGAAATATCAGAATATTTTATTTGGAAATTTTTGGTGGACTTGCTACAGGTAATATGAATTTGCAACAGTTATTGTAGTGTGCTTCAAATCTTTTTCGTTCAAAACACCAGAAGTCGGTTTATTTCACTTGCATTTTGCACACTTTATCAGCATTAGATTTTATCTAAAGTAAAACTGACTTAATTAATCCAGGTTTGTAACTTGATTATATAGAACTTTGACAGTGATGTTCTACAGATAAGTAAGTTTGTTTCAGCTCACCAGCTGTTTTGATATTATTTTTACATGTGAGTTTACTATTGAAACTATTAACCTAAGGATTAAACTGCATATTTTTCCACTTTTGTGATTTCCCACACTCAAATGTCTTGTTGCTTAAATGTTTACACATTTGTATTGCAGGCTGTGAAACATCTTCATGAGAACAGTTTGGTTCATATGGACATCAAACCTGATAACATATTTATTTCTCACGATGGTATATGTAAACTTGGTGACTTTGGATTGGTCATTGATTTATCAAAAGTAAGTATAACCAATTGGTGACAAAATTTGCTCAATTGCCTCTTGAAAAGGCATAACTTGACCATGCTTTCAGTTTGTAGGTACTTGCTGTAATTGTGTCATATGTAGATATGATTTCCCGGACGCAGGTTTTCTGTGTCTGCGGTGCAACTTTTGGACGTAGGACTCGCATACATATACAACTGAATGTGCATCCCAAGGACCCGCAAAAATAATCATGCAATCCACATTTTAGATATATTATGGCATGTTCTTCCTGGCATGAGAATTTTTTGAGACAATTTAAGCCATCTTAGATGTTTAAAAAAGCCAGGAGCTTCAGCTGCTTCCTGGAACCCTTGCCGAATTAATGTCTGGGACTCCAAAAATGGCCACGTTTGGGGGTCCTGGAACCCTTATTTGAAAAGTTTGAGGGAAAACACTATATCTATCTTGTTTTCTAAAAATGTCATAGATAGGATTTTTCCTGGCTGAAAAACAAGTGTCACTGTTGATGGATGCTAGATTTCAGTTTTATGTGCAATGTATGCATGTATTTTCAGGGCAATGACTTTTCAGAAGCTCAGGAAGGAGATCCTAAATATCTAGCTCCAGAACTCATGGATGGCAAATTTGGAAAGCCTGCTGACGTTTTCAGGTATACTTCCATTTGTTAATTTATGAGTCACATTCACAAGAAAAATATCAACACACAAAAGACTAAGAGTTGAGGAGGTGTAAAGGTAAACATCTATGGGAATGGGACAATAAGAAATAGTTTGTGAAATATCATTGGACAGTAAACAGAATACAACTATTTGTATACCTACATGTCTCTTGAATAGCTTTGATATTTTTGGCTTATTGAACATTGACATGAACTGGGAAATTCGTTTCCAGAATTTACGGTATATGAACTGCATGGATAAACTTGTACCTTCAACTGGCATCATAATTGTGGATTTGTTTGCTAGAAGTTTTCCAAAATCGTCATAAGTTTATGTTTGTTACCATGCAGTTAATGACTGCTTGTATATACTTGCAGCCTGGGTATGACAGTTCTAGAACTGGCTAGTGACCTGGACCTTCCCAGAGGTGGAGATGGTTGGCATATGCTTAGACGTGGACAGTTGCCAGAGAAATTTCTAAGAGGTATTTAGCTTCAGTGTTATGTAATAGTTTGATCTGATATAAAAGCTCATTGATGTGAAAATAAATTCTTCGAATTCAAGTTTGAGATGCCCCAATTATTTAATCATCAGTTTGCTTACAAGAATGTTTATTTTAAGTAATATAACGAAGCCAGTATAGCATGATTGTACTAATGTTAAGTAATGGCTTTGTACAACAGAACTATTGTCAAAGTTAATTTTTATGTGTTTTTTAAAGTACCCTGATGTAGTCTTGATCAATGATATGAAAATAAATTCATGAGCAAAACTCCTTTGTTTTCAGATAAATCATTTGATTTAAAATATGTGATACATCAGATGTTGGATCCAGTACCAAGTAGCCGACCCACCGCTGACCAATGCCTTGCCTTTCCGTATGTTCGAAAGGTCAGTATGTATGAATTGCTATTTTGTTCATTCATGCGTTTGCATCTTTCAAAAATTCAACTAAACATTCAGTCTTTTAAAATTGCTACATCTGTTTAGTTCATGTTAAAGCACACATATCAATTAACATACGGTGCAATGCCTTCAAAGCAACATCTATTGCTGGGCACAGACTTTTACTGAAACGTTGTTGCTCATAGTTACAGTCTTCTTATTCCATTTATCTTTTGTGTATGTAGTTCTATGCCTTGCATGTGTTATACATTCTGTAAGAGAAACATTTCATTGATTTGTCAGGGTAACTTAAAGGTACAAAAATATGGATATATTCTAGACCTTGATTATTTTCTCCTACTAGTCTGAAAGTGAATCAAATGTTTAATTATATTGTTTTGATCATATTTTGTTCCACTTGTTGACAGGTGTGGAAAAGAAGAAGGAGAGATTATATGCTGAAAAGTGCTGTAAGTTATTACGAAAAAAGAAAAGAAAAGATATTTATACCCTTCTTACCATGACTCATTTTTCAACCTCGGCGTAAAATAATTGTAGGTGTAGTCTACTCTTGTTGATTAATTGTAGGCTACTGAATATAATTTTTGAACATAATGAATTTTCATCATGATATTAGTACTATCATGATGAAAATTCATTATGTTCAAAAATTATATTAGTACAGTGATTCCAGTAACTGGCCCTTTTGTCTCATATTGTATTTTCCATTATATGCTTCAAATTGATAGGGTTGTGGCAAGTCAAAATATTCTCCCATTTTAAATTATAGAATACATACTAAAATACAGTAATACTATTCATTTAATCAGTGCTGTTAACCATACAGACATGTTTTAAAGACACACTGCTTGTCGGATGTCAAAGTTCATATTCCAGTAATATAGCCATCTATTTTATAAAGCAACTATATTTGCTCAAGGTGTGTTTCTTTATACCTATTAATGTTGTCATTGTTTTTAGAAGTAAACACTTGACAAAAAAATTATGTTAATTCTTCATGTCTGTTCCTCCATTAATTGAACATGTAAATATTTTCCAGATTGCGACAGTAAAGTCTTCAATGTACCAACTATGGCAGTGGATATTGCTGCTTTTCTCTGTGTTCACCATTCCTTATCATAAACTGCGTAATAGATATAGGAAGATGTCCCATCAATCTACCAGTTCTGGAATAGACATGTATAGTCTGGACCAGAGTTTGTCAGATGGTAATAAGTCATTGTCTGTTTTCTGTGACGTTCTGAATGTCTAGTGTTTATCAGTGATATTTCTGCTGCTTGGTTTAAGAAACAAAATGCTTAGTTCAGTAAAACCTCACAATAAGACCACCCTTGGGACCCTTGATAACTGGTTGTAATATAGAGGTTTTCTTAATATTAAGGTTGAATTATAGATCAGAACAGACAAAATGGACTTGAAAATTGTGTTCCTAATTTTGAGGTGATCTTTAAGTGAGGTTTTACTGTAGTACATGTATGAACAATAACTTCCAGTGGAATTTATTTTTCTGTTACTTTTTAATGAGTGAGTGAATTCATCTCAGTGGTGATGTTCTTATGTTATCATTCAAAATATCAATTGTTATTTTGATCCAATATTTTAATATCTTGCTCTTCCTCAAGTAAGACACAGTGTTTCTTTTCACTTCTAGGGGAATGGTGGCGGGGCCCTTAGATAGGGGAAAATAGCGTTGTGAGGGGAAAATAGGGGGAAAATAATGTGCATAGCATAGTATACATTTCTATGTCTGTATTCACTACACTTCTTGGTTGCAGTGATGTAAACATATAAATATGGTAACAGATTAGTTAGTTTCATTACAGGTCAACGTTTCTATTTTTCTGATTAAAAATATCAACAATACTGGCAACATCTCCAATTAAAAAAAAAAAGCTGTAGGAGGGGAATTTTAATGGAAAATAGGGGAAAAAACATACTTTTGAGTGAGGGGAATGGGTCCGAATTTCGGCCCCAAAAAGGCCCCAAAAAAAAACACTGAGACATGGTGTACCTTGAACTTTTAAGCTCACCTTGCCTATATCAGCTTCTATTGTGGTCACCATCTTCTGTAAACTTGTTACATTTAACCAACTTCTTTGATACTCATCCAAATTTAAATAATGATCAGAAATGTTCCTTATATTCAATATGGCAATCAGGATTAGGATTGCTTTTTCTGCTCCACCAATTGTAAAACTCTTATTTGATACAAAACACCAAAATGGAACAAAAAACAACAAGAAGGTTTTAAGCAGTTCTCTGATAAGTAAGATTTTGCTTCTGATAAAAATCCATATGGCTGTTGAGCATGATTTAGGATTTCTCATTTGTCAATGTTTTAAATGTCTTTGCTGAAACCGAGTGGCTAAATTGTACCAAATTTGTAGAGTTGTACCTTTTGATGGCCCTCTTCTTAGTCAATCAGATATTTTGCATGATACCATTAAAGCTTTGTAAAGTCTAGGTTACATATTTAATGTCTAAAGTGTAAAAAGGCCAGTGATAATCTTCATGGCGCAAGTCCAGTCCATTTGGACCCCCATCACCTTCAGAATATACTGACTCCCTACCCAAGTGAGCAGTGGTTGAATGTTGAGAGTCTTTAGTTTTTGATTACAGATTCTTTGTTAACTTTTCTTTTGTATCATTTCAGACGAAATTTTCCTCAATGAAGTCAGTATCAACAATAATTCTATTGGTGCTCCGTTCGATACGTCTTCATCAGAGAACAGTTTTCTTGAGGAGGATCCCTTGTAAGTGTTGGTATTGTTTGAATTTTACAGTCTATTTAACGCAGCATTAGCACTCAAATTTCAGAATTCCTGGTGCTTCAAATTGTATGTTTTTACTATAATATGTGCTAAGTCACGGGTTCCAGTAGATGCTGGATCACAAGGATCATTTTGATAATTTTTTACCAGTTTTACCGTTTTATAGTCGAAGTTGCTATAATTTAGATAAAAAATTACCCTTCAGCTAGAATCCTGAGGGTCAACTGTGGCTTTTTTGGAAATTTCAGGGGTCAAAGGGTCAACTCAATGACCATGTGGAACCCCTGCTAAGTTCCTACTTTAAATCATGTATGTACTTGATGGTAACAATCCATATTCCTGTGGTATTTTGCACTTGATTATATCTTGGTGGATATAGAGAATGACTAAGAATTTCAATGTATATCAGACAATCCTTTTTATATCTATTCATGAGAATCAAATTGTCTTGTAAAGCATGTTAGACGGTTAATCATTCTCTATGTTTTTGAATTGAATATTACATTAATGTTCTTGTTTTTATCAGTAAAATGCCAGTACGACATGCGTTTACAACTCCTGCATTGAGAAATAGACATTACAGTCATCTGCCTTCTCCTATGAGTAGTTCCCCTGTTGGCAGAATATCTAGAGAGTAAGTATATCAGAAAATTCTTATTCTTGAGTTTTTAACAAAATATCATATATTTTGCTACCTCTCCATAATGGCCTCTCTTCAGCAACATTATCAATTTTCCTGTGGTTAAAATGTACTTCTTTGTTAACCTCTCTAGAGCAACATCCTCTTCACTACAGCCCGAATTTGTGTCTACATAAGGGTGTTGCAGTGGAGAGGTTGCATTGTATATAGCTTAAGTATACTTATATGATATAGTGTCAACTCAAACAAGACACAAGAGCGAGAAAACTACTTTCAGGCCTATATTTTTGTGTTTAATATACAAAGCAATGATAAGTGGAGCACCTTAAATTCTTGCAGACATTCAGTTTTCAAAGTTGGCTAATTTCAGTCTCTACATTTTATGATTATAATTGCCAACTTCTGTTAGTGTTACGGCCACTCAGCACTTAGGCTGTCCTTAAACAATTGTTTGATTGGCATAGCCTTACCTACTCCTGAAAATGCTCCCTACTGTCCGAGTGGGGAATTTAGGGCTGCATATTTATAGTTGAAATTTGAGTGTAAATTAGGTAAAATTACCTCAATAATAAGACCAAACTGTCAAGTCCATTTTCACTGTTTTGCTCTTTATTCTACCTCAATATTAAGACCACCTCAATAAGAAGATCATTTTTTAAAGGGTCCCAAAAGTGGTATTTTTATTGAGGTTTTACTTTAAGTTACCTACCAAACTAAATTATGCTGGGTAGGGTTGTAACAAACAAATATTTTTTAGGGGTGGCCTTATGTATACATGATGAATAGATTGTACTTGCATGTAGAAGCAATCAATTATTGTGTCTTACTATTCAGAGCATCAGTTCATTCTGCAAGTCCCATTCATCGGACTCATGATGATAGTTTAAATACTAGCAGCCTTAGTTGGAGTGATGAAGATCGACCTGTGACACCAACATTTAATGTCAATGTAAACACAGAAGAAGCATGTACCAATAAATCTGCAATAGAACCCAAAAACTTGCTAGGGGTAAGTTCAGGATTTATTGTGGCTATTTTGGGAAGATGACCCATGCCCTTTAATTGCACGTTTAGAAATTACAGCATATTAGTATTAGGTATAAAAGTTTAGGATGTAGTGATTAATTAATCAACAGTTGTTATTAATATTAACTGCCTGTTTGAGAAAAGCCTCCAACTTCGTCAACTTTTGGCTAAATTGAACCAAAACTTTTTCAGATTTTTTGGGAATTTTTCCATTTAAATTGCGAAAAATATTTACTTTTGTGCATTTGGATATAGCAGAATAACATTATTTTACACCGACTGGAAAGTTGGAATTATATTTCTGATCTCGATAAGGACTTAAATGTTTCATTTCTAACATACACCTTAACTTGAGAAAGATAAATTAATCAGATACTTGTCAATGCGTGTTTATACTCATTTATGTTTTGATTTTCATTTCAGATGTTTGATGCCGCCAGTGATGATGAAGATTAGCTCATACTTACCTTGTGAAAAATGTCCTGGTATGGTTGAATGGACCCCTTTGCTATATCTGTAATGCTATGGTAATGACGGTTCGTGGGAGACTATTTATTGTAAACTTACATGTTGATATGCTTTTAGATTTATATCTGATGGAAATAGTCCATTTTTAATCATTCTAGCAGAAATGTGCTGGATTTGTATTGTGCTTTCTATACTTCACATGAAGTCAATCTGGTAACTGAAAAGAACTTGTGAGTAACCAAAGTCATGGTAGGGTTTAACATATGCTATACAGTTCTTTGAAAAAGGTAATTTTAATACATGGCTGTTTACTGATGAATACTACTTTAAAGACTTATTGTCTTACAGCCTTAACTATGAAGTGTAACACTACTCATTTAGATGATCTGCAAACATTGCTGCTGGCAAAGTGCCTGTAGCCATTGATATGCAAGCGGGTTGACACTAGAAAATATGCTCTTATGCAGAAGTGAAATACATAACTGTTTGTTTTGCTTGTATTACCAATCTGTATGTTAAATCGACGGCTCTTAAATGTGTAATTATTTTATGTAATTTGTTATTATATAATGTGTTAGATATTTGTATGCAATCAAACTGGCCATAATGCGCTCATTTACCTATGTGTTCATTGCAGAGATTATATGTTTGCCTTTTTTACCTTATTATACATCGATTCGACAAATGTGTTCAAGAATGTGTTCAATATTAATGTATGGTAACATTGCTGTAAATTAGTTTCCGTAAACAAGCAGATACTGTAGTTTAGTTTTGAATGCTTGTTAAGATTTTGCCATTTTTCGCGCTAAATGGAGATATGTGTTCATATTATTACAAATGGTTAGCAAAGATATTGCAATTGTCTTGT
Source organism: Mactromeris polynyma (assembly GCA_032209605.1). NCBI lineage: Eukaryota > Metazoa > Mollusca > Bivalvia > Venerida > Mactridae > Mactromeris > Mactromeris polynyma. Next base: position 19,944,863 of record JASFXZ010000007.1, on the reverse strand, counting down.
ATGTAGAAATGCATAAGTTGTTTCATTTTACATGGAATCTGTGAAATTTTTGTACCAGATGAAAGCAAAACTAGTCTGTTTCTCCATTTATATGTAGACTAGTTTCACTTTCACCCATCAGTGTTTATTACGTGGTCTATGTATGTTCTTGTGGTGCTACAGTGAGTTACATACGCTATGTATAACTTACTAATACCATGTGTTCAAAATTAGTTTGGGATAACTTGTATTCTCTGGGATTTTTGTGAATTACTGTTGTCGCCCTGGTAGTTGCAGATTGAGTGAACAAACAATCATAGTAACATCGGTATAAAGACCATAATGGTATACCTTCATTTGCTCAAATATGAAATAAATGTCAATGTTGCTTTAACACACAGCTTTTTGGTAAAATTGGGGTTGTTACGCTGTGCCTTGATTTGATTGTACTGAAATTTAAAGGAAGGTTTGTGTATTTTCTTTGGTATCTTGTTTCATAGTTATATGTCCTGTTTAGTTGTTGAGTGGCATTTATTAAACAGCACTGGGGAGGTGTATTGCAAATCAATACTTTTTTTGTCTCTTGCAAGTAGGACAATATGTTTTGTTATCTAGAGAAACACATTGATTACCATGTTTAAACTTCAAACCACATTAGTACATCCCTTAATATTAGATTGGCCATCCTTGTAAAGGTTTATAACGGCTTGTAGTTTTAATTTTATTTTTATAATTGTGCTTCTCACGAGTATTAAGATAAAACTTAACACCATAATTATGTGTTCACACGATTCTGGAGCCAGGGAGGTTTGCATTGTATAATAACACTGTGTGTAATGTTATGGGTAGACAAGCTTGTTGGGCTGCCCTCCTTTGAAACTACATATTACAGCAAGATGAAATGTACACTGTTTTTATCGCTATACAGTCCTTCATCTATAACTGCAATAATTTTGTAAAATATTGAAAAATAAAAAGTTATTTGAACTTCTGGTACAGTCAAATTGTACATGTAGTCCGGTAAATCAGGCTATTTGCACAATGCCTAATTTTGCAAAAAAACACATGGATACAAAGATGATGAACAGATCCACATCATGCTATCAACTTCTTATAAGAGAAACCATAAAGTAACTATTTTATTCCCCAAAAAACAACACCAGAAACAAAGGGTGTGCACAGATTTTTTTAATTTATTGATGTCATTTTGAAAAAAACTTGGTAGCATGATCTAGTATACTTTTTCTCCATTCCAAAAATTCTTAAGATTTTGAAAAAATACTTTTAATACTTGCATTTACCGGAATGTAAAACATCATTGAAAGTCATTCTACATGTACAAATTTACTATACAGTGTAGACAGTTAATCCCTGTCAGTGTGTATTGATAAACTTGTCGTAACATATGTCAGGGGTTAAAGTGATTAGTTTACACTTCCATTAGATTTGAGCCAACTACTATACTGAAAACAAAACTGCAGAAAGTGAACGTACCCTGAGGCTATTGATGTCTTTGATTGTTCACAGCTTTCATATTGTACACAAAACACACAGTTTTATTGTGTTCTTTACATATTATTATGCCCAAAGTGTTCTTCACATAATTTTTGTTTTGGAATGCAATCCTCATGATGGAAAGGGTGAAATGGAAGTTTGTTTTTTGATATTTTTATGTGATAACGCGCAACCAATTTGTATGTATCCCTCGAGATGAAATTTTAAACAATTCTTGAATTGCTTAATCAAATCTACTGTGTTCATATGTTTTGTTATCAAATTTGTAAATTGAATGCTATTGTTTTGTTATATGATAACCTAGCTGCTTCACAAAATATCTGTAAATATTTTGAGATGCGATGTTTTTTTTGCAAAATAAAACTGATAATCACCATGTGTTATGTTTTTCTACCTCTCTAGCATGAATATCATAGTTATATGTTTGACGTATGATGGGTGGTAACACAGCCCACAACATTTGAAAATGAATCATATGGTATATTGTAACAATTGATATTTTTGTCAAACAAAGAATCACTTTAACATCATGTATTCAAATGTACTGCTTCTCTTCTGTCGCATCGCATATAAAAATACACAAGTGTTTGTAATCCTTATAACTTTAGTCTGCATACAAGGCGTGCATAGTTTCTGGTCAGTACATTAAGCCTATTGATTTAGAAATCGGAATCGAAGGTCCAGAGAACATTTCTATGGACAAAGTATACTTTTAATACCCAAATACAACTCGATGATATTAAACACTAGTTCTTGATTAAACTAAATAATTTATGCCCGTTTCCTGCTCTTATCGTTCAACTACTGGTCACCTACTGGTTAGCTGCGATAGAAACAAGGCATATCAAACATGTGACACAGACTAGAACCATTTGTAGCTTGCGTATGATATAACCAGGCTGATCTCGCAATTTTCCTACTTGTTATTCACTATATTACATTTATAGTGCATGCAAATGAGTAAGTAAGCTTTATAACTAGCATACATGTATACACAATGTATACTGCAGAAACCACCGACTTGTCAGTAGGTTTTTATTAGTTTTTAAAGAATGATTAGTTTTCAAATGCAATAGGTCCTGTTCACAAACTGAACAGATTTTCTATAGCATCTTGACCATACCCATGTTCTGTACCTCAAGTCATCATTCCATCTATTTCTTCTTTATAAATTTATTTTCAAAATTACACATAAAACAGTAAATTAGAATTGTACATAACTCAATTAAAAAATGCATGAATTACATTCTCTCAACAAAATATATAATTATAAATGAGATAAATAATCCCATTATACATGAGAGCATTTACCATACGGACATCGTATTCGTGAAAGAATTTACCACAGACAAAGTCAGAAATTTGATCAGTTGCACAGACAATGATCAGGAATTTAACATTAATGTACAAATGTTATTAGAAAACGGTTAAAAAAAAGCTTTCAAACTCTATATAAAAATATTAAATATGGTTCATGACATCAAGCTACCATTAGTACTAAACATTGTATAATACCACCGAAGAACATAACATTAGCATAAGGGTACTTTCATAAAGCCATCTATTCATACAACAACAAAAAACATGAAATTAATACATGCCAAACTGAAACTGATTCCTGGTACATAGATACATCATACAACTTACTCTATCAAATATCATACAGAAACCACCATAATCCATCCAGTATATACATGTATAATGAGCAATGTCTATACACACATATAATTTTATCTCCAAAATATGAATTTCTACTCAACTTTACTTATATGAGCAATTTGAAAAAAAACATTGTCAAACCAATATCACAAATTAACAGCTATTTAATAGCATCTGACATTCAGAAAAAATCCACATAAGCATCAACTTTGCATTTCTGCTGTTAATTTCATTTTCTTTTCAAAACCTCTATGATTAAATATGTCAGACTTGTCTATCACTTCTGTATCGACAATGGTCAGTTTCTTCTTATGTTTATGCTTATGCGGTACTCTTAAAGGTGGAATGTTCAAGGAGGGTGGTTCAGATCTAAACAAAGACTCCGGATGATTTTCTCTTGGTTCGTCGTATTCATAGACATCAGAAAAAGTGTCGAACCTGAAATGAAAATACATAAATTTTAATCTTGTAAGAAATTACTAGTAATCACAGAACAGTTAAAATACACCCCATTAGAACTGCAATTAGTAAGAGCTAAAGAAAAATGTGCATTGGGAATGTAATGATTAAACAATTCTTCCTGTTTCACTTTCGGAAACAAAACAATATTACTAGGGATGTCAACGAATATTTGAATATTTGTTTGTAAGTTGGAAAATTCGAATACTTTTTCTAATATTCGATAAAATATACATTTTCAATATTAAAGCTGAATGCAAGTGTATTAAATTCAATGAAGGGCATTATCGCATTGAAGGACATTTTACGCGTGAAAATAACATCAACAGATGTTAATTGACATGTCATGTTGTATATTTGAGGGCAGGAGAGATATAACACTGGTGATGACACTAAGGTGCTGAAAGTTTAATTAATCGCTGGGATTTTTACAACTCGAGTGATCGGTTTAAACCTCAGAATTGATAAGCATAAAGTTAAACTTCGAATTTTTGTATTATTATTAAATAAGAAGGTCAAATAATCGAATATTCTTTCGGAAGGTTGACCGAATATTCGAATACCAAAATTGCCATTCGTTGACATCCCTAAATATTGCTGAAAAGTAGTTTGCTGCGTAAGTTGTATTATTCTCTTGAACTTAAAACATAATTAGTAACTTTAAACTATACATTCAATTGAAGTAGGTGTTGACCTTGGTTCATACAGAACTTTCCGGAAAAATATCAAGGACTAAACAAGTTCTTTTCTCCCCAATTTCAAGGACTATAAATGTTGATTTTTTCTGTATAAAGAAAAGTGTAATTTTCAAGTTTAAACCCCCACCCCTTCCTGAGATGACCATCACTGCAGCACAGATATTACAACATTACACAATGAGAGAATTACTTTAAGAGGGTTAAGAGGGCATAAAGCCCATCAAGTACCGTACTATACTACCATACTATAGCCCCTATACATAGGTCCTGACGAAGATAGCTCTGTCATTTTTTCATCATTGTTAGTTCGTTATTTTTTTTTCCTTTTTCCATTCGTAGCAGAGGAATTGAAGGGCAGTTTACAAAAGAATATCAGTTTTTTTCAAAATTCAAGTATTTTTCTTAGAGTTTTTGGCTGTTACAAATTCAAGTAGTTTTCAAGGATTAGGCATCAAATTCAAGGACTTTTCAAGACTCTGCGAACCTTGGTAGACTCTTACAGGCGTACAGTGATTGTCAAAGTTCACTCATCCAATTAGCAGAAACCAAAGGTTATGGTGTACTGATCATTTAGTGAGTTATAACAAGTCATGATATATATCTTACCAGAAGTAATTGACAGCCACACAGTAATAAATTATTAAGCCAATACACAGCAACACAGTGAAGACAACATACGAGACTCCCACTGGTAATTCTTCCTGTAGAAAATATGAAAAACTAGGTAATATAAAGCATCACTAAGATTCTAATTCCTTTCGATGTAATTTTGCATCTGCTCAGTGTTTAATGCACAGGCCGCGATCTCCTGAGGCATCTCAATCTGAGCTAAATCATACCTCAAATCGTTGAGATTTTTCTCATCTGAGACTGGACTCAAAATTGGTATTACAACATGAAAATTAGACGAGTTTTTTTCTTAGAAAATGTTTAAAGAGATGCAAAATGAGATCTGTCTCAAACTCAGGCTCTGATTGGAGCAAAATCCCAATACTGAGCTAGGATTTCTATTTGAGATGCTTAGGGAGATCGGGGCCTGGCCTCTATTATAAATTGTAAAGTCAATCATTGGATCAAGTCAGTTTTAATGTTTAAAGCACTAATTATCAGTTTCAACCTAAGTGTTTATTTATTCCCAACATTTTTACAAACACATGACATTGTAGACTGTATAATATTGTGAATTTTATCCTTTCACGTTACCAAAATGTGCGAGGACAATCAAGCCATAAACTTTACTTGTCACAAAAAAAACACCTGCACTTTTCTTTTTCCAAGTCAGTTTTTTGTCAGTTTTATCACAATGAAAAGGCTGATACTACTTTGTTAAACATGCACAAGAATTAACCAATGATTAACCAATAAACTAGTTTGCTTCCAAACCTCAAAGTTTTACGTACAACCTAAATCGCCGACATCAATTATGGTTTGGAATGGGCATTAAGCTTTTATTTTCCATACAAAATCTGTACCATACAAGTTATGACCATTATTGTACAATAATTGTCTCGGCATAAAATACTCAATTTAATTCTAACAATTTGTATAAACCTCACCTGTACCTCGGGAGCTTCAAAGTAGTTTCTACAAGTTAAGAATGAACACACTGATTTTGACAGAGAAGCTGAAATATATAAAGTATATACAAGTTTGCATAACATGATCACATGTACACAATTATATAAATAAATAAAATGGTCATTATTCTAATAGAAACATGAAGTATTGACAAGTATTATGACATTGTGCTCCCTACAGTTTTGAGAACAAATAGGGAGTTTGTTTTGTGTTTAACCACATTTTTCAAAAAAATTCATTCATATACGAAGGTCAGTTGCCCTAACCAGTTTTCCTGGAATTAATTATCAACCAGTGCTAACTTGACCCTCTGAAAGCAGATGACAACTTCCCCACATTAATCAAAGGTGGTGGACAAATGACCGTACCCAAATGTCATGAAAGGCAGGGATTTCCTTGATGCAGAAATCTCGAGTCCCTAACTCCCTTTTCTTTCTAGGGACCCCATTTTCAAATTAATGTGCCTCCCTGTGACCCCTAAAATAAACTTTTGTCAAGTATAAACTGGATATCTGGGACCCTACAAATTTACCAAGGACCCCTAATTTATCAAACACAAGGGTCCAAAGACCCCTAGCTGAAAAATCCTAGGGAAAACCCTGTGAAAGGGTAGCCTGGGAATCAAACCTGGACCCCCAGGGTGACAGCCAAGTACTCTTACCATAAAGCTAACTGGGCAGTCTACAATAAATGGATTTTTTTTCCAAATATGCAAATATTAAAGAGCACATTCACATCACAGAAAATACTCAATATTTAGCCTAATATTAAGCTTAAACTAGAAGCACTATAGTTGACGTATCAATATTTCACTCTTATTGTTTGCAATTATGTGTATAAATGGTCTTGTTACAGTGGATTTTTAGTCTTTTCTTCAGGAAATCCTATCCTGAATAGATGATATTGGCATGATATGAAAATGAGCCGATAATTGTTTGAGTTTTAAGTGTGACCTTGACTTTGCAGCTAGGGGTCTGGATTTGTGACAGGCATCATCATAAATGTGCCACATAACACAAAAAGTCCTCCTAGCATAAAAAAGATATGACACCACATTGCCAGTTCCAAGTTCAAGTTACCCTTACGTTTTTCCAATATAACAAATAAATGTGTGCAATAAGTGCTGTTGAAAGTTTTGAAAATGTTCGTAGAGCAAAAGGAAAGTAATAGACATCATTATAAAATCATGAACTTATACATCACTTGGATATTGACAGCTATGCTGGGTTGTAGATATTCATATCTATCAATGGGTAAACAAAAAGAAAAATTATCAAAGTCGGTAGGCATCCCAAAGTGATAATTCTACGAGAATATGAATGTTGAAGGCCAACATCAAACAAATCATTATTAATAAGTGTAATTAAAGCAGTGTAGTTCGCAATTTGTATCGCTAACCTGTCAATGTTTTAGAAGTATTCCAGTTCAAATTTTCAGGGATGCATTTTGACAATAGTTCCTGCAATAACAAAAAGCATTCAAATCTTAATATCTCTGCTACGACCATATATATTACAGGTATATGTAAATCCTAAAATATGAGTTCCAAACTAAAATATCCCTTCATGTGCCTCATGACCTTTTTGCGATCAGCTCGACTTGAAAACTTTTATCGCTTGATGTCTGCAAGTAACTGAAAATTGACTATTTATCTTCATAATCATACGAGTCAATAAATATTAAAAATGTCACATGTATACACATCGAAAATCTTGCTAGGTTTAGTTAGTTCTGATGAAAAATTGGATCTGTGGTATTTTAAATTCGTTATACAGGTTGTTGGCAGTGTATATATGAGGAAATATAACCTGTCTGTGATTCATAGAACTCTCAGCAAACACCTCGAGTTATATGGCACACAGTAAGAGGTGCGTGTTTAGAGGTAGAGGAGGTAAGCAAGAAAAGATAGCCTATGAAGAAAAGGTAGCTGTCTAAAAAAACGCTTGAATGCTTCGCTAGCTACAAAATTTTCTACCTCTAAAAAAAGTGCCTCAGTTTATATTCTCCCATATATACTCAACAACCAATATAACAAAAAACTGCTCATATATGTATCATTGTGTCACCACGGTAAGTACTTGTACTGAAATGATAATACCTACCATGCAATCTTGAGTCAAGTCAGTCATGTCTTCCTCCATACACAAGGCTAAATCCCAGAATGTTGGCTTAGCAACACCTGACAACACGTCACATCGAAATATCTCGCAATAATCTGACAGACATATGGAGTCCGGTTCCTACAAACAAAGTTTATTAACTTGGTAATAAGCATGATTATGTTAGTATTTGAACTATTTACATGTATATTTTAACTACAGCACAGACTTCCATTCCCATTTAAATGACAAAACCAATTTTTACACTGCTTCAGAAGATTATAAATTAAAAATGTTACATGAAAAAGCATTTCATTATGCATTCTGCAAAATATGAGTTCTTTCAATGAATGACTTATACTCCTGCTTATTACAAACAACACTCTGATTTTTTTCTTACAGGAGATACAATTTTCTAACAGCAGATACCTTCAATACAATTTTCTACCTTGCTTGCATTGAACAAACTTACAATACAACACTCAAACAATATTCATTTTCATCATTCACTGAAAAGGACTTTAAAATATGCCATGAACTTACAACATATTCAGTTTGTCTGTGCCTGTTATTAAAATGGCCATCAAGATAAATTTCTCCAATGAAAGATTTTCCACAATATCTGCAACTCCATCTTGAAGATGATTCCCGCTCTTTGTGTTCCTCCTGAGACAGATACTTATCTCGGTCTTTATAGAACGGACAATTGTACGGAATTTTTGCACCAACTGCTCTGTAATGTGGAATCAAGTCCTGAAATACGAGTATATCAACACGTTTATGCAAACCAATTTATTTCAAAATAACCATCCATAATATTAGACATTATGAAAACAGCAACAAAATATGTGACAATAGTTCAAGTAAAAGTAAATACATACAACTTCCAAACCCATTTTAAACATAGTGTTCTTGGTCTCAATCAAACATACATATAACAGACTTATAGTATGAAAAAAATATGTATGAATACATGTTTATTTGGTTGCAGTTTCTCAAAATGTCAAAAATTGAATCCGTTTTAGTATTTATTTAATATGTATTTTATATAAATGAAAATTATGCAATAAATGGTCTCAACATTGATATAGTTTGTCTAAACACAGCTTATATATTATAATCCATCATTATATTGGCTAAACATAAATGAAAATATCAGTGCTGAAAATTTGAGTTTGAAATCAGGACTCATGCATTTTTGTTAATAACCAACTAAGAAGGTGCATAAAAATGTGGATGAAAAACATGCTCCATAAATAAACAGCTGACTTATTCCATTTTAACTAAACAGACAACATACATAGCAACAAAACCCTCCCAATATTGAGACCAACTATCATATATAGAATTATGTGCAGTTAATCTTACTTGATAAATCACATTTCTAACAGTTCTACATTTGCTCCTTACACAACTGTCTGCAGCAACAGTCACAATTACTGGTAAAAGGAGCTGAAAAAAGATAATGACATGAGTATTTACACAATATATACATGTATATATATATATACGGTACATGTATGTAGTCTTGCACTTGTCAAATTGTCATTTTGTATCTGTGAGTGGAAGGTTGACCAAACCATCATGGAAGTTTCGAAAGCTGAAGTTTTGGAAAGGTGATGGTTGTTAATGGTGTTTATTCTTATATGGGTATCCTTCTCAAAAAAAACAACCATTGGTTGTAAAGATTGTCTAATAATTGGCAATGTTGTTGGGTTCATAGCAAGTAAAGTGTTATTTAAATGGAGTTTCATGTTTACCTTTCCAAAATCTTTGGGGCATAACCAACATGCGGAACCCTTGTGATTTTCATGAGCACTCATTAAATATTTGGTGCTAATCTTGAGCGGAATTAGATCATGTGCAGTAAACAACTAAGTATGTTACTGACTATCCGTAAAATAATAAATCAATTTACAGAGGGATGAAATCATTTAGATGAAGATGGCACTAATCACAGGAGATTGTAACAATAATCGTGTGTAAGACATTTGTCTCTATACAGTATAGTATATTTATATCACTTTTATTAACAGGTTTTTGCAATGCATGCATTTTGATGTATTTGTAAGGAAAAATCCAGCACATCTTCACAGATGAGAATAATGTTCAGGGTTCTCACTAGAATCCTAATTATGCTTTTAGGACTCTTTACCCTGGTACTACTGTTCCTGGCAATATTTGTTGGAAATTGCATTGAAGGACTGCAACTTTTCCCAGGTGCATTGTTTAGGACTCCTGTTTTCAAATCCTAGTGAGAACCCTGATGTTGTGTCAGCTCTTTTCGTGGGAGGGGGTTTGGCTCTGACTGATCTGTGGTCCAATCAAATTTGTTTGACCTACTAAGTCACAAGAATCATGCCACTGCGTACATTATCCCCACCTCTTCTGCTAGCCTTTGATCCAGCATAACATGATTAGACATGCCAGAGTCAAAAGCAACAGACCAATGTTGAGAGAATTTACAGATTTGTACACTGATTTGTAGCCAGGTAAGTATGCAATGAAATAATACAATAAATATGCACAGCTTTAAAATTTTGTGAATACTTCAACAAACTAAGCAGACTGTCTTTTAATTATAAATAAATTGTTCATGTGTAGAGTTTGGAAATTGGAGTATTGTTTAAATATCAAAATTTTAAAGCATGAATCTAGTCTTGGAAAGAGGTGATGTGAAATATACTGATAGGATAAGGAAACGCCAAGTGAACTTCAAATCTGAATTATTAGAAGGTTCAGGGATATTCGATTCGTAATTTGAAAACCAACATCTATAGGGACAACATGCTAGTCAGTTAACCTCTCTCAAATGATTTCTCAGTCTTTGGGCGAATTGGACGAATGTGTGTGACAGTGTCCCTACTGTACATGCCCTTTCTTCGGCATAATGGTGTCTGCTGTATATGTTGGAGATGCTCTATTCTAATGTCAAGTGAGGTTGGCCAGGTGGTAGTCGGTAGGCAATAATGATGAGGACCCCATGAGGACTCTGGAATGACTAACAAGATATTCTATGATAATGGTGTATTAATAAGTAGTTTGACCGCAATTTTACAGCTACTGTCCCATCGGATATAGAATTACAGCAAAATGTATGACTCAGCGTTTCTTTATTCTTTCAGTATATTCATGAATGGGGATCCCATGAATGCTTCAGCAGTTGAACTTGAAGATTACAATCTGCTGACACATGAGCATGGGTAATTTCACCAAAATATGATTATACCGTAAAGAAGGTGAAACAAATAATTATCAGTTATTTGAAAATATAAATCTTACGAAATATTTCGAAGCAAACAGCCAGGTCATGATGAATTTACACTTGAAAACATAACAAATGTAACAAATATTTCTTCCTTGTCAGCCGACGCTTGGAATGGAAATCGTCTAACCGGTGCACGTGAGAAATTAAATATTGTGATTATTGGACTCTTCGGGCCAAATGTGACTAAATGAGTAAAATAGTCTGATTAAAAGCAAGATGTTAATCGAGTGAATATAAACATATAAACCATGTCCGTGGCAAAATGTAATATTCTAACATATATGATTATTCAAATGCATAATAATTGATATAAGTCCCTGTATTTTGCCCTTTTAACAATTATTAAAATGTTACTTTTGTCAAATAATTGTATACTATAGCCACGGACATATAAACCATGGTATAAAATACAATACCGGGTCCCGGCTATCCGTTATTGACCGTCGATAACTACGATATAGTTAAAAATATCGATCCCAGATTTTCCCACCAAAGTCCCGGATTTTCTTAAAGTCCCGGATTTTAGTCCCACCCATGGGTGTGGGTAAAGTTTATGTTGCACCGTTAATGGCTGCGCCCATAAGCACGCATGCTATTTAAACGTAAATAAGCATGGAGCTCATCGGTAATTACGATGCTGCCCGTGACACTATGTCACAAAATGCGAATTCGCAGCTGGTGTCTGATTGGAAACAGCTTCACATCAAGTTGCCACCGAAGTTTATGGGAAATATTGGAAATGGTGTGAAACACTTCTTGACATCGTTAATGTCTAAACAGGAGAGAATGTAAGATACAGAGAAAAAATCATTCTTTGTTACAGTACACGATTGAACATTGATCTATGACAGGCTTAGTGCCAAACATCATTTTCTAGAAAAATGTCACACATGTTTATCCTAAACAGGGGGCATAACTTTAACTTAGCTTAAATTAGATTTAGGGGGTCCAGGGACATGGTTCCGGGAAAAAATTGTAACTAGATCATCAGAGATTTGTTTTGGTGTATTTCAATATGCGGCAATGTCCGGTTATAGTCGCACCTGCCTTGCGTTCAGTTACGGCTAAGGGAAGTCGTTCACAGTTTGCGTCGCTAAAAAGTGTATTGACCACCTCGTTTGTATTCTGGTTCTCTGCCGTAAAGACAGGGAACCAGCCTGCGTTCATTTTGCAATTTGGTTCCCCATGTGCATACAATGTGATACGGTGGGCAAGGGATACAAAACAAAATGTGAACGACAGCCGTAACCGAACAGTGTTCGGCTCTCAAATTCGCGTGCTACCTCGGAGTTGCTCGAGCGAGTGGGCACAGAGTGGACGTGCACTGTTTGGCAAACAGTGCGTTCAGTAGCAAAATGCGTACCCAGTTTTGTAACTCGAGTGAGTGTTGGCCTTAACCGAACACAAGGCTGATGTTAAAATGTGTGTTTTACGGAATGGAAACATTCGATTTATTATTATTTTTCTGTCAATTCATTGATTTAAATATAATTAAAGGACGTATGTATACTCATTTAATAGAAATCAATTGTTTTTATTCCGTAAAATGCCCATTTTAACATCAGGTGGACTAAAACCTGACATTGCGCAATATGCTTACAATAACTTGAAAAACATACATTAAATATCTTAGATTTATTCGAGCATACATTGTTGCATTTTGAAATTTAGCCCCTACTACCCTCCTATTTTAATTTTTCAATTTGTCGGAAAAAAGTGTAGGCCGTGGCCATATGGCAAATTGTTAATTTGGGGATAAAGTATCAACAATAATTGTTCTTAAACATTTAATTGTCATGAATGAATTACTATTTCATATAAGTTTCTAGTATAACTCCCTCTTAAGATTTTGTAGATAATTACTGAATTGGCCAATTAATCAAAAGCGAGATCTGGGATGCGACTTAATTTCCATGACAACTAGCTTTAGCTAACATTGTATCGAATTATCAGTTCACCACCACTGTGTGTTGATTGCTCATTTTATTTTAATAATGCTTTTTCTTCAGATATTTGTTTTGGTTATGTCATTTTGAGATACACATATATTTGTTTTTCCAGGGGTGATGCATATCCAATTGCATATACAAATATCAAAATTCTTCAGCCACTGGGCAAGATAATATCAGACCAACCATGCATTCATTTTGATGTGAAAGCAGACTTCATTTTCTTCAAACCTGTTGTTGGATGTAAACTTGAAGGTAAGAGACAGTGGTGTTCCAATCAGAAGCTTTGGCAATGAACCCTTATGTATTGAAGACATACATTGTAAGCATTTAAGATGGAGTGTATACACTTAAATGTTATTTTAATTTGTTTTCATTTTAATGTATAAAGCACTCTAGTTACTGTTCACATAGATATTATGTACGTCTGCATTCAAACTTTAATTTATTTCTTGAGCAGAAGAATTTATTCAGCAATATGTTATTCAAGTGCAACTACAGTTATAAATGTTGAAGAAAGTTTGGGGCAGCCGAACTGTGTATTAAAACTGGATGCTGATTTATTGGAAATCTGCAAGTTGTAAAATGGACTGGAATATATCTAAGCCAGCTAAAGACCATGCCTAAAAAATGACCACTATATTCTAACGGTTGGCACACATTTTATGTCCTTCAAATTTCTGAATCAGAAGGAAAATCTTTACCTGGCGACGGGTAAAAGGGAACTGACTTTATTGTTTAGGCCTTAAATATATTCGAAGGAGGGTATTTAGTTGTATCTTACTTTGGCAATGAACCATCTAATTAAATATATTAATGCTTAATATACTTCGGTATTATTTGAGCAAGAATCAGCTCTTTATTTCAGCACACGTCTTTATGTTATCTTACTGTGTATTTCCTCTCACAGGCAAGGTCAACAAACTGGGTAAAAGGCATCTTGGCTGTTTGGTTCATGGTTGTTTCAATGCCTGGGTACCTCAGACTCCAGTAACAGAAATGTTGTCACCTGATCAAGTCATCGGAGCAGAAATGGAGTTCACAGTGGTTTCAATTTCTACCAATAGAAATATTCTTTCCATCAAAGGCACATTTGACAAGTTCTTGTCTGAGGAATTGTAAGTTCATTTTTATAAATGTATCATTTATTTTGTGTTTTGGTGAACAAATTTGAGAATTTGTGACAACACTTTCAGCTTGTTGCTGATTTGTCTAGTTTTCATTATTTTGATTTGATATTTCTTCTCTTTTGATTCTTAAACAAGAATAAAACAGGACTAACTTGTATTTCCATTTTTTTTTAAAGTAACATTTTGTTATTGCTAATGTCTATGATCATTTACCAGTCAAAATGATTTGTTATTTATTTAGGGATCATCTATTGTCTTACATACAAAATAGTAAAGCTTCTTATCCTCAGATAGTTTGAACTTGTCTTGCATTGTGTTCTAACCACTTATTGTATGTCCACCTTGGGCCTAAACAAATAATACTTTTGGTTCGGTTACCCAACCCTACCTACAAAATCGGGGCCGACCCTACCGTTTTTTAAAGTCTGTCTTTTTGTTATTATCGGCAGGTGCCGGTTCTGATACTGAAGACGCTTTTTACTCTAAGAAATGAATTAAGTGCTTACAATAATAACATTCCAACAAAAAAACTAATAAACAAAATTCCTACCTACCCTACCTGTTTTTGGAACAGGTGTAACCCTAACCAAACAATTTTTTTTTTGGCCTTGCGAATAACTCCACCTCGTACTGTTTAAGAACCTTTTAAACATGTTTGATCTTTCAGAATGATAACTTGGCATATTTTAGCATCTCGACACTTGCTCAGACAGAATATAGATTCTGAAGTTTGGAGTCATCTGTTCCATAAGACTATGAAATGTTTCTATAATGTCTGTTTGCTATATTTGATTCCAGAGTGAACCTATATTTGTTGCAGCTCTGGTAAAACATCTCACGATATATATTACAGGAATAAAGTCAGTGAAACGGAAGAGACTGGTGGGAAAAGTAAGAAGAATGCACGGAATAAGAAGACATATTTCGAAGAAGAGGATGCTGACAGTACTAGAGATGTAGCAGACAAGGGCAATGATAGTAACTTAATGGAAAATAGTAAAACTGACAGTTGGGCTGTTGTTGGTGATGATTCAATTGTAAGTCAGGATGAAAGTAAGGCTGACATCTCAGTTGGTGATGAGAATACTTCTCGGAGTAAAAAGAAGAAGCATAAGAAAGATAAGAAAAGAGCTAGAGAGTTGGAGATGGAGAATGGTGATGTTAACAATAGTATTGTATCGTTAGGTGAACCAATGTTTTGTAGCACTCAGGTTGACTTCCTGAATGATGCTAGTAGTAATAGTACTGGTAAAGTCAAGAAACATAAGAAGAAGAGCAAACACAATTCAAGTGTTAATGAGCTAGATGATTCAGTTGGTGACGTTACGGATCTATCTCATTTAAGTGGAAGAGTAAATGGTGATGTAGATATAAGTGTCATTACTAGTGGTAGTCAGGAAGCAAGCGGTGTTACGCAGACAGACTCGAAACGTAGAAAACGTAAACTGAGTGATAATTACTTTACTAAAATTAAGGATCGTGTTGCTGACGATTCTGCATTGACTGAACCTTCACCTGCTAAAAAGCACAAAAAACACAAAAAGCATTCTATTGAAAAAAGTGAATTAGATAGTTTGGACGACTTTGTGGTGAGTTCAGGTGCTTCAAAGAAATCTAAGAAGAAGAAGAAACTCAGGATGTAGACAGATTTAATATAATGTAAAAATGCTGAACTCTAATATGCCTGATTCCTGTCCCACTTACCACAGTTTTTGTTAGAATTTAAAATTCTGGACATTTTGGTATAACAATCTCTGTTACTATACAGATGTTTACATATTATCCGATTGGATGCGTCCATGACAAAATCTGTATTGGTGAGGCCAAAACAAAAAATAAGTGTGGTTCCCCTTTCCCAACCAACCCTATTTTTTCCCGCCGACCCTAACTTTTTTATTCAATATCAACAAAAAAATATCGTTAAAGTGGGAACCATATGAAATTCTGTTGAGCGCAACGACGACACTAAAAAAAAAAAAAACCTACCTACCTACCCTATTTTTTTCAGGCATGTAACTGGAACCACACTTAATATTTTTTTGGCCTGATGTTGGTGATGACATTGATTATTTCCCAATGAAATTTGATGTCACAAACTATGTGCTTTCTTGGAAGTGTTTTTTTGCTTATTTTGTTTCATAGAATTGAATGACTATGAAAATGTTGAAACAGGTTAAGTAATTTGTTTCTTTCCATTTGAAAAACTGAAAGTTTTTAAGAATTAATGTACATTTGAGTTAAGTGTTTATTATGCCACATCATTTTATATAGTTTACTTTTATTTTGGACTTGATATTTGAATTGCTATAAAAAAGAATCTGTTCTTTTACTTTATTCATTTATTTCATGATTGTATGTCATTTAACACCAGTATTTAGTGATAGTCTTATATCTGCCACCAATAAAGTAGCGTGACATTGTCTCTCTTCTCAGATATGGTAGTTCCATATTCCATATTCCATTTTACACAAACATCTTCTGTTTATTTGATATTGACATGTTTCTAAACCAAAAGTTGCCAAAAAGAAAGTAAAGACTTTGACAAAGTGGAGAGAATGTGCTAATTTTATTGCTTTGATCAGGAATGGAAAATAACTATAGATTTTCATACAAGTTTTCCTGTCGGATATCGTCACATGTTTTCCTGTCGGATATCATCACTTGTTTTCCTGTCGGATATCATCACTTGTTTTCCTGTCGGATATCATCACATGTTTTCCTGTCGGATATCATCACATGTTTTCCTGTCAGATATCATCACATGTTTTCCTGTCGGATATCATCACTTGTTTTCCTGTCGGATATCGTCACATTCAACAGTTAATGTCTTAGAGTTCTTCAGTGACAGGGAAGATTTTTCTTTGGGAGTCAAATGTCTTTATTTGTTGCGCATTATGTCAATTTAATCAGGATTTTTTGTTTACATACTTGAATTAAATGAATTATGTTACGTTGCTGTCCCCATATTTTGGCTGCAGTTTCAAGCAATTTTCTTATGAAAACATTGCTCCAGATTTGAAGATCTAATTTTAGTTATTATGATAATTTTACATGTAAAACAAGCTCTGTTTAAGTGACTGAAATAGGTTTTAGTAAACCCTTCATTTAGTATTATTTCTTGCCACAATTTATGAGATGTGTTGTAAAATACTGACCACTATACAGGGGTTCATCTAGCTTAATATCAAGGGTCATTTTGATCATTTTTGACTGGATTTTACAATTTTACACCCAAAATACCTATAATTTAGAGAATTTATTTTTTGAAATTCCAGGGGTCAAAGGGTCAAATCCAGAGTCCAATTGAACCCCTGACTAATAGCCGCTTTTGCTGTTGTTCCCATCATTTCAGGTCATGCAGCTTATGCTATAATGGTGACTAATCAGTACATGATTAGTTTTATGAAGCCTGAAAACGCCTCCCCATGTTCTATAGTGCATTGTTTGAACATCGTTGGTTTCGGAAAGAATTGGAAATCTTTTCTTGCCATCCTTATTTGACTAGTTTATCCATTTTGATACACCTGTTATCAGTTTCAACACTGTATAACGTAAATATAATAAGGGTATTGAGAGAAACAAACTGTTACCAAACTGGAGCATTGCGAGTAAAATCGACGTGATATGCGAAAAAATTATGGAAATTGCTGTTTTTTTAAATTGTCCATTTGACCTGAAACTGTTAATTTATGTATTGTACAGAGAAGTACGTACATTGGTAATTTGTCAAACACTGACAGATGTATTCATTTATATGTAGTGTACAACCTCTACACAGCAACACCCTTTGAGAGACACAAAGTTCGGCTGTTGTTTAGAGGTTGAAATTTATAGTAAATTCTTACAATTGGAAGAGTTGATATTGTTGTAGAGGTTGTTGCTGAAAAGAGGGCAGCTCTGGAGGGTTATATTGTAATACGTAAACGGGTATTACACTACAAGTGTGTCACTTATTGTTACTGATTGTTTTTATTACATAGGCAACATTTGGAATTGCCTTAATTCTTTTAAGTTCTTTTAATTTGAATATTTGAGTATCTTGTTATTGCAGAAGTAAGCATGTTACAAAGTCTCTTCCCTGTCTCTTACATTGTTGAAGGGAAAATGTATTTATGAAGATGTACATGTATCTGTATGTTGGTGCTGTGGTCCTTTCAATGTTCACACAATGCCCTAACTGGGCATAGATTGTTACATGTGCATACACATGTTTGTTACATAGAAACAAGATGTTTGAAAACTTTTTGTATTTGATCTAGAATTTTACTTGACATTATATTGGTTCAGAATTCTAAAGAAAGTATTCTAGTTGTGATGAAAAATTAGTAAAAAATTAATGAAATAATTTTTAAAAGCATTCAAATAATTGGTACTATAAATACCTTCAGCAAGACATTAATTGGTCCTTCTAAGTAATGCTCTTTTGAGGAGAATTCAAAACTTAATTAGTAGATGACAAATTAAATTAGGAACCTGCGATTTCTTGGTGTAAATTATGATGCCCTGATCTAATTATTTTCAAATCGTCGGGGGGGAAATATCTCAAGACAGTAAACAGTTGGATTGAATGTACCTTGTGATATAGTCTGTAACTCTGTATTTCTGCCATGTAAAGAAGCTATTGTTAATGTAGATTAGCATTAACATACCCTTCACCGTTCCAACTCGCAATTTAGAGTTTGCTAGTGAGGAAGCTATACAGCGGACTTGCTGAAGGTCAATGGTTCTACCCAGGTGTCTGCCTTGAATCTTCTTCCACATGAATAACTGCAAGTCACTACACAACCCTGGCTGTTCATGTGACTTATAGCCCCATTACGAGAAATATAAGAGTAACTTAAGGTGAACATATATCTGTATTCAGTTAGAATAAAAGGTTACACTATTGTGTGTTATCTACATTCTTGGCGCCGTTCATGAGTACCATTCCCCTACTAAAATAGTTTTTACGTTTTTCTTCCTAAAATTCCCCTTGCATCCAAAAAGAATTGAGGGAATTCTGTGGTGTTCAGTTAGAGTTAGTCTTCGTTGCTTTCAGATATTAAGACATTTTGTTTATTTGTCAAGAAATGTTATAAATTTGTCATAATCGATTTGAAAACTATAAATTAGGGGAAAAGTGATAACATAATTATGTATGATTTCATTTTCCTATATTTATCTTTATAGACCCAAATTCCTGCTTTTAGGGTTTATGGATACCAGTCCCCAAAAGCTGTCTTGGGCCCCAGGTTTTTGAAATTAAACTTGTTACTGCAGCAATCATCAATAAATACCACATTGATGCAATGCACAATGCAAATTTACTGTTGTTTCGTCACTTGTTAGTTTAATTGAAATATTGTCATCATTTGGTATTATACTGTATAAATAACCATTAAACGTGTAGAACATTATCTGTCTTTGTAATTATTTTATCATTATAATTTTTGTGTTGTTAATTTTTCAGTGCAAATGAGTATTATAACTATACATCTAACACAGTTGCACTTGTTTATACAGTTTAAATCTGTGGAGAATGAACAATGGTCGTCATTATTGCGGAAGTTTACATGAACAGAACAAAAACATGAAGTCAATACCACATTTAACATAGTTGTAGGGTTTTGAACCAGATTTTCAAATAACTGGATATTTCATTTGGTTTGTTGTTGGTCTGGCAGCGTAAGCAAGGGATTTCTTTTTAATTACATCAGTTTTGATGCTTATATAGTCACCACACTTGGTACAAAACAAGTTTACTTGGAGGCGTAGCTTGGAATTGTATTTGATACTGCTTGGATCAAGCTGTCGATC
The DNA here is from genome assembly GCA_032209605.1 of Mactromeris polynyma. Lineage (NCBI taxonomy): Eukaryota > Metazoa > Mollusca > Bivalvia > Venerida > Mactridae > Mactromeris > Mactromeris polynyma. Next base: position 19,924,733 of record JASFXZ010000007.1, on the reverse strand, counting down.
ACTTTCGCCAAATTATTTTGAAATTCCACCATGCATAATACAATTATGGCGAGGACATGGAACACCCTCTCTAGCTTGGTTGTTCACTTTTGTTTGAAAAATTGCACAAAATGATCACTACAACAAGCCAACCTGTCATATGCAAGAACCAAGTCACTTGCCTAAAGTTCAAGGTCACAGTTGGACTTTGACGATATTCACTATATAATTACAGTGTTGATGGGTGTTCATGCCAGCACATAATTTGTTGTTAATAGTGGCATTTGGAAATTATTTGGCACAAATGATTACCAAAATAAGATGATGGGTTAGACATGCAAGAACCTTGTTTTATGCTCAAAAGTTGAGGTCACAGTTGACATTTGAATTTTGACGATATTCACAATATAATGACTGTGAGGAAGGATGTATAATTGTGTTATTCATGGTGGGATTTCAAATTAATTTGGCAAAAGTGATCACCAATGATGTACCACATGCAAGAACCTTGTCGCCAGCTTAAAGTTCAAGGTCAGTTGACATTTGAACTTTGTCCATGTATCTGTCGGGCCAATATTTTACTTCATCATGCATATATGGAATGAGGATGTGTTACAGAGTTATGAATATTATATTTCATAGCTTTTTGCTTCTGAATATTTTGAAAATATTTATTATACTATTGATAATTTTTGTTTAATGATTATATTAAGGGAAGTAGATGCTAATTGTACAGAAATGGCTTAATATTTGCTCAATGCCATGTGATAGGGGTCATACATTGAAATATAATTGCCAACCACACCAAGAATTTAGTGGTGTTACACCCATTGATTCAATACGTATGAAATTATCAGAAGTCTTCCGAGTGTTGTTGACAAACTGTGATTGCACATCGCACGTGTCACGAATTAAAAATCAAAGTTTATATCTGGAAGCCGAGGTATTCTACTTTTATTGATTATAAGAACCAGTGATAACCAATTCTGAACTATTTAAAGCCAATTTATGGTACTTTCTATGGTCTCTATCTTGAAGTATTGAAATAACACTAGATTTCGCGACATGTAATTTCAGCTCTTTTTAGTTCCGTGAAGATAATGTCTTTTTATGATTTATTGGTCTATCAATGTGTTTTCAGCTCTTAAGGATATTGTCTTAACAGTATCAATATAGATAAAAATAGTAATTACTTGGTGTGAAATTGAGGTACTATATACAGCTGTTGTAAATCCCAGAGGAAAACCATGACCCCCATCAGGGATGGTGTCGGTACACTTCGGACCACGGACATTACGGACCAGACACTTGGGACCATATTCTTGTTTTCAAGTATGGTCGGTAGTGTCCCCAAATTATAGTCCTAAGTGTCCCTATAGGTGGTCCATAATGACCCCAAATCATGGTCCGAAGTGTCAATAGATGGTCCGTAATGTCCTCAAATCATGGTCCGAAGTGTCCCAATAGATGGTCCATAATGTTCCCAAATCATGGTCCGAAGTGTCCCAACAGATGGTCCGTAATGTCCCTAAATATGGTCTTTAGTGTCCCAAATTATGGTCCGAAATGTCCCAATAAATGGCCCGTAATTTCCCTTAATATGGTCCGAAGTGTCTGGTCTGTAATGTCTGTGGTCCGTAGTGTCCATAATTCCCTTGGGTTGAATCGGGACCTCTCACATCCAAAGCGGACATTTGACCACGTGGCTAAAGAGCTAGCTACAGAGAAGTGGCCTATATGTATATCACTACATAGTGTTGAACAAGGAAGAGACTTAGAGAGTACTATTTCTGGCCAATCATCATAGACCATGTCTGTGACTATGGATACGGGTCAGTACCTCTAGATTCAGAGTCAAGGGGTTCTGTGTCCGTAGATATTCTATATTGGATAATCTACTAGTAAGGGAGTTTGACAAATACACCCTATCTGACAGCTTAATAGTTGTTCAATGAAACAAGTGTCAGTATTATTATCATTGATATTATTGTCTTCCATACTTAAAATGACAGAGTAGTCAGTTTGGTTGAAGCATGCATACATGTGAAGTCTCCCGATTTCCGCGGGAGATTCCCGGTTTTGACAGCCAACTCCCGCTCTGGTTCGCTGAAATTACTTGTCAAACTGATAACCGAAAGTGTAAAATCGGGATACCAGTTAGAAATACTCTCTAAATAGTCTCTAAACCATGGAATCAAACGCTTGGTGACAATGATCAAAATATGATGAGACCCTCGCTTGTCCTGTTGTTTATTCAAGTTTCACACGTTTCTATTGTATTCAGATATGAAAATTGGCAATAAAATTGTTAATTGGCGACTCAATTGAAGGGATGAACCCCAGATTACGAGTTAATTCGCAGAATATTGCTATTAACAGCTTATGATACAGATGAAGACATGATATTGACAAATTTCAGCCACACACAAAAAACTCCCGTTTTGAGTCTCAATCTCCAGCTTTTCGAGGTGCAATCTCCCGATTTGCCTCAGAAAAGGTTCACATGTATGAGCATGTGATGATATAATATACATTGAATACATAAAGAGTTATAAGAATGAAACGTGAATGTAGGATTATGAATCTGTTATTATAACCTCCGCGTTGGAGCAGTGTGAAAATTAATAGAGCTTAAGATGAATGTGTAGATCTTATTCTTTTATGATCCATTCAATATTTATAGATGGCAAAAAGTATTCGAAGTAAACACAGACGGAGGATGAGGGCCGTAAAACGTGAAAAGTTTGGTAAGAAAGAATTAGAAAGACTGAAAGGAGTTGTTGAGAAAGCTAAAGCAGAAGAAGATGTGGAAATGAAAGAATTGTTCAAAGGTATTGTAAATTATTGGAAACTAAGGGTAATAAAATGTGCATGTATAGCTTGTAGAAACTGCCTGCCAACATATTTCCATACAGACTGATATTGATAACCTTATCTGTTTTGCCGAAGATGAACTGTGGTCATACTTATCTTTAATACTTTGGACATAAGGGTCTGTAATAAACTACAGTTAAACTTCGGTAACTCGAGGACGCTGGGGTCCGTCTGAAAAGCTCGAGTTAACCGGTGTTTTGAGTGACCCGGGGTTTCCATCATGTCCCATCAGTGTTCTTTATGAAATGTTTATTTTCATAGTTTGTCACACGTGTACCAGTTGTTTCATATTTTTTTCCTAATTTCATATTTCTATTCGCTATCTTTCCTCATTAAAATAAAAGTAAAGACAAATTATTAATAAGAGTTGTACAGTTTATAGAATGTACTTGTAGTACTTATTGTTGTTTTACAGACGACATAAAGTTTATGAATATACGTGATCAGTCCGGGTGTTTGCACCGTTATATTTAATGCATCGTGAAAATCGCTCCTTAGTTGAAATGTTATTGTATTACACATGCACATGTAGAAGTGAAAATAAAAATAAAACAACTCTAAAACGTTTTATCGTTTTTTATTGTTTCATCTAAAATTGATACAGCTGATCATAGCAAATATACATTTGACAAGTGAGCACAATATGGTACTGTACAAAAAAGCACACAATAGATTCGGATTTTTGTACGGTAAGGCCGGGTTTTAATCACATGTGTTTTACTCTCTAAATTCTCGTAATTACAGTCTCATCATTATCGTCTCAGGAAACATGTAACATATTTTTGTGTGGCCTAATAATGATCTTTAGCATCAACTTTCAATTTCTTACTTTTCAGAGAAACCAGTGAAAGAATTGAAACAAGAAGCCAGTAAGTGAATAGTAATGTTTAAACATTTTGCCAAATTTATTGCTATATAAATCTCATATTGCCCATCCTTAAAAATTGAAATTGTTTGGCATAATCCTACATACCCCTGAAAAAGGCCCCACTCCAAAAAATTTAAGTGTCTGAGTGGAGAATAATTACTTGGGATGCACATAAATACTTGAAACTTAAATGACCATACAAAGTTATAGATGAAAATCTCATTACCTACCAACCTAATCATGTGGATTTTGTCGAACAAACAATTTTTATGAGTAGCCTCGTTCATCGGCATAGTCCGATGGCTAGTTGTGTTAAAAGAGTGCTTCACACCCAAACATCAATAACAATGCGTTATCTGGCATTTTTTAGAATCTCAAACATCTAGTTAGATGTATTTTGTTTGTTTCCGTGTAATTGTGAGCCTGCTGTTTGTATGTTGTGTGCTTTCATAAACTGAAAGTAGAGAATATTTCATGTCATGTCCTATTTAAATGAGTTCCTGCAAAACAACACCTTCATCAGTAATTTATTCAGAATTAGTTTTCACAAAAGTATTGTTATTGATAAATTTGGATTTGTGAAAAAGTATTAGTGACCGGATTTCTTATTAAGAACCGTCCACCTATTTATATGCTGCATAATATTACTTTATATATATAATTTATTCAGATTTTTAAATATATATAAGTTTTATCATGATACTAGTAGTACAATGTATAACTATGTACTCTTATTAGTTTTAACCAACCGCCCATGATATTTTAGTATTGGCTTATCAGGGGTTGCTACAGATAAGCGTTGGAGAAGTAAATTAGCTACGACATTTAACTGAAATACTGTAATGTAATGTACCAGTAAACTACATTGGTGTTTTCACATTATCCAGGAATGATAATGTCCACTGGTAGTACTGGAACCTGATGGAATGATTTATAGCTTCTTGGTGCACTGGTACTCTTTATTATTTTCCACAATTTGTCTGTCCTAGTATCACTCAAAATATTGACATACGTTGTTTAAATCATACTCCGGGGTTCCCCTAGGATTTTTCAGCTAGGGGGTTCTTGTTTGACGAATTGGGGGTCCTTAGTAAATTTCTAGAGTCCAAGATATGCAGTTTATACTTGACAAAGCTTTATTTTAGGGGTCCCAGGGATACACAGTAAGTGGAAAATGGGAGTCCCTAGAAAGCAGTCAAGGACTCGAGATTTCTGCGTCAGGGAAATCCCTGATACTCAGTGACTGTGTTAGCAAGCTTACATCATTGGTATTCAAGTGCTGTTGAAACATGGTGTGAAACGCTTCTGAGCTTGATATCAAGTGATTGATTATTTTCTTTTGATTTCAGGTGATAAATTAAAGAATAAAAAGTATAATCATATATCAATGCGGGATGAAAATGGTACCTACCCTAACTGGATGAATCAGAGAAAAATTAGGAAACAAAAGAAATTTGAGAAACGAAAAGTAAAGGCTCAAATAAAGAAGAAGAAGCAGAAGTGAAAGATACTTTGAAACATTTATAAGACATTGTTGTATGTAGAGTGGTTATCGAGAGACAATGCGGATCATTTATATTGAAGTCATATTATGGTTGTAATCATGTATGATGATAGTTTAGATGTTAAGAATGACACGAAATGTTTTACCTACAAGTCTTCAAAAAACCCGAATCAATGTCATGTAAATTTCTTCAAATGGATGTCTAAAAGTTGAAAAGTGAATCTTTTTCCACCTGACCAAATAATTTGTAGATAGTTCAATTCTATGACAGACTTGTCACTTAGTATTGTACATCTATCTCACTGGGGATGTGTGTTGTTGAAACTGATGATTATATTACATACTCTTTCAGTATCATATAATTGTAAAAGAAATTTTGAATGCAAATATATCTTTGATTAGTGACATTTGTAAACTTTTGTCTGTATTGCTGTCTTTATTTAAGAGTAAATTAAGTAACTTTCATTCATTAATATCATTTTCATTGTCTTCATAATTATGGATGCAAAATAGCCGTAACATTTGTAAACAGTTTACAGTCGTTTCACTTTCCAGATGTTTGCTCTCAGACTGCCTTGGATTTTTGCCCCAAATTGTATTTGTTGTTTAAGTAAGACCTTGTTTCAAAACTTGTACAGATCACGAAAACTTAGGGATAAAATCTCCGAGCAGAGACAAAGTGTCTGATATCTATTGGTTTCCATCATCTGTGAAATCGTGTAAAAAGTGTCAGTCATTTTCAGATAAATTATTTACTCTGGATATAAGGCTGAATAACGAGGGGCGAATTCAGTATTTTAGAGCTAACTTTGATATGCACTATATATCGACCAATACTAGAATACAAAACAATAAAAAATATATATTTCCATTATAAATCGTGCAGTATTACACTTAAAATGCTACTTTTTGATCACCAAATACAACTTACGGTGTGCACATTTGCATTTTCAAAAGATTGACATATTGGTAAGAATTAAGTAAAATTCAGTTTATTAACATTTCATTGTATTATTTTGAAAAATACTACTATAAAGTGAACAATTTGAAAAGTATTTGAGAGGTCAATATTCAGCTCTGTGCTGTTAAATTGGATGTCAATTACCCTGTTGTTTTATGGGTAATGGTGTAATTGTATCATTTGTTTTCCATCTGCATCTTATGTATACAATAAAATGATTTCATGCGTTGAACTTGATCCTATATTTATTGTTTGTAAATCAATTGATGGGATTATTTCATGCACAAATCTAATGTATTGTGATTTTATATGACATAAAAGTGTTAAATTGTCACTTTTGTTTTTATTTTATCTTGAGTTTGTTGCTGCCATAGAAAAAAGGAAAACAACTTGCTACAACTTGTTCTCTTTAAATAAATTATGATATGCTACTGGATAAATGTCACTAAATCTTGTCCTTTGTATCTATAAATAGTTCTTTCTATTGTTTCATGCTTCACCTTTTCTTAGGTGAGAGCGAAATGAAGGTGAGAGCGAAATGAAGGCCATTTGGATTACAGGATATGGTCTCGAGTTCATTCCCTTTATCCCATCTAGAGTTCTCTCCCTTTGCCCCTTCTCTACATATTCTATAGAAAAAAAGTAGATGTATATCTGGCAAATAATTCGGATTGTACATTAAACCTCTATTAAAGACCATCTCAGTAATAAGACCACCTCTATATTAAGAACACAATTTTCAAGTCCATTTTCCCTATTTTGCTCTTTATTCAATCTCGACATCAAGACCACCTCAATAATAAGACCAGTTTTCAAGGGTGATCCTATTATTGAGGTTTTACTGTATATTAAATGGTAAATGTTGAAGATCGTTGTAAGTGATTTATTATTTGGCGACTGAACTATGTTGCTGCATCATTGAAATACTGGATCACGATATAGATTTAATCCTGAAAAGTGACTTCAGGGGAGGTAACTCATGTTGGTATATTTAACAAAACTTCATTATCATGTATACAGCAATACATAGTCCTACGTCTACAATATTACCTCCCTTGTTCTGAATTGTCGACTATCAAAATGGCCGACAGTTAAGAACAAGGGAGGTAAATATTGTAGATGTAGGAACTATATGTATTGAAACCAGCTACAAAACACAGATGTAAATGTGAACATTACATGATACTTAGTGAATACAATACAACCTCTTCACAGCAACACCCTTCGAGAGATGCACAGTTTGGCTGTTGTTGAGAGTTGTTGCTCTAGACAGGTTAAATTGTTAGTAAATTCTTCTTACAAGAAATTGTCTGTTGCAAGGTGGAATTTGCTTAGCAGAGGGTCTGCTCTGGATAAGTTGCACTGTTACTTAAAATCATGCTTACAGAGTTCTCTATGTTGCGCATATATACACTTAACAAAACTTACAAGTGTGCACCTTTTTAATGTCGAATCACTTTTTTATTGATTAACATTTCTACACGAAATTCTGTATATTTGCTATGTGTAGATCTGAATTCTCGGGTCTTATTAGACATTTATAAGTTAATCCGAAGTCGAAGTTGAGTTCTTAATCCGACACAGAGACCGTGTTACAAAGGGGTCATCTCAAAACAAAATTTATATTATAGACCAAAGTTAATCCGATAACGATTTTAATTAATAGTTGTCATATCGATTTTGTCAAAATGTTTTGTATGAAAATGTAACTTAAATACCAGGAGTGTCAATCCGGATAGGGTGTTACTGGTAAACGCCACAATGCCAATATCCAGGTATAAAACAATTGCTGGTGAAATTTACTACAGTCGATTTTGGGGCAATAACTATATAAGATATTTAGGAACATGGTACACATTTATTTCCATTTGTTTCCTACGACAAACACGTGCTGCACAAGTGTTTACAACATAGGCTAATAAGTTCCTTCAGTGTCGCCATAGTGACCCTATAAGTATGTGACACTTTAAATATACAATCGCATGTTCAACAAGAACTCGATATTTACGCATTCGGCGGTTGATTTTTAAGCATTTACGCCGCATTTCTCCGGTCTTTCTGCCTAGTTGTGCTGTTGTATATGGAGTCATAACTGCCCTGCGTTCAGTTACGGCTATCAGTGGAAAACGTTTTGTGTTGTGTCCCTTGCTCACCGTATCACATTGAATGCACATGGGAACCAAATTGCAAAACGTTTCAAAACGATATGGCCGATAGCTGTAACTGAACGCAGGGCTGGTCCACAGTTCGGATAAATTTTGTCTCAAAGTAAGTAACACTCATCTGGAAACATTAAGTCGTTGCCTACTCGACGCATCAACCCAAACTGTTGGGCATCGTTTGTATGACCGAGAAATCCGCTTTTGACTTATCAATATCCCCATAGGTGTCTACAATAACCTGGGTATGAATTGCATTGTAGCGTCTGTGTCCAGAATAATATTGCACCTGTGACTCAGTTTCAGGTCTATATATCCTGTGAGATGTGCCATATATTGCATCAAGGGCATGGGGAAGTTCTAACCATATCCCTTGCATTGCTAGCCATTTGTCTACAGTTGGCCAACATACGTATGAGCTCAACTTTTCATGCAAGATTGGAATAATCCGAAAATTGTAGCCAGCATATGGTATGTTGTGTATGACCTCAGACAGGTCAAACAAAGTAAAATGCGGTATCGCACAGAAAGTATATATTACGCGGTCCATTTCGGTGTCCGCACGTAACGTAGTGGAGGCAACAGCGATCCATAACCAGTGATGTGTTGATGGCACGATAAAACGACAATAGCACAGTTCCGTTGATAATCAATTTTAATAACAGTGAATAAAGTCTGCAGAGTAATAATAACTTTCACAGAAAGTATATTTAATAATAGTCACTAAGTGAAGTTTCAAATACACAAAGTTTTAGAGTTTAAATCACAAAGAAAACACAAAGTAAAAATAGTCACAAAGTAAAAATAGTCACAAAGACAAATGTCACTTAGACAATTTCCTAAAGTATCCTGATCACTAATCATATTTCTTTTTATATTTTATGTCTTAACAAATTACCCGCGAAAGAGAGGAGGTGTCATGCGTAAATCACGTGATTCAAATTAACAAATGAAATGGCGGTTTTAACAAAATAAAGGATCAATGGGCGGGATCTTCATTATTACCTAATACATTTTAAAAAGTCTTTGTCTTACCTAGAGACCGTTTCCCCGTAGAAGCCACATAAATGTTACGTCGAAACCATAGACGCGTATTTTTCTATCAATTAGGTAATTAAACTGTCGATTCAAATATACTTATATAGATAAAGATAATCATACAGTTGTATCTGTCATCGATTTACAGCCCAAACGCTTACGAGTACTTAATAGTGTCTATCATCACAAAGAAGATTAATAAGTCATGATAATGCGTTGCTATAATTTTCTTGAAATACCCAAGTTACACAAAGAAGGTTTATAAATCATGGTAACAAAATAACTATCAAAATCTGAGGAATTGATATAAATCATGAAAACAATTTGACACTAAAATTGTTAAATTTTAGCCTTGTAATAACTATGTTCTCGTGTAATGCTCAGTGACATGAAGTTTGCAAGGTCTATAAGAGTCTCGACTGTTTCGCCGATGATTTGCTAAAATTGATACCTGTTACTGGAAAAATCACCGAAAACGTACATCTCTTGTTTGATAAGAATGTTTATCTGAATTGAAAAGTCGATGCTGAATATCCGTATCTGGTGATGGGGCAAGCTAGCCATTGCATTGATCATGGAAATAATGTTTTATATATTCTGTATGCTCTGGTGGTGGCTGAAGAATAGTGGAGAGCATAACCAACAACCTTTCCTTTATAGACCCGTCGTCCATCTTAGTCTAGATAATGAAATTATGAAATGTCTCTGCAAGTAGTGTACTGTATATTGGATCGATTTAGATGAGGCTGTTTTGTGATACTATGTGCTGATGTATTAATGTTTACATACTGACCAAAGTAGGTCAATTGATTTATTAAAGATATAATATTTGTATTATATTGTTATGTTTCTGTGCCCCGAAAACCAAATTTGTTGTGTAACTATGTCCTTGATAAAATTAGTTTTGAGATCACCCCTTTCTAATATCGTCTCTTTCACGGATTTAGATCTCAACTTCGGATTCGGATTAACTTATAAATGTCTATTATGAACAAAACGTAATAAAACAGAAACTTACTGCCCCTCACAAGAACCATAACAATCAAGGGAAGTAATTCAGCTTTATTAAGTTGAGCTATAAGTTGGTGTTGTCTCCCTTAAGAAACACAAGACAAAGTACATACAAAAGAATGGTCACATCTGAAACATACATATATTGTCAAAAATACGTCATAATATATATATATACGGATACTGTAAATATCATTTCAATATAAAAATATGATCTATTGTAAAGTAAACAAAATTTTTAAACGTTCACTTGGAATAAGAACAGAAACAAATGTACACATTTTTGGCTATTGAACAGACGGGCAACCGGAAACATATAATTTTCCAAATTTTATTCAAATTGAATAATTCATTTACTTGTCGAATCGGATTACCAGCATCAATCATACCGACGGCCCTGGTGCGCTCTTCAGTGGTCATTCTCGTCATCTTTTCTATTGTTCGTATTGGACATACAACGTGGATTGCATTGCAATGAAATTTACCGCTTACTACACAGTACACGTGATCCTCGTGCCAAAAGTTAAAAATCGTACTCACCGTCACGCGTGGTCAACCATGACGATAAATAGGTATTTTCTTCGTGAAAGTCGAGAGTGTATAAACTAAGTTAAGATAAGTCGATAGTAAACACGACCGTATATACCCACTTTCCAATACATGTAAAGCAGCTTACGGTCATTATCATGCCTATTATCTTCAGGTTTAGTATTCAATTTTGATGAAATATCGCTAAAAGTAGACAATAGCGATAGCTCAATTGGTAGCGCTTCCAATAGATATGGTGTGAGTTCGAGACACATTCCTGCCTCCCATTTTTTATGGACAATATTAATTTTATCCCTTACTCAGCGCTTGTCAATTACTTGTTGTTTGTCGTTTCTGTCTGTTTATTTTTGTTTTCTTGTTATCGTCTAATTGCTTTGTCGTTAAATCAAACGAGTTAAATGATAGCTATACATGTATAGCGTCCTCGCTAAAATGTTCATTTGAACCCCTTACGTTTTTCGAAGTAGCCATATCAATTTTGTTCCATATACTGTGAGTGTGTAGCGATAAATGTACATGTAAATCTACTGAACGATGATATCGTGCACTTTAAAAATCATGAAACCATATCGTTATTAGTGAAAACTGAAAAGCTTATAAATACACATGCTATACAATGCTTTTAATTAATGATATTCGAGCGAACATTTATTAGTATAAGTCGTGTAAGTACAACTGTAGATGACCAACGAGAAATATAATATTGTAATGAAAAAAAAAAAACTACCTTCCGATAGTCTCGAACTAGGTCCCAAAACTAAAACACTTAATTAGCTTTGTAAGGCGCGGGCTCGCTACCATCTGAGCTAACACTGCTGTCAGTTTTGTGAAATCAATATCACAATAAATAGCTTTGCTTGTTATTTAATTTACCTATTTTGACCAATAAAGGTGGCCAAATCATGTAAACATTGCATGACGTCACTCTCAACTTATCGTGGTATAACTAAGTTAAGATAAGTCGATAGTAACACGACCATACCCACTTTCCAATACATGTAAAGCAGCTTATGGTCATTATCATGCCTGTTATCTTCAGGATTAGTATTACATTTTGATTAAATATCGTTCAAAGAAGACAGTATCGATAGCTCATTTGGTAGCGCTTTTCTTTGATTTGTATTTATTATATGGACGATTAGAAAATTTGTTCAGTGTATAATCATTTTCAGAAACAATTGACTACAATCGAGCAACACGTGTATTCATCATCCCACTATAACTGGAACAAACGGAGGCTGTGTGCGTTCTATAGCTCTATCCAAGTATCCAGCTTCACTGACCTTCACCTTCCAGATAAACATATTCGGATTCCCGGACTTGAAATTCATTTGGTACTTAGCAAACCTATTTAACTTGTTCGCCACGAACCATAAATCAGTTCCATTGAATCCAAAAGTATCAACCCAAACAACGGAAGAACTATTTGACACAACGATATCTTCAGACGACAAATCAGCTATTCTATTTTTTGGAACAGTCACCTTGACGACGGCATTTTGTTCAAAGGCAGCGTAAAACAATGACCTTTGACCGCAAACCATGCCGTCCGATCCGCCCATTTTGTTTCCGACCAGGGTCACGTTGTTAGCGAAATCCGAACCAAAATCCCGAAGAATCCTCGTGGAAACAACAAAAAGTCGGCGATCTGTAAGAGTACTATAGTACACGTACTTGAAATCAGCCGAAATGGCAATACCATCTATCGGAGCAGATATGAGGTGCTGTTGATCAGGTAACAAAGGTTTTGCTAGCATGTTGTCATGGCGAAAAAAGTATGAATGGTCGTTACCATAATCGTATACATATAACCTGGCATCTGCTGTATCAGTTATGTAAGCATATCTCGCTCGTCCATCCACATAGTCCAGCACAATGTCGTTCATGAAATTTGAAGAAGGGGAAACCACTGTAGGAGGAAACACATGTTGCCTTACGGTTTTATTAGTCTGCAAGTCAAGAATGATTAACTTTGGGGGGCATTCATTATGTGGTGTAGACGCTTGATCTCTCGTGCTCACTCTTCCGGTGTCGATGATCCACATGTAACCGGTGTTTGGATCAATCTCCATGCTCTGAACATACTGCAAGGCGTTACAATCGCCTATTCGATTCATTTCCCATGTAGGGAATGGTTGTAAGATAGCGGAACCAGCCATATCAGGAACCAACACGTTTAATGTAGCTGGAACTCCCATTCTGAATCTCGGAACTGTGACGTACACATCGGATCCAGCAATTTTTATACCTGTTATGATGTTATTCTCCACTATGTATTCACCTGAATTGATCGCTGATTGTCTTTGTGAATCATTTATCCATACATAGTCAACTTTATCTATTTGATAAACAATTTCACCATCGTATGAACAAGAAGCGTAAATTGCAAAATTTAAGATAAATAAAATAATCATCACACTGGACATTTTACTTGCCATGTTGCCCAAATGACTTAGGTTATCGTGTCGGTATACATACACTGTATATATATATGTGTGTGAAATCGTGTCTGTTTCTGAACTCTACACAACATACGCTCATGACAACATGGGTATTTCATTAGGAGATTGCTGTATTCAGGACTTTATTCGTATTTACTCACTGGTACCTGTGAACAGTCAAAAGATAACAGGGTTCTCACTGGGATTTGAAATCAGGTGTCCAAAGCCATAGTTTTGATAACGTTGCAGTATGTCAATGCAATGTCAAAGAAATGTTGCCAGTGCCCAGAACTGCAGTATAAATATATTTATAGATAACTGGCAACACGAATCTTATCTAGTTAACTACTTATTATGGTACATATTATGTGAAATTCGCAAACCATAACTAGATAACTCGTTAGTGTAATACATCATAAAAAGGTAAGAGGTGGCAGTTCTGGGCACTTTCAAGCCTGTTTCTAGTCTTATGATATTTATCTTACCGAATATGTATCACGAATATTAACTAGATAGCTAGATAATTATCGCAATAATTAAGTGGTTAACGCGAAACAATAAGTGAGTTGTTATACGTGGTTATATATAGATTCTATTGTGTAGTTAAGTACTCATACACTTGGCCTCTTTTCGTAAGCCTTAGTCGTACATAAACTGAAGGTTCTAAATACGTGTTTGTTGTGGAATTGTATTGTAAAATATACGTACATTTCGAGTGAAAAATTATCTTGAAAACCTCTTCGTGTTTTCATATTGTAGTTAGCGCTTTTTGCCATTGACTAGATTCCTTTGTGGGTGATATCACTACCATTCTGGTAATCAGACAATCTCATTAAAACCAGCTCCAGTAGCACGCTCCTATACTTTACGCTAACTGGCAGCGGAAAGTGATGGAGCTAAAGTTAGGGGCTGATTTCAATGAGATTGGGTAATCAGGTATCCACTTGAGAAAACCCACAAAAGTCATAGAATAGTTGTATTTATTTTTGCTAATTAGTCCAGACCCTAGAGTCTGTAAACTGCTTTGTTGCTTGCAGTTGCTACAGGATATACATTTTTGTGAAATATATGTTCGTGTTTGATTTCCAGTACATTGAAAAAAGATGAATATTTATCTGATTTTCTACGATGCTCCTGTGGCACACGCAACAGATTTCTGCAACAAATGAGACACTGATAGTAGAAGTTCTCAACACATTAAAACAAATATCCGGACGTACGGATAATCTTGAAGGTATGTATTATGTTCATTTGAGCGCTGCTGTACGGTTTCCAGCTTCTTGTTTAAATGACGTCATTTCCAGAAAACGTCACATGTGACGTCACCATGTACTGACAATAAATAATATTTGCCCCATATGGCAAATTGAAAACGAATTGACCATATGGAGTAAATATTGTGTCCTGCTTTCAAATAGTGACATTACATGCTGCGTTTTCCTGAAACGATGTTATTAAAAGAAGAGGTTGGAAATTGTACAGCGGCGCTCATTTATAGTTTCTTTGGGAACTATGCACATTCATTGACTGTTTACGGAATAACTTTGAACGCCTGAAAAAAATCCATAGTGCAAGAGTGATGTGGAAACTACGTTAGTGGATAGTATTGCATGAACTATTGAATTGATGTTTGTACATATTGTATATTGATTCAAACGTTTAAGGGTCATTGCTTATAATAATTCATAATTACATAAATATGTTAATACACAATTCAGTAGCAACTGACGTACAAATGTAACTTATGCACTGGCCGAAGTCGGATTCATACACAAAATCATAAAACGACGCATTGAAACCTTCATACACTTCGATCTGTATGAACGAATACGTAGAAATGTTTTTGTGTAATATTTGAGCCGGTATCCAACTTAACATGTATTACATTTTAAGAAAAACTGGACAGTATGGCTGATGACGCAAACAACATGGACGAGTTATATGGTAAGTATATAGTTATCGTACTTACGGTTTTAAATGTACTACATAACAAGTTGATGCTAGGTATGTGATGTTGTGTGTTCAATGACCAAGGGTAAGGTTCATGTTAGGTTTACGTCAAATGGTGCATACAGTGTATTAGGCCTACCAACACTAAATCCTCCAATCTCCTACGCTGTGATCTCCCCTTACAGTTATCGGTTATTGCTGTACTGCAAGGGAAGATAACTGCTGGGTGGAGTTTGTAAATCCTCGCATAACAATGGAAGAGTTAGCTCCCTAAACATTACAGTAGACTGGCAACCGGACCAAAGTCTGAACATGCAACACAAAATTATTACCGCTGTGATGGGTGCGACTGAGTGACCCCTGTCAGTACTAGCCACTAGATCGTCGTACAAAGCCTCTTCCAAATGCAGGATGAGACCCCTTGATAGTCTATATCTCTCTATAACTTCGATGTCTCGCATATCATCAATAGATAAATTAGAAATTTTCTTGCACGAACATTTCGCTCGGCTCGCCGGCGTCTGTGGCGTAAAACGACCGCCATGCCATGTACGAAGTTTTCTTGCGATATGTACTTACCTTTCGTAGAAAATGTTCGTACATTTACGAATTCGTACGTGCGAACTTCTTACGAATTTTTTAATAAAACACCTACGAATTCTTACATAGTTCGTACGAAGTAAGAACGATAAAAACGTTCGTACGAAGTTTAATAAAACGCCCCCTGCACTGGAAAAATAGAACTAAACAGATAAAAGAAACCCGTACCATTAGATCAAAGGGCGAATGCTCATCCAGGGCCGTTGCAAAGGTTTGTAAGATATGTACGCAATCACTATATATAGAGGTCCGCGGGTCTGCTCCCCGGAAAAGGAAAAATGCCGTTTTCTAACACATCTGTGGTGTAATCTAGAGACAATTTCTAAATAAATAGTCAAGATTGAAGTGTTGTATTATGTACAGGGTGTTAAAAAAATTGGTTCACAAAGTTTAAATTTTGATAAAATGAAAATAATGCTGTGTACACTGGCTTTATTTCGCATCATGAAAGCTAGCCTACTGCTTTTTCATGAATATCTGTTTTATTTAGAACTCCCACGCAGAATTAAACTATTGGCCCAAAGGGACATAGATAGGACGAGCGTTTAAATCAAATACTAAAATTCAAACTTTGTGAACGAACTTTTTTAACACCCTGTATATTCAGAAATTGTATATCCTAAAATCCAAATATGCTGATCATTGCGAGAGACGAGCGCCTCACACTATGCTGTTTTATTGCATTTTATATAGAGAGCTCTACGAATTTCTTCAACGATTGAGAACTTTGTGTACGCGACTGCGTACTTTGCGTATATGTAGCTACGCGCCTGTCATCCACTAAAGCGCTTGTTGAAATGTTCAAACATATTACTGTTTGTATAATATGTTGTGAAACATGCACTTTAGTAACACAGATTCCAATGACTCGACACTTTTTATTGAACTTCCACAGCAAACTGGTAATAAGTACATACATTATGCAATCAGATGTTGGCTTTCAATGGGAGTTTTTTTACAATATTCACTCTTTAAACCGCAAGGTTCTGACAGCATTTACATTTTACTTCACATACATAAAATGTTTGATCCAGAAATTGAACTGCGTATGCGCTGAAAACATCGAATGTATTACTTGATAAGTACGAAAACGAACACATGTCGTGAGTTCAAACCTCACCATGGTTACGACTGGGCTTCCAAGATGACACCAGGACTGGTTTCCCAATGTGATATGTTCAAATAAGTGTTAGTGTCTATATTACAATCGAGGTGATACATATTGGTAAAAACAAAAAAATATACATTCAATGCATCAGAGTCTCCACCTAAAATCTTTTTTTTTCATTTTGTTAAGGGTTAAACTTTTAATGCAATAATAAGAACGTATTTCTTGCATTAATTTATTTCTTCCTACATTAATTTCCCCCCGCAGTGGCACGGCGACCAGTAATTACAACGAAGAAAACTACAGTGGACACAATAATACATAGCATACTAAAAACAAATGCTAATTTGTCCACAGCAACACTAACATCTTTCCACGACACTTTGTCTTCATATGGAGAGTTCCCTTCTTTCTCCTCCCTAATGCCAGCACTAGACGTTCCCTGGACGTTACGAACATCAACTGGCAAGTCTTCAAACTTCTGACAGTGCTCCTCGCTCTTGTCGCGAGCGAATGTATTCGTATCGTACACTGCTTGGATTACATGGACCGCATCAGACCCATTATATTTCATTTGCGTTTTGTTGAATCTTAGCCGGTTTCCGTTTGTGTTTATAGCGTTGTCAACGTTACCTCTCAACGGTTTGAAGTCCTTGTTGACTGGTGTTGTTTTATTTTGCCGTTTTCGAGTTTTGCAAAGCCAACATCGCGTCACACAACGCCAGAATATGCCTACTGTTTCTTCTTTGTCACGATGATATATCCTCAAACTGGCTATGTTTGCTATGGCAGCAAACATGTTTATAACAAGAAGGCATACTATGTAGTAACTAAAATATGACATTGGATTTGACGTTTTCGGCAGGTTTTCGCCGACGATTGTCAGGAAGACCGCAACAGCTAAAAGCATAGTGATGCTATAGGATATTCTCTCACCGCTTTCGGCAGGAATCCAAAACACAACAACACTCATAACAGCCATGAATAGAATCGGCAACAAAACATTTATAACAACGAAGTGTGGTTTTCTTTCCAAAACAATGGTCATCGTAAGTCCCGAGGAATATGGATGAATTTTCACACTGGTGTCTGTACAATCCCATATGCCATTGGGTATGTAATGCGTCTGAAGAGCTTTGTCATAAGTTAATTTTATATTCACTTCGTTGGCTAATGTACCCCATGTTGAAAACACTACATCGCATCTGTGTCGGTCCCAAGGGTAATAAGTAACGTCCACGTTACATTTAGAGGACACTATCCCACCAGGAAAGAAAATAGCTTCACCATTCGAATTATACTGAATATCCATCCAGGTGTTTTCAAATCCTATTTTTTCAAAGTTTGTCACACAGGTTGTGAGAACAATAATCGGCGACCAAACCAGTGCATTATTAATTTTTATGTTAGCAACTCCCCCGTAATCTTGTGGGTCCCATGTCATTATTTCATCAGTCCAGCTAAGGTAAAATATCATCGCAATTGATAGCTCTCCATCTACTTCGTCAAATCTTGTAATTGTTACTAAGTCAATTGCAAGTTCTACTTCGACAGCTTCTGACTGATTAAGTCGCGGACGAATCATGCGATTGTTCTTTGCTAGTTTGTCATTTATCAAAGTTCTTGCATCGTCGAATGTTGAGCAAATCATGAAACGGAACAAGTTATGAAGGCATAAACAAACAAGTAGTGCCTTCATCATGGTCACCTGTTGGTCTTTTATCTACAGTATAACATCAAATCCGTATCTTTCTAAAATAGAAAATGATCCCTGTATGATTAGATATTATCGGTGACAATGTTACGTGTCATCCCGTACATACAGCCCATGGTTGACACACTTGGGGTTGCGATATCGAATCAGGGGCGATGTGTTATCACGGTTCGATATAATGAGTTGACTGAATGTAATATAAATTATGCAATTCGTGCTATGGCCTCATGATGGGAAGTTGTCAATTGCTAAGCGAGTCTTGTGTGAAATAAACTCATTTGGCAGTTGTAGACTGGTTTCCAGTTGTTTCATGATGAAATAAGATGTTTCTGTCAACTTTAAAGTGTTTATTACAAAACGGGTTGAGTCTCAAAAAATGGTATTACAAAAGGGGTTCTTTAAAAGTATGTATTTAATGGTCGAGTTTTCCTTTTATGTCTTGTGAAATAAGACTCATTTTATAGTTGCAGACTAGTTTCCAGTTATTTCATGATCAAATAAGACGTTTCTGTCAACTTTGAAAATGTTATTACAAAACAGGTTTTTATTACAAAACGGTTTGTAACATGGCCTCATGATGGGAAGTTGTCAATTGCTTAGCGAGTGCTGAGCGCAATTTTGCATTCACTTTTCCAAGCTGAGTGTGAATTAGATCGGTGTGGAAATATCAATTTTAACTGTTACCCAACTTCAGATTCACACTTAAATATCAGATTCACACTCCAACCAAGCATTACAATCTTTATAATTCACAGATAAAATGTCAAACGCGTACATTTTTGCAACACCTCCACAGCTGCTCACTCTTAACCAACAACGTCTCTTAGTAAAGCAACCGTATTAATCACTGTATGGAAACTCTGTACGCCAAAAAACCGCGGCAATTTCAAGATGGCGGACATGAAATGATGAAAAAGTAAGTGCATTTGTTTTTGGTCAGATCTTTTTAAATATGACTTCCTCGATTATAAATTGTTTATGAAATAAAAGAGCTTGAAATTGGGAATTAACGGTTATTAGTCATTTTTGATCGAACCGTAGCATCTTCATGTAATGTTTAGCTGAAGACGATATTTTCAGAAAGTTTAAAAATGAACCGAGAGACCGACAGAAAATTGGCGATTTTTTGCTCTCAAATGAATGCCTCTATTAATCTACTTGGATATATCTATGAAAACGGTCAAGCCCTTCACACATGACTATTGTTTTACCACTAACACTCGCTAAAATAGATGTTTTGAAGGTTTGAAATTTGGCGTACTGTACGCCGCGGTTCAACACGTAAACAAACCACTGTACGCCGCGGCACAAGATATTTCTGTACGCCGCGGTATCATACATCAGGCAAAAAATCTGTACGCCGCGATGCAAAATGGAAGAAAGCACAGTCCACTTACCAAAAGGATGAAAGAAAACGTTACATGTATTCTAGATAGAATGCCTAATCTACATGATCATATTACTGTTGTTTGAAGTTTGAATTATTTCTTAAATGTTCAGCTTTTCCTGAATCGTGCAAGTGTTACTTTATTTCGCAGATTGTTTATTTAAGGTAATCATTATCTAATTTCAGATTTCTCAGCGACCTTTTGATACATTTGTAGAAATACATCATCTGCTGTTTCGGTGCTACGACTCTAGGTTATATTTAAAAGGTGAGAGATCTATTAATAAATGAAACCTTTACGTATATACATGTGTATATCTGTCTAATTTCTATTCAAAGTCATGTCTTATACTTTATTGTTACGCAGTAAAACGATACATTACCTAAAGCGTTGATATAATCTTTTAAACATCTGTAATCATTAACTTTGACAATAATTTCTTCCAAGCAGTTAGAAGTCGCCTGTAATTTAGTATTTGTTGGGGTCCAGCAAATTCCTTTGCTCGAAACTATGACGAAAGACTTACCTTGTTGTTTTTACTGTTGCCTTAACTAATTTTTGCATATGTGAATAAAGCAGCTCACTGTTTTCCTTATATTCCATGTTTCAGTAATCAATTACTTTGACAAGCCCTGTAGAAGTATAGGTGAACATTCTAAAAATCTGGAAAAGGGTGGACAAATTTGGGCCTGCAAGAAATCCCCTGCCAGTGTGAGAGCATCACAGAACGTGTGAATCAAAGATTTTGCGACATGTTAGACGTGCCCTTAAGCCGGACTTTGAAGTTCAATGAACTTTTATCAACGGTGTTTGGCTGCAAACGATGTATCTCAGATGTCTATTGTGTAGAATTTTATTTGCATAGTTATAGTACTCTTTCTTACATTTAAATCTTGCTTATAAATGCCAATGTGTCGGACTCGTACATGAGTTATAAATGTTTTCAAAGTCATTTCACACATATTGTTAAATAATAAAATTAAACACTGGTTGTTGCTAACAGTTTTTACAGTTTTATTTACCAGTAGACTAACAGATCGAGCCTATGTTCGCACCCAGTTACCCTTAATCGACAAGGAACCGAAAAACATGACGCATGACTATTAAAAATAGATGGTTGTTTTTAAGCAAAAACATGTTTCCCTGATGGCAGTTTGTCAGTAATTGTAATACTGATACAGGATGTAAGAATACAATATTGAGAAAACAAGAAATATCAGTCCATCACTGTAAATGTATAAAAAACACAAAAGGGCCATTATTCAATGAAAAAATTGTCTGAGCGGAACGAAACGACAAGGTTCACAACTACACTAGATGCTTATAAATCCTGTGAAGTTTGGTTGAAGTCCAACCAGCCGTATTGGAGCTCAGACAAGCTAAAAGTGGGCAGACGGACAGACAGACGCCGAAGAACAAACAATATGTCTCCCTGGGAAATGGGAGACACAATAATGATTTTGTTTGGTCATGACGGGTTTAAGCTCATCTGAGCATATAATCAGGTGAGCTATTTTCACGGTAATAACCGTTTGTGACTCTTCCGTCTGTCAACCTTTTTATTCAAACAACATATCCTAAATAATTAACAATTTACAGTTCAACCTCCCTCAATACTCCCTGAAGAGTAACACCTATATTCAAAGACAACCGTTATCTTTCCGGAATGAGTTATTCTTTAATATAGTAACCTCTATTTAACTATTTCTTTTCAACAGACACAACTGGTCTTTCTGTAGCGAGTTTTAAATGAATTTCTAAATGTAAACTTCAAAAGTCTCCTCACAAAACCATTGCTCACACTGATTTCCCATTGAAAGCAGTACACTCTGAAGTACTGATATAACGTATGCTTCCTAAGTTTATGATTTGGTTAAGTGTGAATTTAAAAAGAAAGCGCCGATATGTGAAAATATTCATATTTATTGACAAAATTTGTGTAATTCGAGAAAAACGTATAAATTACGAAAATTAGGTTGACAAAAGTGTAACCTAAAAGTCATTCATAAGTCATAATCACAATCAGCATATTGGGATATAAATAAAAGCAATAAACATTCGTATGTTTAACAAACGTCACAAGTAACATCCCGATGCGGTGTAGTTATAAAGCAAATCACAACGGTATAAGAATTCATTTCTCTTTTTCTCAACTTCAATATTTTGTTTGGATGGTCAATGTTGCAAGCTGGAAACAGTCTTCTGCTTCTCCGGTGTATTCACAGTAGTAGCAAATGGAAAACATTCTGAAACATTTAAACAAATTTCATTACGGACCACAATTAAAACGAATGCGAGTCCATAAAACCGTGAGTAAAATGTACCAGTAAATGTACAACGCTTAGAAAAGTATAATATAACTACTATTATCGTGCGACTACTAACTCCTTATAAGTTAAAAATTAATAATGCTTGGAAGATTAAATCAACGTTTTAGGGAATGAATCGATTACATGTGTAACACTCCTACTGTTTTACCGTTGTTCAATAACAAAACATGAAAAAAGTATTATGAAATATGAATTACTTAAAATGGAGATTAAACAGATATACAGATAATCGTTCCATTTATAAATATATTTTCAAAATCAATATCCTCACCTTCTCAATAGGGGTTTGAGTCACGGAAACAGCAAGGGGTGAATTTCTACAAATGTAACAAAAAGGTCACTGAGAAATCTGAAATTAGATAATGAATACCTTAAATAAACAATCTACGAAAGAAATAGACACTTGCACGATTCAGGAAAAGCTGAACATTTAAGTAAGAATTCAAACTTCCAACTGCAGTAATATGATCATGTAGATTAGGCATTCTAACTAGACTACATATAGCGTTTTCTTTCATGATTTTGGTAAGTGGACTGTGCTTTCTTCCATTTTGCACCGCGGCGTACAGATTTTTGGCTTGATGTATGATACCGCGGCGTACAGAAATATCTTGTGCCGCGGCGTACAGTGGTTTGTTTACGTGTTGAACCGCGGCGTACAGTACGCCAAATTTCAAACCTTCAAAACATCTATTTTAGCGAGTGTTGGTGGTAAAACAATAGTCATGTGTGAAGGGCTTGACCGTTTTCATAGATATATCCAAGTAGATTAATAGAGGCATTCATTTGAGAGCAAAAATCGCCAATTTTCTGTCGGTCTCTCGGTTCATTTTTAAACTTTCTGAAAATATCGTCTTCAGCTAAACATTACATGAAGATGCTACGGTTCGATCAAAAATGACTAGTAACCGTTAATTCCCAATTTCAAGCTCTTTTATTTCATAAACAATTTATAATCGAGGAAGTCATATTTAAAAAGATCTGACCAAAAACAAATGTCACTTACCTTTTCATAATTTCACGTCCGCCATCTTGAAATTGCCGCGGTTTTTTGGCGTACAGAGTTTCCATACAGTGTTAATGTTTTCGTTCTAATAATTGCTACCAATTAAACTTCTGTAAAAAACAACTTCTCAACAGCAGCCAAACTTTGCGTCATTCAATATTGCACTGTCTATGTAATTGTGTATGGCACGTGTTCTCATAATTGATAATAATTGATAAGTATATACTCATTTAAAAACGCACCATTTTAGTACTGCGAAATGTTTACAAAGCGTCATTTTATTGCATTTTGAAACTCTATTTATATGAAAATACCTGTTGATTGTAATGCGATATAGCATACATGTTGCAAAAACACGAAATACTAGTGTGTAATGTCCATATCTTGTAAACCTCTTGTAAGTCCATGCAACTTGAAAAAATATTTATTATGCGTTTCTAAATATACTGAGTATATAAGTTAATTTAGAAAATAACTGAGGACTATTAATATGATTAACGAAGGTGTTTCTAAAATTAAAAATAAGCAGGCACTCTCTCTAAAAATAAGCATTTATATTTGAAACAATTATTTAGAAAAACGAATGGATCAGCGCAAGGAAACCAACATTCTGTAAATGGGCTGCCAATACGGGTAGGAAATTATACCAAAACATGAGGAGGGCGTCAATTTTAATTTAATTGAATGGGAACAGAAGAACTAAAAAAGAGGATCAAGATTTGCAAATGTAGCCCACGGAAATATGTAGCCAGTAATTGTCACAATAACGGTTCCTAAAATATAATCATATAACGATAGGAAATACTTGACTTAACAGGAACAAATTGGACGCGCAGTGGTGGAGGGTAGAGCGTCTGACTCCTGGGCCAGTAACACAATTGGAGGCGCAGTGATCGAGGGTAGAGCGTCTGACTCCTGGGCAAGTAACACAATTGGAGGCGCAGTGGTGGAGGGTAGAGCGTCTGACTCCTGGGCCAGTGACACAATTGGAGGCGCAATGGTCGAGGGTAGAGCGCCTGACTCCTGGGCCCCTATTCACAAACGTGTTGAGACTTAATCTCAGACTTAGGCTTTAAAATGGTAAATATTCATATTGTTCCTACACTATTATTATACAATATATTTTGCTAAAACGTGGCAAAAGTGTAGAGTGAGTAACAAAAAATACTCAGGCAAAATATCATCCGTTTAAATATAATGAAAACGAAATGCTTGTAAATTTAACTTTTGCAATTTTAAAGTCTAAGTCTGAGATTCAGTCTTAAAACGTTTGTGAATACGGGCCCTGATCCGATAGTCGTGAGTTCGAGCCCCACGATGAGCGGGGTTTGATCACGAACTTCACAATCCCTTAATTTGGCGCAAGTACTGGTTGGTAGCCAGGAAACAGTCATCGATAGTGATTAGTATAAGTTGTAAGAACTTGTTTTAAACTTAAACATTAACCAAAATTGTAATATTACGACAATGTAAATTTTACTTACGATTCTAGAATACGATTCTAACCGGCATACACCATTACGACTGTTAACGAAGTAGATAGGTTATATAAATGACCGCAATCGGGTAACTCGCTGATTTAAACGCTGAGCAAATCCGCGGTAATGGACATGATCATTTAAATGAAATGTTGCTTAACAATTAATAGACGAACGAATGGTGGTATACACCGGTCAAACAAGTGTTAAAAGTGAATTGTTCTATTACATTAGCAGTAAATGGAATATATTGATTCCACTTAGTCAACGAATCAAACTATTGAGTCGTCCATTTAGTTACGACGATTTTGTATTACGTTTTGTTAAACTGCTATGTCCAATCAAAACAAGACAATGCCAACACTCACTGGTTAATATTGATTTACTAAGACAAATAACTAATTCAACAATACAAATGTAGTACACTTTGTCTAGGTCTTTGATGTCATTAGTCCATATATTTACTCACCCAATGCTCTAACGCATCCATTTTAAAATTGATATAATTTTCTGAATTCTGTTCGAAATGTTATGAATATTCAGATCTCTGATCCCATAGCATAATTCTTTAAATCCGTTCGCAGAAATTGTATTCGATGTTAAGTGCATCCATGCGGAAAGAATGCTCGAATTGCGATATTTTTGACTTGCTGCTTTTACTGACTGTCTTTCATGTGATTTCTAGTCCTAAATGTGTTGTTTTGATTACTGTCGCTGAAACGTAATGCTTTGAGCGAAAGTGGTCCAAAAAGAAAATTGCGAGGACAAAGGTTGAAGATATTGGCATGTTTTAATCTTAATGATCATAAAATCGAGCAAAGCGATCCGTCATTTTTTATTTCATCTTTGGATTAAATGCATTACTGATAAAATATACAAAGTTGAAAGGAAATATCTCCGTTAGAAAAAATTGGCCTTTTTGTTGGATACGCCTTTAACCGCACGCGTCATGCGGGGGATTAGGTCGTTAATTGGTAATGGTATTTTAATCAGTACGTGTCACGCTAGCGGTTATACTTTATTAGAATATGTACCAAAAAACTAGCATGTATATTTATTTGAATATGTACCAAAAAACTATCATGTATATTTATTTTCCTGATTTTCCTACTACGCCAAAGTCTTTAAATATATGTTTTGTTGTCAAAATAACATAATATTACGAAAGAAACGCGAAAATAGCGGTAAACAATAATGAACTTTTAATGAACTCGATTCCCGGTAGCGCCAGTGACCGATTTTTCGTGTTTCTCAAACATGACTTTATTTTATATCATTCTTTTTTGCGTCTATGTAGTAATTGCTCAATTAAAAAAATCAACTATGTTGTGTTCTGTTGTGTTCATAATAACACCAAAAAAGTCAACTTAAACAGTTAGTATTATAACGTAAGCAATAGCTACTTAAATAGTAATTGAACAAACAATCATAAATAGTCACTCACAAGTACACCTCAACACACTATCTATATATTGTATTGTATGCAAACACACATTAAACATTTGTTTCGACAACTTTTCATGACAATCTGTGTCGTTTCGTCCAGAAATCGTATAATAGAATAAATACATGTTTCTAGCTTCAAGCGTTTTTTCTATTCTGGAAATAAAAGATAAACAAACACAAATGTACTCATAACATGACAAAATGGCATTTTGGAACATACTAAATAATATGTATCTTGTATAAATATCATTTTTCTACTCGGGAAATAAAAGATTAACAAATACAAATGTACTCATAACAGGATAACAAAACATTTATCATTATTTGAATTTATCATAACATCTAAATATCTTTTACATAAAACGGGCCCTTTTGTCCAACAAACCGGGCCGTTTTGACCGACAATCCAGGCCGTTTTGGCGGCGGGACGTTTTGGCGGCGGGACGTTTTGCCTGCTATTCCTTTAAACGTTACTTGAATGAATGATCAGATAAATGTACGACCAAAAACATTCAAAAAGTCGCTTCAGGTTTGTTAAAATCAAAATGATATCCAACACTAAATCCTCCAATCTCCTACGCTGTGATCTCCCCTTACAGTTATCGGTTATTGCTGTACTGCAAGGGAAGATAACTGCTGCGTGGAGTTTGTAAATCCTCGCATAACAATGGAAGAGTTAGCTCCCTAAATATTACAGTAGACTAGCAACCGGAACAAAGTCTGAACATACAACACAAAATTATTACAACTGTGATTTGTGCGACTGAGTGACCCCTGTCAGTACTAGCCACTAGATCGTCGTACAAAGCCTCTTCCAAATGCAGGATGAGACCCCTTGATAGTCTATATCTCTCTATAACTTCGATGTCTCGCATATCATCAATAGATAAATTAGAAAATTTTCTTGCACGAAAATTTCGCTCGGCTCGCCGGCGTCTGTGGCGTAAAACGACCGCCATGACTTGTACGAAGTTTTCTTGCGATATGTACTTACCTTTCGTAGAAAAAGTTCGCACATTTACGAATTCGTACGTGGGAACTTCCTACGATATGTTTAGTAAAACACCTACGTATTCTTACATAGTTCGTACGAAGTAACAAAGATAAAAACGTTCGTACGAAGTTTAATAAAACGCCCCCCCTGCACTGGAAAAATAGAACTAAACAGATAAAAGAAACCCGTACCATTAGATCAAAGGGCGAATGCTCATCCAGGGGCATTGCAAAGGTTTGTGTGCTATGTACGCAATCAATATATGAAAGTCCACGGGCCTGCACCCCGGACAAGTAAAAATGTAGTTTTCTAACACATCTGTGGTGTAATCTAGAGACAATTTCTAAATAAATAGTGAAGATTGAAGTGTTGTATTATGTACAGAGTGTTAAAAAAAGCTGGTTCACAAAGTTTATATTTGGATAAAATGAAAATAATGCTGTGTACACTGGCTTTATTTCGCATCATGAAAGCTAGTTTACTGCTTTTTCGTGAATATCTGTTTTATCTAGAACTCCCACGCAGAATTAAACTATTGGCCCAAAGGGACATAGATAGGACGAGCGTTTAAATCAAATACTAAAATTCAAACTTTGTGCACGAACTTTTTTAACACCCTGTATATGCTGTTTTATTGTATTTTATTAATGGAGGTCTACGAATTTCTTCAACGATTGAGAAATTTGTGTACGCGACTGCTTACTTTGCGTACAGGTAGGTACGCCCCTGTCATCGTAGTGATACACTAAAACGCTTGTTGAAATGTTCAAATACATTAAAAAAATTATAATATGTTGTGAAACATGCGCTTTAGCAACACAGATTCCAATGACTCGAGACTTTTTTATTGAACTTCCACAACAAACTGGTAATAAGTACATACATTATGCAATCAGATGTCGGCTTGCAATGGGATATTTTATACAAGATTCACTCTTTAAACCATCTCCCTTGGCTGAGAGGTTGAGGCATCCTTTTTGGGAGCGGGAGATCGAAGGTTCGAATCACGGCAGGGGTCCGTTCTGATATGGCCGGTTGGTGAGCCGCCAGCTAGATAAATAATGGTTACCGTGTGCCTACCTGCCTGGTGCCTGGCATTTAAAGGATAGGAATCGGGAAGTGAATGTGCTCAGAATGTAGGTGTCTCATAAGTCAGAAATGGCTGGCCTTTTAAATAGGGGTGACACTATAATAAATAAACACTTTACATAGAATGTTTGATCCAGAAATTGAACTACGCATGCGCTGAAAACATAACTTGTATTACTTGATAAGTACGAAAACGAACACATGTCGTGAGTTCAAACCTCACCATGGTTACGACTGGGCTTCCAAGATGACACCAGCTGGACTGGTTTCCCAATGTGATATGTTCGAATAAATGTTAGTATCTACATTACAATCGAGGTGATACATATTGGTAAAAACAAAAAAAAGTATACATTGCATCAGAGTATCCACCTAAAGTCGTTTTTTTCATTTCGTTAAGGGTTAAACTTTTAATGCAATAAAAAGAACGTATTTCTTGCATTAATTTATTTCTTCCTACATTAATTTCCCCCCGCAGTGGCACGGCGACCAGTAATTACAACGAAGAAAACTACAGTGGACACAATAATACATAGCATACTAAAAACAAATGCTAATTTGTCCACAGCAACACTAACATCTTTCCACGACACTTTGTCTTCATATGGAGAGTTCCCTTCTTTCTCCTTTCTAATGCCAGCATTAGTCGTTCCATGGACGTTACGAACATCAACTGACAAGTCTTCAAACTTCTGACAGTGCTCCTCGTTCTTGTCGCGAGCGAATGTATTCGTATCGTACACTGCTTGGATTACATGGACCGCATCAGACCCATTATGCTTCATTTGCGTTTTGTTGAATCTTAGCCGGTTTCCGTTTGTGTTTATAGCGTTGTCAACGTTACCTCTCAACGGTTTGAAGTCCTTGTTGACTTGTGTTGTTTTATTTTGCCGTTTTCGAGTTTTGCAAAGCCAACATCGCATCACACAACGCCAGAATATGCCTACTGTTTCTTCTTTGTCACGATGATATATCCTCAAACTGGCTATGTTTGATATGGCAGCAAACATGTTTATAACAAGAAGGCATACTATGTAGTAACTAAAATATGACATTGGATTTGACGTTTTCGGCAGGTTTTCGCCGACGATTGTCAGGAAGACTGCAACAGCTAAAAGCATAGTGATGCTATAGGATATTCTCTCACCGCTTTCGGCAGGAATCCAAAACACAACAACACTCATAACAGCCATGAATAGAATCGGCAACAAAACATTTATAACAACGAAGTGTGGTTTTCTTTCCAAAACAATGGTCATCGTAAGTCCCGAGGAATATGGATAACTTTTCACACTGGTGTCTGTACAATCCCACATGCCATTGGGTGTGTGATACGTCTGAAGAGCTTTGTCATAAGTTAATTTTATATTCACTTCGTTGGCTAATGTACCCCATGTTGAAAACACTAAATCGCATCTGTGTCGGTCCCAAGGGTAATAAGTAACGTCCACATTACATTTAGAGGACACTATCCCACCAGGAAAGAAAATAGCTTCACCATTCGAATTATACTGAATATCCATCCAGGTGTTTTCAAATCCTACTTTTTCAAAGTTTGTCACACAGTTTATGAGAACAATAATCGGCGACCAAACCAGTGCATTATCAATTTTTATGTTAGCAACTCCCCCGTAATCTTGTGGGTCCCATGTCATTATTTCATCAGTCCAGCTAAGGTAAAACATCATCGCAATTGATAGCTCTCCATCTACTTCGTCAAATCTTGTAATTGTTAGTAAGTCAATTGCAAGTTCTACTTCGACAGCTTCTGACTGATTAAGTCGCGGACGAATCATGCGATTGTTCTTTGCTAGTTTGTCATTTATCAAAGTTCTTGCATCGTCGAATGTTGAGCAAATCATGAAACGGAACAAGTTATGAAGGCATAAACAAACAAGTAGTGCCTTCATCATGGTCACCTGTTGGTCTTTTATCTACAGTATAACATCAAATCCGTATCTTTCTAAAATAGAAAATGATCCCTGTATGATTACATATTATCGGTGACAAAGTTACGTGTCATCCCGTACATACAGCCCATGGTTGACACACTTGGGGTTGCGATATCGAATCAGGGGCGATGTGTTATCACGGTTCGAAATAATGAGTTGACTGAATGTAATATAAATTATGCAATTCGTGCTATAGCCTCATGATGGGAAGTTGTCAATTGCTAAGCGAGTCTTGTGTGAAATAAAACTCATTTGGCAGTTATAGACTGGTTTCCAGTTGTTTCGTGATGAAACAAGATGTTTCTGTCAACTTTAAAGTGTTTATTACAAAACGGGTTGAGTCTCAATAAATGGTATTACAAAAGGGGTTCTTTAAAAGTATGTATTTAATGGTCGAGTTTTCCTTTTATGTCTTGTGAAATAAGACTCATTTTATAGTTGCAGACTAGTTTCCAGTTATTTCATGATCAAATAAGACGTTTCTGTCAACTTTGAAAATTTTATTACAAAACAGGTTTTTATTACAAAACGGTTTGTAACATGGCCTCATGACATGATGGGAAGTTGTCAATTGCTACGCGAGTGCTGAGCGCCATTTTGCATTCACTATTCCAAGCTGAGTGTGAATTAGATCGGTGTGGAAATATCGATTTTAACTGTTACCCAACTCCAGATTCACACTTAAATATCAGATTCACACTCCAACCAAGCATTACAATCTTTATAATTCACAGATAAAATGTCAAACGCGTACATTTTTGCAACACCTCCACGGCTGCTCACTCTTAACCAACAACGTCTCTTAGTAAAGCAACCGTATTAATGTTCTCGTTCTAATAATTGCTACCAATTAAACTTCTGTAAAAAACAACTTCTCAACAACAGCCAAACTTTGCGTCATTCAGTATTGCACTGTCTATGTAATTGTGTATGGCACGTGTTCTCATAATTGATAATAATTGATAAGTATATACTCATTTAAAAACGCACCATTTTAGTACTGCGAAATGTTTACAAAGCGTCATTTTATTGCACTTTGAAACTCTATTTATATGAAAATACCTGTTGATTGTAATGCGATATAGTATACATGTTGCAAAAACACGAAATACTATTGTGTAATGTCCATATCTTGTAAACCTCTTGTAAGTCCATGCAACTTGAGAAAATATTTGTTATGCGTTTAAAATTAAAAATAAGCAGGCACTCTCTCTAAAAATGAGCATTTATATTTGAAACAATTATTTAGAAAAACGAATGAATCAGCGCAAGGAAACCAACATTCTCTAAATGGGCTGCCAATACGGGTTGGAAATTATACCAAAACATGAGGAGGTCGTCAATTTTAATTAAATTGAATGGGAACAGAAGAACTAAAAAAGAGGATCAAGATTTGCAAATGTAGCCCACGGAAATATGTAGCCAGTAATTGTCACAATAACGGTTCCTAAAATATAATCATATAACGATAGGAAATACTTGACTTAACAGGAACACAATTGGAGGCGCAGTGGTCGAGGGTAGAGCGCCTGACTCCTGGGCAAGTAACACAATTGGAGGCGCAGTGGTCGAGGGTAGAGCGTCTGACTCCTGGGCCCCTATTCACAAACGTGTTGAGACTTAATCTCAGACTTAGGCTTTAAAATGGTAAATATTCATATTGTTCCTACACTATTATTATACAATATATTTTGCTAAAACGTGGCAAAAGTGTAGAGTGAGTAACAAAAAATACTCAGGCAAAATATTATCCGTTTAAATATATTGAAAACGAAATGCTTGTAAATTTAACTTTTGCAATTTTAAAGTCTAAGTCTGAGATTCAGTCTTAAAACGTTTGTGAATACGGGCCCTGATCCGGTTCGAGCTCCACGATGAGCGGGGTTTGATCACGAACTTCACAATCCCTTAAATTGGCGCGAGTACTGGTTGGTAGCCAGGAAGCAGTCATCGATAGTGATTAGTATAAGTTGTAGAATAAAAGATGTTATACAAAGTTTGATTCATAACTCTCAAACTGGATTTATCAAGAATAGATATATGGTGAAAATATAAGATTAATTTATGATATTATTGATCATTTGAATGAAACCAGCCAGCCAGGTCTACTATTCTTTGCAGACTTTGAAAAAGCATTTGACAGCCTTGACCATGAGTTTCTACTTAAAACATTAGACTATTTTAACTTTGGTAACTCTCTTAAAAAATGGATACATGTATTTTACAACGATATGCAAGGATGTATTATAAATAACGGACACATGTCTTCATTTTTTAAAGTAGAAAGAGGGGTGAGACAAGGCTGTCCCCTTTCACCATATCTATTTATTTTATCAATAGAAATTTTATCCATAGCGGTTAGAAATAATCTAGATATTAAAGGTATTATAATTGGAAATCATGAGATTAAAAACTCCATGTTCGCAGATGATGCCACCTTTGCATTGATGGTTCCAACTCCAAGTCCTTTAACACCCTTATCACATTAATTGACGAATATAGCAATATATCAGGTCTTAAATTGAATACAAACAAATCAACAGTTTTAAGAGCAGGATCACTGAGAAATACAGATATAATCTACTGTAAAATGAAACCATTTAAATGGACATCAAGTCAGGCATGTACTCTTGGAATAATATTTACGAATGGAAATAACCGATTACAACTTAATTTCGACCAAAAAATGGAAGAATTATATGCTACACTAAATAAATGGAAGAAACACAATCTCACTCTAATTGGTAAAATAGCAGTCATTAAAACATTTACGCTTCCAAAAATCATATATCCCTTAACTGTATTAGAAACCCCGCCTGAACATTTGTTAAAAGAATTGACAGTGAATTTATATAAATTTATCTGGAATGGAAAGCCAGACAAAATTGCAAGAAATACGCTTAAACTTGATTATAAAGATGGTGGTTTAAAGATGATCGATATAAACGGATATGTAAATGGAATAAAGGCAGGCTGGATAAAAAGAATATTTAACATAGAAAACAACGGGTTATGGAAAAAACAATACTTAAAAGAGTCAAATAAATTTGGCGGAAAACTACTATTGCAATCCAACATATCAGAAAAAGATATAAAAACAAAAGTGCAAAACTCATTTCTGAAAGATATAATTATTAGCTGGTCCAGAATAAATTTTTCAAACAATGTCAATCCGCTTCAGGAAATAATATGGAATAACTCAAACATCAAATTAAATAATGATACTATTTTTTATAAACAGTGGTTCTTGAAAGGAATTACACAAGTAAAACAATTATATGATCGGAATAACAACCGTTTCTATGATTTTGAATCGTTTTCTATACTATATGGTCTTCCAAGTTCAGATTTTTTGAAACATCATTCACTTTTGACGAACATACCAACACAATGGAAAGAATCCATAAAACACACGAATTATAATGAGAAAGTTGACGAACTGTTAATAGAAACCATTATGAGAATTAAAAAACCAAACAAAATACTGTATAATAAGTTTATTCATAAACAAATAATACCAGCTAATTCGCTAAACAAATCAGAACTTAAATGGAATGAAGAATTTAATAACCTTGATTGGAAACCATATATCTTAATCCCATAAAATGTACAATCGAAACAAAACTCAGAGAATTTCAATATAAATATTTAAAAAGAATTATCCCTACAAATAGTTATCTGCTTAAATGCAACATTGCACAATCTAGTTTATGCGACCTTTGTAATATGCATATCGAAACTTTCCAACATTTATTCTGGGACTGTCAAAAAAGTCAATCTTTTTGGACCGATTGTAAACTATTCCTTAATCAGAATAATATGAATATACCATTTAACTACGAAACCATATCATTTGGTGTAACAGTTAGTTCCAATGAAAGCTCGATGGTTAACTTCATGATTCTGATAGCAAAGTATTTTATATTTAAATGTAAAATGCAAAAAAGTGTTCCAATATTTCGTCACTTCATACGATTTCTCAAAGAACGAAAAGAAGTAGAGAAACAAATCGCATTAATGAAAGATAAAATGACTGCGCACAACAGGAAATGGAATCATTTGAACATTTAGAAGCCCCTTATACAATGTAACAGATATTACACAAACCGGTGTCTATCCTATCTTCATCCTTTAACTCAAAGCAACTTAAACACATTTATAAAGTTACTAATACTATATTGACCAATCATTTTTCTTCATGTGATATGATTGGTTTATTTTCTTTGTTGCTCCTAAAATCTATTCTTTCGTCTTATTTCATATCTTCCCTCATCTGTAAAAAATCCTTGAAAAAAACCTCTCACAAAAAGTGTCATATGTGTGTACCTTATGTATAGTATAAATATATGTATGTATGCATAAACGATTTGTGTATGTTATATGAGTAACTATTATATATGTAGGAATGTGTATATATGTTATTGTATTGTAAAATAAACGGGGTACCCACATAGGTCCTCAAACAAGAAAGAACTTGTTTTAAACTTAAAAACTAACCAAAATTGTAATATAACGACAATGTAAATTTTACTTACGATTCTAGAATACGATTCTAACCGGCATACACCATTACGACTGTTAACGAAGTAGATAGGTTATATAAATGACCGCAATCGGGTAACTCGCTGATTTAAACACTGAGCAAATCTGCGGTAATGGACATGATCATTTAAATGAAATGTTGCTTAACAATTAATAGACGAACGAATGGTGGTATACACCGGTCAAACAAGTGTTAAAGTGAATTGTTCTATTACATTAGTAGTAAATGGAATATATTGATTCCACTTAGTCAACGAATCAAACTATTGAGTCGTCCATTTAGTTACGACGATTTTGTATTACGTTTTGTTAAACGGCTATGTCCAATCAAAACAAGACAATGCCAACACTCACTGGTCAATATTGATTTACTAAGACAAATAACTAATTCAACAATACAAATGTAGTACACTTTGTCTATGTCTTTGATGTCATTAGTCCATATATTTACTCACCTAATGTTCTAACGCATCCATTTTAAAATTGATATAATTTTCTGAATTCTGTTCGAAATGTTATGAATATTCAGATTTCTGATCCCATAGCATAATTCTTTAAATTCGTTCGCAGAAATTGTATTGGATGTTAAGTGCATCAATGCGGAAAGAATGCTCGAATTTCGATATTTTCGACTTGCTGCTTTTACTGACTGTCTTTCATGTGATTTCTAGTCCTAAATGTGTTGTTTTAATTACTGTCGCTAAAACGTAATGCTTTGAGCGAAAGTGGTCCAAAAGAAAAATGCGAGGGCAATTTGCCCGCTAAAATGATGCAAAATAGTATGCCCTTTCATAAATGTGCCTAAATTTGCATTTCCTGTAGGATTAGAAATAAAATATTCTGTACCCCTAAAGATAAGTAATTGAATCTAGCAGCTTGGCATACGAGATTTCCACGTGGATCCAAGCAAAAATGTAAATTTTATAAGACCGGAAAGGGAACCGGAAGTGTCCGCGCCCTTCGTCTCGCCATCAGTTAAGGGGACTCGTGTAATGCTTCAAATAGGCAGAACATCATAAACCATTGGTGCCTAATATACACTAGGTAATTAATTACATAGACCACATTTCTTTGTTCTTTTGCATATGAAATTGAACTTATTAAAAATATTTGTTATTTTTTCGTCAAAATTTCTTTGTCTTTTAAACAAGTTTATTTAGTTTAAACATATTTTATTTACATACTTCATAATAATATAATACAGTGTACAACATTTTACATGAAACGAGTTATATAGGTCTTCTCCTTAATATTATACATTTCCAACAGGTACAAGATTGATTTAGATGATTATAATGTTAACAAACTGTTTAAACTCCTATTGTAAGTGTTGAAAAAATAATCGTTTTTGAAAAAGAACTAAGAGAAAAGAAAAGGAAGGAGCGAATATAAGGAGGAGCAAAGTGCAATGTTTTGACAAGGAAGGTGATACAAATGTTCGACTTATAACGTAAAACGTTTGGTGTCTTCAATGTACATGTATTTGTAAACTGATCTAAAAATAAGCACAGTCCAACCTGCCCTTGCGACTCACTGAATTAAGAGACTCCTTGTCATATGCGACTGTAAATGTTGCCCCCGACGAGTTTGCCCATATAATAACACTGAATTAAACGACTCCCTGTCTGACGCGACTAGCGACCATGAAAAATGTCGCCGAAATAACGATTGACAGTAGAAAAAGTTGCAAACTGTTCTTTACACTTTGAAAGGTGACTTACGATTGAAATAAGTTTACGGTTCATTAATAAAAGTTAATTATTGTGCCAATGGCGGCTTTTCTACAGGAATTTAATATAATCTAATACCGTACGGTCTGTAATGCCGCCCGATCCGTATTTTACGAGGAATACAAATTATTATAGTAAATTCAGATAAGTAGTATTTTTGCCTGTATATACTGATGATTTATGTCTTATAGTCTGTGCTATGACTATTCACGTTTTTGTTTAAACTTTAATAGCAAGAATAAAATAAACAAGAAATAAAATATCAGTGCTACAGTGAATCATCCTACAAGCTATATATTACAATGACATTGTATTTGGAAGAGGTCGTAAGTCACCGACTGTATTAACCTGTATTAAGAGACTCCCTGTCATATGTGACCTTATCAGCTGATTCCCAATGAAGGTCTCTTAAAACAGGTTGGACTGTACATTGGTTTCACTTGTATTCGTGGGGCAACCGAAAAGTAGAACTGTTGTATCAAGACGAATATTTATGTTTGTAAGGTTTGATATAAGAAGAACATGCCTTTGGTGTCTATATAAATACAATACAAGAAAAAATGGTATGTTGATTCGAAATTACCACGAATACACATAGGGGAATCAATTATATTTTTTACAAACAAGTGGGATTTTAATACGCTGAATCCTGTTCTCAGTCGAGTATGAAGAATTTGGAGCCTCCTGGGGCCTAGATAATAATAGGAAGGAATTGTAGTGACAGGATTGTTAATAGAACGCTTAAAATATTAAGAGTTGACGAATCTTGGATACTGGAAGGTAGTTAATTGGTTTTAGTGATGGCGCGATTATCGAAAATCGTCGCTAGATATCCAACGTCTGCGACAATCGATTATGAACTGCAATAATCGATTATAATCGGAAATTGTGACTGAAGTGTTATCTAAATAAGATGATATTTTAAATATCCAAATTTTAAAGAAAATAAACCCAGATATACATTCAAATCTTAAATCTAGTCAATACCTGTACTAACATCTAGTCAACAGTATAGTCAACTATTTATTGAATGTTGAAATGTTCTTATGATATAAACGTAATGTAAAACCCCATTGATGTTGAATGTAGTTAAAAAAGAGATAAATAAATTAGTATAAATGAATTAAACTATCAGCATTATACTAATATTAAAAAGCTAAATACTTCGATTATTTCCGATTCGATTATCGATTATAAGTTTTCAAACTGATCCGATAATCGATTATGAAATTTATCTGATTATCCATCACTAGTTTGTTCCATCCTCGAATTGCTGATAGAAAAAAATGAGTTATAAAGTGAGTTGTTCTGCATAGGAAAGGGGTAATGTTATCTATAGTACGTAAATTATAGCGCCATGT
This sequence comes from Mactromeris polynyma, assembly GCA_032209605.1. NCBI lineage: Eukaryota > Metazoa > Mollusca > Bivalvia > Venerida > Mactridae > Mactromeris > Mactromeris polynyma. The sequence goes on along the minus strand of JASFXZ010000007.1, from coordinate 19,886,661 downwards.
ATCAGATCAACTTGGCAATCTTGTATATAAAGTACTGGGGCGTAAGACCATTTTTTATCTTAAAAATAAAATTTAGTTTATGTTTATCTCTTCTCTCCTGCAGACTTTCCCATCCAATTTCTGAAATTAATGTATCAAGTGATACAAGTTTTGTTGTTCCAGTCGCTATTCTAGCAGCTTCAATTTGAATTTTGTCGAGTTCTTGTTTTTCGTATGCTGTGCAATTGTCAAAGATAGTATCACCCTAATACACTAGCAGGGACCGAATATATGATAGATAAATTGTTTCCAAAGATTTTCGATCAATTCTGAATTTTAATTGTCGCATTATATTTATTCTTGACCATGCTTTTGATGTTATATATTCAATATGTTTATGCCAAGTACAATTGTTGGATAGGAACAATCCCAAGTGCTTATAAAAATTTACAATCTTTATCGGCTAATTTTGCATGATTAGAGCAGGATGGTTGGGTTTATTAAGTTTTTTTGATAAAGTCATAGATACAGTTTTTGTTGGATTAAACGATACTATACAGACTAGTATCATCGTCTTATATTTGCTTCAATATCACGGACTACGTCATTTATATATACATGTATAAAAAAAAAAAACTAAAATTGGCACACCCGCGTCTTTCATTTGATATTCCATTTGTGTTTACCTTTTGGCGTCTATCTTTTAAGTTATCTTCGAAAAAAAGCAAGAGTGCATCTGATAAACCAGACTGACCTTTATGCCATACTCGATCAAATGCCTTACTTATATCACAGACAATTACCCGAACTTCCTTTTAAGTTTACTTGGTGGACCTTCTTCAAGCACTCATTTCCTTTTTGTTGTCGGTTGTTTTTACTACTACAATACCATAAACTTCCAACCCCTCGTTCGTTTTTTCAAACAAAAAAGTGTAAATGAGCTCTGCCGTGCGACTTCCAACTTAAAGGTCAAATTTCACATATTTACTTTTTGACATATTCTTACAGGTTATTCTGTGCTCTTTCAAGAAACATCCCTTATTTTCAAATATTCAACCCAGTTTTGTTGCTATGATACCCTAAAGAACGTAACACATTTCAAAAATAAAATGACGTCACACTCGTATATAATTTAACATCGTATATATGTAACAAGAGGCACTATCACTGGCAATCAATAAGGTTCTACTGAACACACTAGAAAGGGGGTGACATTTCGAGGAGTTGGTGCCAAGACCAGCTATCTCCATATAAATTCATTAACGAGATGGTAGATTCGGGCGCTAACCCCTCGACTTGGTGGTTTAACTACAGTAACAATAGTCATAAAATTATTTAAATCCTAAATTATTGTGTACAGTAATACCTCAGTCAAAGACCACCTCAAAATTAAGAACACCATCTTTATTCATTTCGAATGGCGTCCAAACATGGCAGAGGTATGCCCATGTTTATAAAATGACCGCCATTATCAATGAAAGTAACGTACCCTTAATTATAAATAGAGGCAGAGTAAGACAGGAGTGATGTCATAATCGCCGCCATTTTGAAACCAAGAGACGTCACTATTGCTGCGAATATGTACCATTTTGGAATTAGGGGAGGTTACACTTATTGTTGATTTCCGCCTATTACGAATGCAGTCCAAGCAATGTAGAGTTATGTACCCTGTTTACAAAATGACCGCCATTATCAATGAGAGTAATATCCCTTTATTTCAAAATGGAGGGAAAATGAGACAAAGGTGATGTCCTCTGATGTTTAAATTTTATTTTGATATTAACACATATACCTTATAACCTAGAGTGCTTGTGATATCTTGCTACTTTCACAGACTATGATAACAAAACACATGAAGAGGAACTGGTGATCTTGCCACTAGCACAAGCTTAAAGTAAGTACCTTACTACTTGCAAACACACGGGATAAACAGACACATAGAAAGCTGGAACCCTATAGACCATGGGCCCGTATTCATAAAGCTCCAACTATTTTAAGTAAGGAAATTCCTAATCATTAAATCTCCTTAAATAACACTTAAGAATTTTTCCAATAAGGAGTTTTATGAATACGGGCCCTGGTGATATCTTGCTGCTAGCTCCACTTTTGATAACTTGAACCCTATAGAGCTGGTGATATCTTGCTGCTAGCTCAGCTTTTGATAACTTGAACCCTATAGAGCTGGTGATATCTTGCTGCTAGCTCAACTCTTGATAACTTGAACCCTATAGAGCTGGTGATATCTTGCTGCTAGCTCCACTTTTGATAACTTGAACCCTATAGAGCTGGTGATATCTTGCTGCTAGCTCAGCTTTTGATAACTTGAACCCTATAGAGCTGGTGATATCTTGCTGCTAGCTCAACTCTTGATAACTTGAACCCTATAGAGCTGGTGATATCTTGCTGCTAGCTCAACTTTTGATAACTTGAACCCTATAGAGCTGGTGATATCTTGCTGTTAGCTCAACTTTTGATAACTTGAACCCTATAGAGCTGGTGATATCTTGCTGCTAGCTCAACTTTTGATAACTTGAACCCTATAGAGCTGGTGATATCTTGCTGCTAGCTCAGCTGGGATAACTTGAACCCTATAGAGCTGGTGATATCTTGCTACTAGCATACCTGGGATAGCTAGACGTCTATCGAGCCGGTGATAACTGCTGCCACCCAGCCAGCCTGCCTGCCTGCCTGTCTGTCTGTCTGTCTGCCCATACATCAATACATTCTATACAGTAAATAAACATTCTGAATATAATTAATAAATATGACATGTGATCTTGCACATGGAAGCAAGATATAGCTCTGATACCAGATTTCCCTAACCTTACCTCTAAGCTTAGTGTTAACTGCACAAGGTGGGCTCGATAGTATGTATACACCGAATCATTGCGACCATACGATCGGTAGGCCGCAATGGAACTTATGAATAGTGAAAGGAAATAAGTTTAATTTAATATAGAAATGTATTCATCTCTAGTGGTTATCATAAAACTGAAAATCTTCGAAGATAATGATAATAAACTTGGTCGAGCATCTAATATTGTATACATGTTTATTATCTGGTAACATTTATGCTCTCTTAGAAACATTTGGGTTTTTTGACAATAACCTTGAATTAACCGTCTCCCGTGGCCGGGTGGTTAAGGCATCCGCCTAGGATCGGGAGGTCGAATGTTCGAATCCCGGTAGGGGTCCGTTCTGGTATGGCCGGTTGGTGAGCCGCCAGCTAGTTAAATAATGGTTACCGTGTGCCTACCTGCCTGGTGCCTGGCATTAAAGGATAGGAATCGGGTCTCATAAGTCAGAAATGGCTGGCCTTTTAAATAGGGGTGACACTATAATAAATAAACACTTTACCTTCGCGTTACAAGGGTAAGAAAGTAAGCGGATAATTAACAAAAGATTGTGCAGGGAAGGAAGGCCACATTACAAAGTATGAGCTCCTCTCATAGGTCGTTATATAAGTGCATGTTTTCGTCGTGGCAATGTTAACATTATTTATATATAATATACAGTAAACCTCAATAATAAGACCACCCTTGGAACCCTTGAAAACTAAAGGTGGTGTTAACATTGATGTTGAATAAAGAGCAAAATACAGAAAATTGACTTGGAAATGTGTTCTTAACTTCGAGTTGGTCTTACTATTGAGGAGGTCTTTAAAAGAGGCTTTACTGTACATGTATATATTTCAGTAATTGGATTTGTTTATTATACTCGTATGTATTTTTCATGTTTGCGCTATTTTCTGTTGTGTATAAATAACCAAAGGTATGTATTAGCAGAATTGGGAATAAAGTGTGAAGCTTTATTCATATGTTCGACTAGTTTATGTCTACTAAAACAGTCACAGTTTTTCTAATTAACATAAATTTTCTTATCTTATACATTCATTTTGAAAAATGTACTTCATTTGTATATAGTTCCACGTTTTATCAAGATAACAAACATTATTAATAACTAGAAGTGTATTTTCTATTAGTACGTGTGTTAGACCTAAACTTGTCTTCATTTATAACTACGTTAATATTTACATGTATGCCCATTGGCAATATTGCCTTTTATAATGAATCAATATATTGTCCAGTTTTATTGACCTGTCAAAATTTGCATATCTGCATGGTCTATCTTCAATACCTATATTCAAAATAAATTAGTTTCTTATCGATTTTACGCCGTATTACGTCATATTCGGCGGCCAGATGACATAACCAGTTTTCTGATAATTAATTATAAAACAATTGTTATTATATGTAAGTTTCAAGAATATGCAACACGTGTTCGATATTAATTAAACTTTCGTTTACAGAAAAAAGTATAAAATGAATAATTTATTTATTTCATTAATTTAACATTGTGTCATTGTTTTCCATTTCACGTTTAAGAGCTAACTGTTTGAAAAGCACATGATTCAGCGCACGAGAGCCACGTGCTTCGTTCTACTGGATATTTTTCATCACAAGTTTGTCTTCCCACAACAATATGCATCTTTCTGGCATATGCTATTTAATGATCATGTACGAGTATAGGACATTTGGAAATTATAAAAACACTATTTGCAGATAACATGATTGTATGTATCATACATACAATCATGTAATCTGCAAATAGTGGAACGAAGCACGTGGCTCTCGTGCGCTGAATCATGTGCTTTTCAACCAGTTAGCTCTTAAGTATTTTACTCCCATATAAAATATCAGTTTATTATTTAATAAAATCAAGATCAGTGACGTATATGTTGCATGCACATATATTATGATACTATTCGGAAAAAAAATACATGCATGATATTATATTAGGCCTAATCAAGAGTAAGACTAATGCCCGGTTGCGTATATTTTGAGAACCATTTATTGTAAAGTATTGCAATGATTTTATCGTTTTGATACTATATGTCGAAAAAAATAGTGGGTATATGGCATCGGTAAGATAAAAACCGGCTTACATTTACAATCATGAATGATAAGCATTTTTTGGTATTAACAGGTGTAAAAGACATACGTTTTATGATTAATTTATTGCGAGGTTATACTGCTAAGCTATACCCGTGTGAAATCCAATGTTAGGACTCAGTCGACGTTGGTCCGACACGCGTTCAGCCATACATTCGCGGCATTAAATATACATTGTGATATACATCGATCTAAAATTAAATAAAAGAATCATTTTTGAAGTATTCTTGCTCCTTATTTACAGGCGCATTCTCATTTTGTCAGAGAGCGTGTTTCTCGACGTTGGTCCGGCTCGCGTTCAGCCATACATTCGCGGCATCTATAAAGGTACATAAGGCCGGGTGCATATTTTAAAGTTCTGTTTCTATAAGCGCGTTGTAACTGCAGACCACTGCCATTTTAATAAACAATTTAATTTACGTATATACTTGCGTATTGTTTATACTTGATCAACACATACGAGTGTCAATTAATTTAAATATTGAGGGCAGTTTAAAGGAAATCAGTGATATAGTAATTTACAAGACATAAGATTAAGTAAAATATAAAACACCTGATTTTATATTATAATGATATAAGATGGAAAATATGTTTTATTACCCTAGTGCTACTTCTCTTCGCTGTTAAATATCAAATACGTCTACATGTATTTGGCAAAAACGTTGGAAGAACGTTAGAAAGTTTGGAAATTACTATGACGCTCTTGACGGTACATGATTCTGATGCTAATGAATTATATGAAACGTTATGATGTATTTGTAGTCATTAAACGTCACAAAGAAGCAGATTGTCTACGCTTCAAGGTCATGATTGACCGAATTTGAATCAACTGTACATGAGAGGAAGTACAAAGGCCGCCACGTGTTGAATTTAACTACATTTGGTTCGCAAACAAAACAGTTATATAAAAACTGCCATAGGCGAACTTTTTATCATTATAATAAAGAATGTTCACTTAAATGGTCAGGCTTTCAGTTCGGGTGTAGACCTATTGATATTGAATATGTTATTACGAAAAAGACTGACACAACTAATTATTTTCATAGTATCGTGTATGTGTTATGTGCAGTGGTTCCAAATAAAACATACATTCACCAATTTGGCTGTGTCACATGTTCCAGAACACAATGGATTATACAGTAATCATGAATCAGAGCAATCATCAATTCAACACGTTAAACCAAAGAATGTTGGATTTAATATCAAGAACATCCAAGGACAAAATCAACCCGGAGAAGGATTTAATATCAAGGACATCCAAGGACAAAATCAACTCGGAGAAGAAAATATACTTATTTATGACGAAAATGGAAGGTTCGTCCGAAATAACTTGCATATTGAATTCACAACAAATCTCCCTCTATTGAGAAACTACAGAAATCCCTGTTGGTCCGAGATTTACGACGGATATCCTACAATACGATGTTTGCCTTACTTCTACTTGATTGGAGCGCCAAAATGTGGAACAACAGATCTAAACAGACGGATGGTACAACATCCGCTCATTTCCGCGAACGTAATAAAAGAACCCCACTGGCTGAATCGTGGACGATTTGAAACGGGAAAATATCGACTGACAAATTATTTAAAGAAGTTTGACCGTGCAGCTTCAGACATAGTCTCTATGCAACAAACGAATGGATTCCACGATATGGTCGTTGGAGACAGCAGCGCTTCTACTATGTGGGACCAATCACATTTGATACGATATAATACAAATGCTAAGGTCATATATAAACTTAACAAAGATGCAAAAATTATTGCGCTACTGCGAGATCCCGTTTCTCGAATGCATTCTGATTATATGTACTTTCAAACGAATGGAACAGCAAGCTCTTTTCATGCGTACGTAGCGGAAGCAATTTCGAGTTTTAAAGAATGTTTGGAAAGATCCTCAGCTAGTTATTGTGTATATAACAATCCAACGTCCAACCGTTTTACCATAGGAATATACTATCGACATCTTCTCAATTTCTACAGTGTCTTCCCCAAAAAACAAATAATGGTGATTAGATCTGAAAACTATGCAAGTGATATTCCACGAATAATGAAAGACGTATTTGAATTCTTGGAAATAGGACAGCCACCATTTCATTTGTGGACAAATATCTACAAAGTTGAAATGGCAAACGAAAGATCAGCTTCACAGAAAGAGGAAATGTTGCCCAAGACAAAACTAATTTTACAAAACTTTTATAGACCGTTCAATGAAAAGTTAGTCGAGTTGTTGGGTGACGAGTTTGATTTCAATTCAAACTATTAGCTGAACCCTCATGTCTCAGTATTTTACTTGTATTTTCACTGTTACATAATTCTCCGAACTTTTTACGTCGGATAACAAAGGAATACATTGTATTACAAAACTTATCAATTTTTATATACAAAAGTATGAAAAGAGATACTATTTATTATTTTCGATGACGACTACGTGGGTCAGGTTATACCCAATCTCATTAAAATCAGCTCCAGTCGCACGCTCCTATGCTGTACGCTAACTGCCTAACACAGGAAAGTAGTGGAGCTAAAGATAGGAACTGATTGCAATGAGGTTGGGTTATACCAAACAAACACATTTTAAGGATGGTCTGGTAAACATGCATCAGGGGTTCTACTAGGTGCTAAATCTCAAGGGTCATTTTGATAATTTTTGACCAGACTTTACCATTTTTTAGTCAAATTAGCTGTAATTTAGAGGGAAATTGACCATTCAGCCAGAATCCTGAGGGTCAAAATGTGGCTTTTTGGAAATTCCTGGGCTCAAAGGGTCAACTCAAGGGTAAAATGGAATCCCTGCACGCTAAACAAAGCACTATATACTCGTAATACTCGTGAATTGAGTGGTTCCTAAGCTTCTAGCTTTCAACAAGATGTCGTCATAAACATTCTCCTTTCCGAAGCAGTGTAGGGAAGTTGTCACATTATGCATGAGAGGAGTTCTGATATGTTTTGGACATCTAATATTTGCCAAAAACTATTTTCCGCAATGGTTCATGGGAGTTGGCACTATTTTTCATCAGTGTTGTGTAAACCAATCAAATCTTACATTAACCACCAAGGTAATTTCTCTTCAACCTAACAACGTTTGTAACCTTGACGCGGATTGGTTAAACTTTCGATAATGGGTACGTTACCGTACCGAAATCCACTGAATATTGGTGAATTTATCGAAATCCATTTTGGATTTGGACTGACCAGCAATCGTAACATCTCGGCATTGTTTTACTTTTGCACAACCAATCTTAACCTTCAAATTGCGCAGACCATCTTTTTTATAGGGCTGCTGGAAAACCTGTATATTGAGAGATTAATATAATCTAAAAGCTCTCAAAAGGGCAAAAACGTAAGCATATGTCATACAGTAAACCTTGAAAGATCGAATGACCACCTTTTTATAAGGCACTATTTTTTCGACTCCATTTTTTTGTCCATACTTGAACTTGATAATCAGACGAACTCACAACCACAGAGTAATCATTTTATCACCACAACATTCACGTGATGTGTTGTAAATGTTCAAATTCAAATATAGTTATTGTATAAATGGCCTCCTGCCCATACACAAAAATGTTACAATACACAAAACAATCAATTCATGATCATTTACCCACCTATATACAATGTATAGTTATAAACCGACTTCTATATGATAACTATACAGTTAACAACATTCAAACATTGAAAAATTCAAACATCTAATACAATGTACAAAAGTCTAGTTCAAAGCAGAGATGAAGCTACTTCTATATTTAAAAGCTTTATATACAAACAATGAGACATTCCTAATTAAAATATCATTATTACTAGCTAAAAGAATATTATACTTAGATTGAGTAGGATGTTTGGTATATTATTCTGGAATATATTGTTTTCTGATGTCAGCATATAATCGACAGAACATTAAAAAGTGGAATTCATCTTCGATCATGTCACTGCAACACTTGCAAAAGCGTTGATTACGTGGTAAATTTTGATGTCTTTTTCAATCTTTAAGCAATGAGAAGATGCTCTAAAATTAACAAAGAAACATCTACAATTCATAAAGTCTTGTAGATCCCGCAACATGTGTTTGATCCAAGTGTTATTCAATTAACCTATTAACCTATCTTAAATCCGAATTTTATGCCAATTTTATCGATGTCAAGGTTGTTGTCTGTTGTTCTAGTTCTTATCAAGACTGGGTAAATTGGCAGTTAAGTAACTATGGAAAAAATGACGAAGTTGATGAAGAGAGGTTGTTGTTCAAGTGGGGGCCACTCTGGAGAGGTTGTTGTTCAAGTGAGGGCCACTCTGGAGAGGTTGTTGATCAAGAGAGGGCCACTCTGTAGAGGTTGTTGTTCAAGAGAGGGCCACTCTGGAGAGGTGAGGTTGTTGTTCAAGAGAGGGCCACTCTGGAGAGGTTGTTGACCAAGAGAGGGCCACTCTGGAGAGGTGTGGTTGTTGTTAAAGAGAGGGCCACTCTGGAGAGGTTGTTGATCAAGAGAGGGCCACTCTGGAGAGGTGGTTGTTCAAGAGTGGGCCACTCTGGTGAGGTGGTTGTTCAAGAGTGGGCCACTCTGGAGGTTGTTGATCAAGAGAGGGCCACTCTGGAGAGGTTGTTGATCAAGAGAGGGCCACTCTGGTGAGGTTGTTGATCAAGAGAGGGCCACTCTGGTGAGGTTGTTGATCAAGAGAGGGCCACTCTGGTGAGGTTGTTGATCAAGAGAGGGCCACTCTGGTGAGGTTGTTGATCAAGAGAGGGCCACTCTGGAGAGGTTGTTGATCAAGAGAGGGCCACTCTGGAGAGGTGGTTGTTCAAGAGTGGGCCACTCTGGAGAGGTGGTTGTTCAAGAGTGGGCCACTCTGGTGAGGTGGTTGTTCAAGAGTGGGCCACTCTGGTGAGGTTGTTGATCAAGAGAGGGCCACTCTGGAGAGGTTGTTGATCAAGAGAGGGCCACTCTGGAGAGGTGGTTGTTCAAGAGTGGGCCACTCTGGAGAGGTGGTTGTTCAAGAGTGGGCCACTCTGGTGAGGTTGTTGATCAAGAGTGGGCCACTCTGGTGAGGTTGTTGATCAAGAGAGGGCCACTCTGGAGAGGTTGTTGATCAAGAGAGGGCCACTCTGGAGAGGTGGTTGTTCAAGAGTGGGCCACTCTGGAGAGGTGGTTGTTCAAGAGTGGGCCACTCTGGAGAGGTGGTTGTTCAAGAGTGGGCCACTCTGGTGAGGTGGTTGTTCAAGAGCGGGCCACTCTGGGGAGGTTGTTGATCAAGAGTGGGCCACTCTGGAGGTTGTTGATCAAGAGTGGGCCACTCTGGAGGTTGTTGATCAAGAGTGGGCCACTCTGGAGGTTGTTGATCAAGAGCGGGCCACTCTGGAGAGGTTGTTGTTACGGTGAGGGCCACTGGAGAGGATGTTATATACATAACAACGAAACTCCTCACATAAGCGATAGTTTAATACTTTTTTTCCCAGATACAAAATTATTGTGAATGGTACATTTGTAAAACTGTACATAACAAGTGTTGATTACAATACCAATGTCAATGCTCACATTAATGCTTACACACAATAAACCAACAACATAATAGTACAATGCCATGAAATATGCCTTTCTTGAGCCTATGTAAATGACAACTTTATCACAACTGAAGGAAACCAAAATAAAAACTTTAATAAAAAAAATATAATGCCCTTTGAGTCAGAACAAATTTATTTTAATTTAATACAGATCTACATGTACTAGGCATTTCACTTACATACTACAATGTACTAAGTAGGCGATAATTTCAAGTTATATAAAAAAAATACTAAGCATTTATACAAGTTGTCTATTGAAAATATATACTATATTGGAATACAGTCTAAATAGAAGCAAATATATTGCGAGGGATACAAACAAACCCCCACCCCTCTCGCACACATAAAACCCCTCAAGATTTTTTGCATATGGGACAAAATCCGTCCTTTAATTTTTCAAGATGAACTAATCACCCTAACAATTTCGAACATAATCCATCCAATATAATTTTATGTACTTTGATGCAAGTAATTTCTTAACATCATATGAATTGCAAAACCATACTACTAGTTTTTTGTAATACATACATTTCACATGAAATTCATGAAAAAACGGAAGTACATCTCGACACAAAGAGTTATACATAGAAGTTAACTATACAACAAACTTAGTTCCTACTGGGTTCTAGAATCTAATATAATCATTAAGACAACATTTTAAGACATATGTATTTAGTCACCCAACAATACTGGTGATATAGAAATATCCATAGAAAATTCAGTTTTAAGGGATTTAGTCTGTCTGTGCAAAACTGTTGGGGAGATTTTGTCCCCATTTCCAAAAAGCTGCCGGTTGGGATTTAGTCCAAGGGGATTTTGTCCTACTCATATTTTAAACACTATAAATGTGCTGCTGCTGTGGGATTTCCAACCTCTTCTGCGAGTGACGTCATTTCAAGAAAACATCACATGTGATGTCACTATGTGCAAGCAGGAAACAATACTTACTAGATATGGTCACTTTGTCATATGTGACAAATATTGCTTACCATCAGTACATGATGACATCGATTTCCGTCTCATTTTGTCAGTTTCTCGACGTTGGTCCGGCTCGCGTTCAGCCATACATTCGCGGCATCTATAAAGGTACATAAGGCCGGGTGCATATTTTAAAGTTCTGTTTCTATAAGCGCGTTGTAACTACAGACCACTGCCGTTATAATAGACAATTTAATTTACATGTACTTATATACTTGCGTATTGTTTATACTTGATCAACACATACGAGTGTCAATTACTTTAAATATTGAGGGCAGTTTAAAGGAAATCAGTGATATAGTAATTTACAAGACATAAGATTAAGTAAAGTATCAAACGCCTGATTTTGTATTATAATGATATATGAAGGAGAATATGTTTTATTACCCTAGTGCTACTTCTCTTCGCTGTTAAATATCAAATACGTCTACATGTATTTGGCAAAAACGTTGGAAGAACGTTAGAAAGTTTGGAAGTTACTATGACGCTCTTGTCGTTACATGATTCTGATGCTAATGAATTATATGAAACGTTATGATGTCTTTGTAGTCATTAAACGTCACAAAGAAGCAGGTTGTCTACGCTTCAAGATCATGATTGACCGAACTTGAACCAACTGTACATGAGAGGTAGTACTAAGGCCGCCACGTGTTGAATTTAACTACATTTGGTTCGCAAACAAAACAGCTATATAAAAACTGCCATAGGCGAACTTTTTATCATTTTAATAAAGAATGTTCACTTAAATGGTCAGGCTTTCAGTTCGGGTGTAGACCTATTGATATTGAATATGTTATTATGAAATAGACTGACACAACTAGTTATTTTCATAGTATCGTGTATGTGTTATGTGCTGTGGTTCCAAATAAAACATACATTCACCAATTTGGTTGTGTCACGTGTTCCAGAACACAATGGATTATACAGTAATCATGAATCAGAGCAATCATCGATTCAACACGTTAAACCAAAGAATGTTGGATTTAATATCAAGAACATCCAAGGACAAAATCAACCCGGAGAAGGATTTAATATCAAGGACATCCAAGGACAAAATCAACTCGGAGAAGAAAATATACTTATTTATGACGAAAATGGAAGGTTCGTCCGAAATAACTTGCATATTGAATTCACAACAAATCTCCCTCTATTGAGAAACTACAGAAATCCCTGTTGGTCCGAGATTTACGACGGATATCCTACAATACGATGTTTGCCTTACTTCTACTTGATTGGAGCGCCAAAATGTGGAACAACAGATCTAAACAGACGGATGGTACAACATCCGCTCATTTCCGCGAACGTAAAAAAAGAACCCCACTGGCTGAATCGTGAACGATTTGAAACGGGAAAATATCGACTGACAAATTATTTGAAGAAGTTTGACCGTGCAGCTTCAGACATAGTCTCTATGCAACAAACGAATGGATTCCATGATATGGTCGTTGGAGACAGCAGCGCTTCTACTATGTGGGACCAATCACATTTGATACGATATAATACAAATGCTGAGGTCATATATAAACTTAACAAAGATGCAAAAATTATTGCACTACTGCGAGATCCCGTTTCTCGAATGCATTCTGATTATATGTACTTTCAAACGAATGGAACGGCAAGCTCTTTTCATGCGTACGTAGCGGAAGCAATTTCGAGTTTTAAAGAATGTTTGGAAAGATCCTCAGCTAGTTATTGTGTATATAACAATCCAACGTCCAACCGTTTTACCATAGGAATATACTATCGACATCTTCTCAATTTCTACAGTGTCTTCCCCAAAAAACAAATAATGGTGATTAGATCTGAAAACTATGCAAGTGATATTCCACGAATAATGAAAGACGTATTTGAATTCTTGGAAATAGGACAGCCACCATTTCATTTGTGGACAAACATCTACAAAGTTGAAATGGCAAACGAAAGATCAGCTTCACAGAAAGAGGAAATGTTGCCCAAGACAAAACTAATTTTACAAAACTTTTATAGACCGTTCAATGAAAAGTTAGTCGAGTTGTTGGGTGACGAGTTTGATTTCAATTCGAACTATTAGCTGAACCCTCATGTCTCAGTATTTTACTTGTGTTTTCACTGTTGTAATTCTCCGAACTTTTTACGTCGGATAACAAAGGAATACATTGTATTACAAAACTTATCAATTTTTATATACAAAAGTATGAAAAGAGATACTATTTATTATTTTCGATGACGATTACGTGGGTCAGGTTATACCCAATCTCATTAAAATCAGCTCCAGCCGCACGCTCCTATGCTATACGCTAACTGCCTAACAGCGGAAAGTAGTGGAGCTAAAGTTAGGGACTGATTGCAATGAGGTTGGGTTATACCAAACAAACACATTTTAAGGATGGTCTGGTAAACATGCATCAGGGGTTCCACTAGGTGCTGAATCTCAAGGGTCATTTTGATAATTTTTGACCAGAATTTACCATTTTTTAGTCAAATTAGCTATAATTTAGAGAAAAATTTACCCTTCAGCCAGACTCCTGAGGGTCAAATTTTGGAAATTTCTGGGCTCAAAGGGTCAACTCAAGGGTAAAATGGAATCCCTGCATGCTAAACAAAGCACTATATACTCGTGAATTGAATGGGTCCTAAGCTTCTAGCTTTCAACAAGATGTCGTCATAAACATTCTCCTTTCCGAAGCAGTGTAGGGAAGTTGTCACATTATGCATGAGAGGAGTTCTGATATGTTTTGGACATCTAATATTTGCCAAAAACTATTTTCCGCAATGGTTCATGGGAGTTGGCACTATTTTTCATCAGTGTTGTGTAAACCAATCAAATCTTACATTAACCACCAAGGTAATTTCTCTTCAACCTAACAACGTTTGTAACCTTGATGTTACCGTACCGAAATCCACTGAATATTGGTGAATTTATCGAAATCCATTTTGGATTTGGACTGACCAGCAATCGTAACATCTCGGCATTGTTTTACTTTTGCACAACCAATCTTAACCTTCAAATTGCGCAGACCATCTTTTTATAGGGCTGCTGGAAAACCTTTATATTGAGAGATTAATATAATCTAAAAGCTCTCAAAAGGGCAAAAACGTAAGCATATGTCATACAGTAAACCTTGAAAGATCGAATGACCACCTTTTTATAAGGCACTATTTTTTCGACTCCATTTTTTTGTCCATACTTGAACTTGATAATCAGACGAACTCACAACCACAGAGTAATCATTTTATCACCACAACATTCACGTGATGTGTTGTAAATGTTCAAATTCAAATATAGTTATTGTATAAATGGCCTCCTGCCCATACACAAAAATGTTACAATACACAAAACAATCAATTCATGATCATTTACCCACCTATATACAATGTATAGGTATAAACCGACTTCGATAGGATAACTATACAGTTAACAACATTCAAACATTGAAAAATTCAAACATCTAATACAATGTACAAAAGTCTAGTTCAAAGCAGAGATGAAGCTACTTCTATACTTAAAAGCTTTATTTACAAACAATGAGACATTCCTAATTAAAATATCATTATTACTAGCTAAAAGAATATTAAACTTAGATTGAGTAGGATGTTTGGTATATTCTTCTGGAATATATTGTTTTCTGATGTCAGCATATACTCGACAGAACATTAAAAAGTGGAATTCATCTTCTATCATGTCACTGCAATACTTGCAAAAGCGTCGATTACGTGGTAAATTTTGATGTCTGCCTTTTTCAATCATTAAGCAATGAGACGATGCTCTAAAATTAACAAAGAAACGTCTACAATTCATAAAGTCTTGTAGATCCCGCAACATGTGTTTGATCCAAGTGTTATTCAATTAACCTATTAACCTATCTTAAATCCGAATTTTATGCCAATTTTATCGATGTAAAGGTTGTTGTCTGTTGTTCTAGTTCTTATCAAGACTGGGTAAATTGGCAGTTAAGTAACTATGGAAAAAATGACGAAGTTGATGAAGAGAGGTTGTTGTTCAAGTGGGGGCCACTCTGGAGAGGTTGTTGTTCAAGTAAGGGCCACTCTGGAGAGGTTGTTGATCAAGAGAGGGCCACTCTGGAGAGGTTGTTGTTCAAGAGAGGGCCACTCTGGAGAGGTGAGGTTGTTGTTCAAGAGGGCTACTCTGGAGAGGTGAGGTTGTTGATCAAGAGAGGGCCACTCTGGAGAGGTTGTTGATCAATAGAGGGCCACTCTGGAGAGGTGAGGCTGTTGTTCAAGAGAGGGCCACTCTGGAGTGGTGGTTGTTCAAGAGAGGGCCACTCTGGAGAGGTTGTTGTTCAAGAGAGGGCCACTATGGAGAGGTTGTTGATCAAGAGCGGGCCACTCTGGAGAGGTTGTTGATCAAGAGCGGGCCACTCTGGAGAGGTTGTTGATCAAGAGAGGGCCACTCTGGAGAGGTTGTTGATCAAGAGCGGGCCACTCTGGAGAGGTTGTTGATCAAGAGAGGGCCACTCTGGAGAGGTTGTTGATCAAGAGTGGGCCACTCTGGGGAGGTTGTTGATCAAGAGTGGGCCACTCTGGAGAGGTTGTTGATCAAGAGGGCCACTCTGGAGAGGTTGTTGATCAAGAGAGGGCCACTCTGGAGAGGTGGTTGTTCAAGAGTGGGCCACTCTGGTGAGGTGGTTGTTCAAGAGCGGGCCACTCTGGAGAGGTTGTTGTTACAGTGAGGGCCACTGGAGAGGATGTTATATACATAACAACGAAACTCCTCACATAAGCGATAGTTTAATACTTTTTTTCCCAGATACAAAATTATTGTGAATGGTACATTTGTAAAACTGTACATAACAAGTGTTGATTACAATACCAATGTCAATGCTCAAATTAATGCTTACACACAATAAACCAACAACATAATAGTACAATGCCATGAAATATGCCTGTTCTTGACCCTATGTAAATGACAACTTTATCACAACTGAAGGAAACCAAAATAAAAACTTTAATAAAAAAAATAGAATGCCCTTTGAGTCAGAACAAATTTATTTTAATTTAATACAGATCTACATGTACTAGGCATTTCACTTACATACTACAATGTACTAAGTAGGCGATAATTTCAAGTTATATAAAAAAATTACTAAGCATTTATACAAGTTGTCTATTGAAAATATATACTATATTGGAATACTGTCTGAGTAGAAGCAAATATATTGCGAGGGATACAAACAAACCCCCCACCCCTCTCGCACACATAAAACCCCTCCCGTTTTTTTTGCATATGGGACAAAATCCCTCCTATAATTTTTCAAGATGAACAAATCACCCTAACAATTTTGTGCAGGCAGATAAGATCTCTTTCGAACATAATCCATCCAATATAATTTTATGTACTTTGATGCAAGTAATTTCTTAACATCATATAAATTGCAAAACCATACTACTAGTTTTTTGTAATACATACATTTCACATGAAATTCATGAAAAAACGGAAGTACATCTCGACACAAGTCAACTATACAACAAACTTAGTTCCTACTGGGTTCTAGAATCTAATATAACCATTAAGACAACATTTTAAGACATGTATTTAGTCACCCAACAATACTGGTGATATAGAAATATCCATTGAAAATTCAGTTTTAAGGGATTTAGTCTGTCTGTGCAAAACTGTTGGGGAGATTTCGTCCCCTTTTTCCAAAAAGCTGCCGGTGGGATTTAGTCCAAGGGGATTTTGTCCTACTCATATTTTAAACACTATAAGTGTGCTGCTGCTGTGGGATTTCCAACCTCTTCTGCGAGTGACGTCATTTCAAGAAAACATCACATGTGATGTCACTATGTGCAAGCAGGAAACAATACTTACTCGATATGGTCACTTTGTCATATGTGACAAATATTGCTAACCATCAGTACATGATGACATCACATGTGACGATTTCCGAATATGACGTCACTTTACAACAAACGGTCAAAAATACTGGTTTGTATAAACTATATTATATAGATACTAGATACCCACACTTTTAACTACAGCACTGTTTACAAAAAGCCACATTTCTTATCAATACTTCACCAGGATTTGGTTCAACATCCTGGGATCACAGCGTTTGATACGTTTATTTGATTCGTGTAATTTCTGGGTGTTTTAACTTTCACAATCACAGTGCATGCCATGTCTACTTATTTGCATATGTCACACGATAAAGAGAAATGCCTGTTTGTGCCCACACTTTTTTATGATTGGACTATGGTACAAAACCGACAGAGCGAAAACACTTGGATATCAAGTTTAATCTCAGAGCTATGTCCCCTCAAATAAATTAGATACCCATGTGTTTACATTCTCCATCTACTCATCGATAGTATTCTAAACAATGACCTTATTTTCATATATTCAAAAAAAGTGTAAAAGCTTTGATTCAACACAACTTAAGAGCTTGAAACCAATAACTATGACATAAAATAGTTTTATGACAAAAAATGCCAATAACATATCTAAAAGAATATTGCTAGAATAAAAAATGATTCAATAATCCTGAACAATTCAGCAACACAGATGCAATGTATAAGTGTATAAAACTATTACATAAAACTACATGATGCAGCAATATGTAATCCACTCTCATATACCTACATACATCACAGAATACATACAGTAAAACCTCACTTAAAGACCACCTCAAAATTAAGAACACAATTTTCAAGTCTGTTTTCACAGTTTTGCTCTGTATTTAACTTCAATATTAAGACCACCTCATTAAGAGGACTAGTTTTTAAGAGTCCCAATGGTGATCTAATTATTGAGGTTTTACTATACAATGTAGGTACTAGCACTTTCAACATGTTTTTGGGGGCGACTGCAAATCAAGTATTTCTGCTTCACGAGACTAGATTCTTCTTCATTGCTCAATTTACTCTTTGAACAAAATCTGTAAAAATTGTCATTTTATTGAAACAAAATAAAAAAATAAAATCATGTTAAAAAAACGAGGAGATGAATCAATAAAACTTGTAACAGATAACTCTTCATTGCCGGAAAATAACCTCAGTGATAAATGAAGTAATACTGCCTATCAAATTAACATATACAAACATAGAAGCATATTTTTGTAGAATACTGAGCAGTTTAAAATAATCACAACACCTAGAAGCTTTGTTACATAGTAGGCAGCCAAAATTCAGACATAGCACCAATATAGCATATATCATCCTGAAACATATATGTGGCATTCTCTGAGATTTTTGCCCAAATGCACTGGGCCTCGTTCATGAGAAAAACGCAATAAATATTTTCACATTAATTGCAACAGCTAATAGGAGTGAAACATTTCAGTTAAAGATTTATGATTCAGTGGCGAGCAAAAGCAAAACAATTATCAGTTTACATTGTGACGGCACCTTTTTAACTAAGTATTCATATATTTCCCCCCATGTCACATTGAAAGGGAGTTGTTTCCCTTTGTTTAACCGGTGCATTTTTGTTGTCATGATAGCCATATCAAAATGCTGCAATTCCCCCAAAAAATGTTGTTTTGCAAAAAAATTGTTTTGTAGTGACCTACATATATTCCTGCATTCAGAAATGTTAATAACTCAATTTCACCCAGATATGTCATTCGGGCCAAAAATCTCAGAGAATGGCACGTATAACAACATACTTTGATTGAAGAAATCTCTTGGTAATATCTTTATACAAAATAATGATAAAGGGAAAATACTGAAATATTAGTAAACAAATATAATAGTTTATTTCTATGTAAAGCCAATTTGAGAGGGAAAAATATTATGAAAGAATGAGAGAAAAACTGGGGAAAATCACACCCAAAAGTATACAAAACTTTCCATCAACATTCAGACTTTGGTTCAATATTATAATGCTGAAAATCAGACTCAAGGATCAATATATTGGACAGGTCTCCAGGAAAACAGGGCTAAATGACAAAAATTTAGATTTTCAGTTTTCACATTTTCTGTTTCCTCAGACATTTAGAACCATGAAAAGGAAAACCTTTTTACTCTAGGCTACTTTGTTTTCATTAAATAATGTTTTAAAGATGGAGCGTTAATGACGTAGAAATGATGACGCCAATTTTTAACTGGAAATTCCAGATAATGTTACGAGCGTCAGTAAGCACGGTTTTCCTGGAGAACGTTCCGTACGTATCATGAAAGTAAGGCCACATTTAAAAGGTCTTTGTTTCCTGTCCCCTAACCTAATTCTGTGAAGTTCTGTACGACAGTAAGCAATTTTTAAAGAAAAGCACTTCTTGTACAGCAATGCCAACAGTGAAATGTGAAAAAAGAGGAAAAGTTTGCCTGGGGTCAAGAGGCCGTGTATCTTAGTAACTTAAAACAAAGAATATATACGATTATCAACAGTTTTCAAGACCCCGACGATTATCAAATTTCTAGTTATATGCAAAGATATCTATAATATTTTCTCCTCGGATTTATGTCTATCATGAGATCAACCTCTGTGCGACCCCAATCCCCGCAATTCCTCTTGATTAAGACACTTGTATCATTCTATTTGTGTCTGTTGGACAGATAAGGAACAGCATACAAACACGTTTTTAAACTTTGGCCTCATACATATGTAATAAATAACCGTATCATGTAACAAATTATAACATTTAAAGCAGAGGAATGCAGCATAATATCCAGTAACCTCAAACACACGCAGCGTATTACTGAGCGTTTTGACTAAGCAAGGCACTATTTCTTTGGTTTCAGATTAAACGTAGTTCGTAAAATGTCAGATGACGTCTGCTGAAGTTAGAATGGATCGTTGAATGGGTAGTATTTGTGGTCTAATGCTCTGTAAATAGAATATAAAAATGTCTTCATTAGACTCTGTATGCGTAATGATTCTCCCACATGTTGGGTCAAAGATCAACTTTCCAGTGGTCGCAGACAACAAACACTACCACAGTGAAAGTAATACTCTTATCAAATAATTGCGCTTTTGCAAGTTTTAGATATGTTAAAAGAACTTATTCCCGTAAATGTTTGAAGTATTTCAGTCCGATAACTTGTATGTATTAACAGACTAAACTTATGTTGACCTAAACATTCCAAAACTGAAAAAAGCCTTCGAAACAATACAGTGAATTCTAGATACATGAAAGTATTAATGGTGTCTTACTCAAAATATAATAGATTATAAGATTCAACCTGAATTACAAATAGACTAGAGCACTATAAATACACTAGCCTGACATCTCGGACAAGTCTAATTTAACACATGTTCACTTGTCGGGGACAAGTGTATTTTACAATGATTTCTAGAGCCCTGTGAAACCTCTACACACTTACATGTCTTCAGTACACAATCTTAAGTTCTTGTTTACATCCATTAATTGCTTCATTTCACTCGCAGACAATTCAAAATCAAAAACCTGCAATGAAAAGTAATAAATTCAAGCTTCATAATGTCTTTTCTCTTCTCTGGTGGTTATTACGTACAGTATTCCCTCCCAGAACGACACCTGTCTTGAGCAACTCCCTCCTTTGGGTGACATTTAAAATTCCTCCCATGTAATTTTAACTTAAAATTCCTTCCCAGGAACGACAACTCTCTACAACAACAGACAGCACTCAAAACTGCATACCGACACTAAACATTACCATTTCCATCAAATAATATCAAAGTGTGTTTAAAATATTCATCCTTTAATATGTTAACATGCTTTTGATGACAATCATCTGAACTATAGTGAATTTCTACGCTATGTCCTAGACATCTCCCATGCATTTACTCACTTTGAAATTTTCAATAATTCTATCTGTATTTACACTTTTTGGTACAACTGAAAATCCTCGCTGAAGCAAAAATCTCACTGTTACCTAAAAAAGAATGATAAACACAGTGGTACACTCTATACAGTAAAAAAACCTCGATAATAAGACCACCCTGGGGAACTTTGAAAAGTGGTCTTAATATTGAGGTGGTCTTAATATTGAGGTTGAATAAAGAGCAAAACAGTGAAAATGGACTTGAAAATTGTGTTCTTTATTTTGAGGTGGTCTTATTAAAAGCAAAATCTGCTGTTAGTAGAAATACTATACTTGCAAAATATAGATCAATAATTCAGAAATTACAATAAAATGTTATGCAATATAATATGCCGCGGTGACGAGATGAACATCTCTGCAAACCAGGCATTTGACACTCCCCGACCATTTTGAAAGAAAACCATAAGAAAATAAACTGGACTAAACTTGTTTATTATTGGGTTTAACACCATTTTGCTGTTATACATGACAGAACATTTTCCTGGAATAAATAGTTCCCACATCTACAAGATTTACTTCCCTTGTTCTTAATCATCAGCCCTTTTGATAGGTAATTCCCAAATATCTGATAATTGAGAAAATACCAAGAGAATTTGCATGTGACAACCACTTTTTCTTCAAAAAACTTACTGAGCCCATTGCCCACATGAGAATAATGAATAAGTTAATTTTTTATATCTGATTAGTTTATCATCGTTAACATTATATTCCCTGTAAACTTAATAGGGCTGACAATTCAGAACAAGGGAGGTAAATATTGTAAATGTGGGAACTATCTATTAATTAATAAATATCCCTATATAAGGAAATAGAACATACCATTCTTAAAATAGAACTTTTCTCTGTACATATAGTGATATACTACATACCTGACCAGGTGACTTGTTCTTAGCTTTAGCAATTTCTAATAACACAGGTTCTTGTAAACAAGTAGGTGACGGCTCACTACAAAAATATAACCAACTGTGTGAACAACATTGAACAGCTGACTTTGACATAACTGTTACATAAACTGACATACACTCAAAAATTCCTTTCTCATAAACAGGATTTTTGATACGAGAGTAAAAACATGGTAACAATAAGCCCAATTGTTAACCATAACAATGTGATCATGCAAAAACCACTTCAAAATGATAAATGCTATAACAGTGAGACACATACAAGGTGAAGGAGGAAATCTAAAATATTTTTCAGCAGTATTTTAGAAATACTTGTATTTGGAAATCAACTGACCCAATAAAATTTCAAAACAATCTTGCAATTTTAACCAAATTATTTGACATCAAGTGACACACACTATTACAGTAACAACAGATATGAATCATTCTTGAATACTGCTTCTTGCGTTTCGAACCAACAACCAATAGATTAGACATCTGGGACTACATTCTACACCACCATCAGGGTTTGTTTCAGCTGTTTTTATAGCCATTTTTCCGCTTTATTCCTTATGGCAAGAAGTATATATTTTTCCCAATTTGAATGGGAAAATTCCAAATAAATCTGAAGAAAAAGTTTTGGTTCAATTTAGCCAAAACTTGACAAAGTTAGAGGCGCTTTTCTCTCACAGAGAGATTAATTAATATAATTACATAGTTTACTTTTACTCCTAATGTTTTATCGTAATTTCTAGAATTTTTCCCAATTGAGTTTAATGTGCAAAAATGTGTGCAATTTGAAGGGTATGGGTCATCTTCCCAAACTAGCCAAAATAAACCCTGACTATGTCTCTCTGATACCAACCTTTTATTTCCAGGTGATCCAAATGGTGAATAACATTGAAAAATTACACCATTTTCCTGACAATAACTGCCTAACTTCTCATTTGATAAATGCACATGACATTCCACCTGAAATACACATATAAATACACATGACATTCCACCTGAAATAAACGTATAAATGCACATGACATTCCACCTGAAATACACATATAATCATCACACAAATGTCCGAGAATATTACAACTATTGTTTAGAAGCTCCTGATTTGTTAAAGGTACAAAGTCTGATTTTTTGACAAAATATCCTCAAGTCATAAATATTGGAAAATCATTTATAATTGCCTTCATACAGATGTACTCAACACAACTGCATTGTCACTTTTCTAACAAGTTTCCCCAAACCACAAAATTTAATACAAGTGTATGATACGAGTATTTTTTATCCTGACCTTCGTGCCAAGTTAGCACTACATGTAGTATAAGAAATGTTTGAATCAGACTTATTTTGCAGTTCCAGGAAACTCTAAAGAAACGTTACAATGCATTTTTTTCGAGTACGTCTGTATGAAGAGATTTATGATAGAACTGAGATCACCCATGCGATACAAAAATTCAACCGCACATTAGACTGTGACTGGTTCATGAACGATTACGAGAATTGGGTAAGACGACATCATAAGTGTATTGCACATCAGGGTGTATACTTTGAAAAGTAGTAGTATGTGACATTATTATGACGTTTACCGCCGCATTTATGATGCTTGCGCCGCTCCTGTGTACATGGTATTATTAAATGTTTTGTAGAATTTTTATTTTTTGTTATTTTATATTGTAATTTCTTGTGCATTTGCACAAGAAGATGAATTAAACGTCGGAGAAATTTGTCAAAAACTTAGTTCATTAGTTTTTTAGAAATAACTAAAGTCTACGATTTAGAGGGACAGCCCTCGTACAATGCATGTATGATTGCAAAGCTCACAGTCTATGTACAATGCATGTATGAATGCAAAACTCACAATATATGTACAATGCATGTATGATTGCAAAGCTCACAGTCTATGTACAATGCAAGTATGAATGCAAAACTCACAATATATGTACAATGCATGTATGATTGCAAAGCTCACAGTCTATGTACAATGCATGTATGAATGCAAAACTCACAATATATGTACAATACATGTATGAATGCAAAACTCAAAGTCTATGTACAATGCATGTATGAATGCAAAACTCACAGTCTATGTACAATACATGTATGAATGCAAAACTCACAATCTATGTACAATACATGTATGAATGCAAAACTCACAGACTATGTACAATGCATGTATGAATACAAAACTCACAGTCTATGTACAATGCATGTATGAATGCAAAACTCACAATATATGTACAATACATGTATGAATGCAAAAATCACAGACTATGTACAATGCATGTATGAATGCAAAACTCAAAGTCTATGTACAATGCATGTATGAATGCAAAACTCACAGTCTATGTACAATACATGTATGAATGCAAAACTCACAATCTATGTACAATACATGTATGAATGCAAAACTCACAGACTATGTACAATGCATGTATGAATACAAAACTCACAGTCTATGTACAATGCATGTATGAATGCAAAACTCACAATATATGTACAATACATGTATGAATGCAAAAATCACAGACTATGTACAATGCATGTATGAATGCAAAACTCAAAGTCTATGTACAATGCATGTATGAATGCAAAACTCACAGTCTATGTACAATACATGTATGAATGCAAAAATCACAGACTATGTACAATGCATGTATGAATACAAAACTCACAGTCTATGTACAATGCACGTATAAATACAGAAATCACAGACTATGAACAATGCATGTATGAATGCAAAACTCACAGTCTATGTACAATGCATGTACAAATACAAAACTCACATTATATGTACAATGCATGTACAAATACAAAACTCACAGTCTATGTACAATGCATGTACAAATACAGAAATCACAGTCTATGTACAATGCATGTACAAATGCAAAACTCACAGTCTATGTACAATGCATGTACAAATACAAAACTCACAGTATATGTACAATGCATGTACAAATACAAAAATCACAAACTATGTACAATGCATGTATGAATGCAAAAATCACAAACTATGTACAATGCATGTATGAATGCAAACATCACAGACTATGTACAATGCATAAATTATCTTAAAACTATACCTGATTTAACTGAGGTTTTATTCTAGCATTTTCAAGAACACGTTTTAACTGTCTGCTATTAAAGTTTGACAGACCAATGTTCCTAACAAGACCTTCATCTACACAGTCTTCAAGAGCCTGAAAATGAACAACAATAGTCATTACCTTGCTACACAAGGGATCATGTTTTGTGGGTCAAAGCAAAACAAGTAAAGAGAGCATTTTCACAATGTATAATTGTACGGCGAAAATTGCGACTCCTGAAGCAAGGATAAAATAATGAAAAGAAAGAGCAGGAAATGTGCCAAACTCCATGCAGCAGTTATCTTCCCTTGCAGTACAGCGATAACCACTGCCATCACAAAAGTACCGTGATGATGGTTGGTTGGACAAAATGGCGGATCCGAAGACGAAACTCATGTGATGATGGGTGGTTAATTTAAAGTATTTTTTAATTTTTCATACCACCAAACACCTTACATGTTTGAAATTAAGATATATAGATATACAATTGTCAACTAAAATTAAATAAATGAAAAATGAAAAATCTTGACGAAAAGTTTGTGATGGCAGAGATCTCCAATAACTAAAGGGGAGATCACTGCGTAGACATATAAAATTACAAAGCCACCACAAAAGTACAAGGAGACATAAAAATCTATACATACAAGTAAACAAAAACTAAAGCAGTAGGGATATGACACAAACTAACTAGATGTGTTCATAGGACACGGATGCCCACACAATAAGGGGTTTCCATTAGAATGCAAATACTTAGTTTATGAAGGCCAAATAATTTTGAAGCAATATCAATTGAAAACCAATTCTTAAGTACAAAAAGGGCCATATAACTCATCCAAAAATAGGTGAATTGTAACCAATATCGAACTTGATCCGACTTTATTATCATAGCTTTTACAGCCTTTGTTATAATACAGTATGAGGCTTTTACAACATAAAACAACATAACTAGCCAATACATAATGTACAGATAATATTAGACTCTTCAAATAAAACTGACCAAAAGTGACCAGTTAACAGGTAGAATACATCTAGTCCAATTAGCTCATGTTATCTAGTAAACATTTTCAACAAATTAATCTAAAAAAGCACTGTAGACTAAAATAAAGCACAATTCCTTAGCGAGTATTAAAATTGTGAAAATATTTTACATTAATTTCAGCGTACCATATATTTTACTTAAAGTAGTCATTTATTTTATTAAAACATGTACAAATATAATTATATGCATAATGCTTGGTTAAAAACAACTAATGCCTTCACCGATGAATACACTTGTTTGATGTTGACTATCATAACAAATTAAATGTCAATAAAATCGAATACTGTGACTTTTACAACTGATACAATACCATACACACATAGTATCATACACTTTATGAGGTAAACAAAGACACTACATACCTTCCAAGTATCGATGTAATCCACATCAGAATATATAACTTTACCGTTCTCGTCTACTGGAATGAATTCTCCTCCTTCCTGAAATACAAAATCAGACATGAGAAGGCAAAATTTCAAAATCAGCCGAAAATTCGGCAAGGGGTCCAAGGGGCCACTGAAGCTCCTGACTTTAAGCATCTAAGATGCTTTGAATTTTCTAAAAAACGGCACTTGCAAGCGTCAAATCCGCGGATTTTTGCATTCTGCGAGAATTCTCATGCCTGAAAATACCAACAGATGCCATTTCCTAGGAGATTTCAAACTTTCCACAACTTAGTCTGAATGGAATTGTTCTCCACAAACCGATTTACAGCCAACTTAAATTTCATATCATAAGTTGTCGACTTAATTTGTTCAAGAGTTTGTGGAATTTATTTAGTTAGACATTTGAGAGCAGAGTAAAGTTGTGAGCATCACTTATAATTCTCGGCCTAAGTGACAGGGCAACAATAGGCTCCTTAATCAGTAACCTTTGCCAAAAATGATTGACATACAAAAAAGATCATGACAATGTTTTGTAGAGTAAAATAAATACGAGATTCTGCTGTAATGTCAAAAATAGAATCTTACATTAGTTAGTGTTTTATGTTCAATAAAAAATGAACACATATATTTGATTCTATTCTTGACATAACAGCAGAAACAGCTGTTTTTCATCAAAACATTACCTTTAACCTCCTAAATGCAAGCAAAGTATGATGTGTGTAATTCAGTCTTTGGTAAACAAACACTGATGCAGCAAAAAGTGGTTCTGACAATTTTCGTTTTTCCTTTTTCAACCACAAGATACAAGTGCAAATGATTTTATCAAATTTATAACAAGAAAATAAGTTTCTATGAAGTAAAATGTTATAATTCATACAAAATAAATATTCACCAATGTCAACATCATTTGAGCGTGCCTTTGTCATGTTTGTTTTGTTGAGACCTGACATACGTTAGTAAATTATCAAAAATAATACATGTGTTATTACCACTCTACACTGTGCCAAATTTGTATTTAATTCAATGAAAATGTACCTTTAATGCCATTGGCCAATGCATAATGTACAAGTCTAAGTACTTCAATCCAAGATCGTCCAGAGATTTCTTCAAGCTGTCACGTACCATGTCAGGATGATGGCAAGTATTCCATAACTACAAGATATCAAAACCTTAAGTTTGCATAAAGCAAAAGAATAGGACACTTAAGTGACTTAACATCAAAATTATCTCTAAACATTACTGAAGAAATTTAGCAATTTATGCTGAATTAGACACAGAGTTTGTTTTAAAAGATTTGAGCAATTTGGCTAGTAAGAACAGGACACTAATAATGCAAACTTAGCAAAAAAACACAGGACCATCATCGTTTCAAGCAACGGCCAAAACCAAATACATGTATTCAGGAACCGTGTTAAAATACTCAAATTCATACAAATTTTCGACTTTTTCATGTCATTAAGACTACTGAGAGAGCACAAAGCTAAAGACTGGTGCAGCATGTCATGATAGCAGGAAAACAAGGTATGTGTTCAGTATTTTTTACTATTTCAGTCACTGCCAGTATTCAGTTCTTAATTGCAAACCTTGCTGACAACGAACAAATCCTCACGCTGTACAGTGCCTTCAACAATCAGTTTCTTTATGGCACTGCCAACAGCTCTTTCATTCCTGTAGATGGCAGCACAGTCAAGCAAACGATAACCATTTTTCACAGCTGTGTGAACTGCATTAAATACTTCCTCCTCTCCCTGTTGAACAAAGTCGTAAAGTTAGGATTAATTGCATAAACAATGAATATATAATAGTTTAAAAAAACTACCAAATGACCTAAACTAAGTACATGCAACTTAATTGTAACCCAAATATTCAATGTAGATTTTAGTGTGCAATGGGCATAAGAACCACGCTCTCTTAAAAAGATTTCGGTTTATAAATCTCATCTATAACAATCAATCAACTGTCTTAACTGTTATGCCCCATTAAAACACTTTCTCAGAATATACGGAACAATTTTTTATCAATAATTGCTAATTACTATAAAATACGTACTAGAAGGTTTCTGTCATGGATTGGGTTCCTTAATTATGACAGGTGATATATCTCTGCCAAGACATTCAATACAACAATTATAAGTAAGTCCAAACCAGATGTATACGTAACACTGACATTTATTGTATCATCAATAGTCATTATGCAATAAGAAAGCATCCACCAGCTTAATGAAATAAAAAAAAACTTCCAGAGCACAAATCTTACAAGATATTCTGCAATCATTGGGTATTGAATAATGATTTCACGACCAATATTGGTACAAAATCATTTTACCTCTTTTGGCGCGTAAGTTCCAAGTCCTAATGCAGGCATCTTTAGACCACCACGTAAGGTAAACACAAACTTATTCTCTTTAGCCATCTTGATGTATTTTTTCCCCGCAGTGCTGACAGTCGAATTTTTGGAGACGAGTTTATCAATCAACAAAACAGATGATTTCTTCGTTAAGTATCTAAAATGAGAAACAAAGGGCCACTACGCAACATGCAAAAGAGTTTAACGAATGTCAATTTTGCAGAATTCGGTTATCATCGAATAAGAACTGGGTTAAAGAAGACACGGTTAAGTAGCATGCGACCTTGACCTGGGAAGAATATTTCACGAATCAGAGATTGCACGGGCACCGGTGTACCATTCGCGTGCCTAACGAAAAGATAACTGAAATAACCTATTTTTATGATTTAAATACTTTAAAATGCCCAAGTAAGTAATTCTCCATTCAAATGTTGTATTGTTACTTCGCAAAATAAGTTAAATAATTGATTTTTAGATGCGTATAATGAAATAATATGCTTCCTGTAACTATCATAGTTTTCGGATATAGTAATGTCTGGATGTAGGCATTGCATAAACTGAGTTATTCAATGAAAACAGCCATATGTGGCCGTAGAGCTGACTCAGTAGGATTCTTCTTCCTTAAGGCTTAAGTGTTCAATACCTATGTAGAAACATTTGGCATCAGTTATTTATTGTAGAAGTGTCTATCTTTTGTGTGTTGTTACTTTTCGATGTAGGCAGTGGCTAAGTTCAGTGTTCGCTGGTATTTTCGCGTTACTGTGGTATTTGGACAACAAAACATACATTGAAACAATTTGGCACAATACAAAAGATACGGACAAGAAATGATCCTGTTATCATTAATTAACTGTAAAATTGTTGAATAATGAAACTGTACACAAAAGAAAATTGAAGTTAGTTTTTCTTCCGTTGCAATACTTCGTTAGTACCGTGAAAGTACAAGCAAACAGTATACCTCTTGAACCAGAGTGAAGGCATACATGGATAAGGGTCAATTCGTCCTAAAAGTCATGTTCATCCTGGGTCAATTCGGCACAAATTTATGTTTGTCATGGGTCAATTCGGCACACTTTTTAAACATATTTGGGACATGTTTTATTGTGATTGTTAAGTATTATTGTTTGTGATAAATTGATGAATCAAGATACATTTATGTTTTTTACCACTCGACAGTGATTTTTCAGCTTAAAATCAGCATTTTTATCGGAATTATGCTTGCCATTACTTTGGTGATCGCCTTTGATATCTTACGGTTGCAAATATTTCTTATTCATATAATATTTTGTACATTGTATCGTATAATTTTGTGTTATCCTTAACATATAAAGTTGATTGATATGGTTTTATTGATTTATACATATTGTTGTTACTAATATATGTCTTAATTTCATATTGCCATGTAAGTTGTACGTTTGATGTTGAAATAAATCTATCTTTGGTGAAATTTCTGATCCCTGACAGTAAAACATGAAGCATAAAGATCCTGTGTGGAATTTTAATGATATAATAGACGCTGATCGTTCTACATCTTGGTCGTAATAGACTACATTTTGCTGAAATGTGGAGTATTTTCCAGTATTTCCCACTTTCTTAAATTAAAGAGTATTAAGTACGGGAAAAACGGGAATTACCATGCCAACCATGTTTAGTAGGAATATTCAATAATGATCCATTCTTAAATATAATCAACGAATTAAAAGTGAATCTACAACTACTACAAATACAAATAGTTCATTGTATTAAAAACATATTAACGTGAGTTATGGCAATTATACAAAATATTTGTGACAAAATGCATAGATTTTCAATCAGTGGTACTTGCAGTAAAAACGCGCATCACATTTCAATGTTAATCGCCATGTCAAACTGTTAAGAATACACAATATGTCAATATATGCATATTTATAAATATTTTTGTTTATTTGAAAGCGTACAATTTTCATAAAAAAAGCCATACAATTACAAATTCATACAAATATAATTAAACATCACAACTTCTCCCATTTAAACGTGGGCCGAATTGACCATGTTATAAAATTGTGCCGAATTGACCCGGGACGAACATGACTTTTAGGACGAATTGACCCGCGTACATGAGTACCATACTCAATGAGTACTACTCATAGCAATCCTATATTGGAAACACTACTTTATACACATTTAATATAATAAATCAACAGTATAAACCCTTTGTTATGATACTGTTGTCGTCTCAGCACAAAACATGTGCTTATGTCATTATTTGTTTAAAGCAAAGAACATGTTTAAAGTGAAAATACATGTGGAATAGAGAATGTCACAATCATTGATCAGAAATTACCTAGACAGATTTAAGTACCATCTGCCCTACAGAGTAACAGACTACTGTTTATGTTCCTAATGTAACGTTTTAGTATTGTAATCCATATCCAATGGCATCATACCCCTAGCCACTGCCTTCAAACTCATCAGGGGTTCCACTAGTTGCTAAATCTCAAGGGTCACTTTGATAATTTTTTAACCATTTTATAGTGCACACAGGGATAAATTACTCTTTAAGTCTATGCTATATAATATTTACAAGGGATGCACAACAAAGTGGACAATTTCACAGTTTTCACTACGCTGTCAGTTTAGTTCTATAAATAACTTAATAAGACACATAGCTTATTTATTTATTTATTTCACATATGGACATTTTTCGGTTGTGTAGAGTCTAATCTAAATACTAGCCCATAGCGCAATTAATGCTTTCTGCGGTCATTTAGGACAAGAATTTCCATAAACATGTACTAATTTTATAGATATGCAGACTCATTTCCTTCTGTTGCAAATATTTCAAACCGCCTGGATCCAGCAACTGGGTTCATTTATGTACACAATAAATGACAGGAGTATAATAATATTTAATCAACCCCCATTACGCTGCTTCTGTACAATAGAGTAAACTCCTTGAAAACCGGATGCTGTCTGGACATGGTGAAAATTCCAGTTTTTGGATTGTTTGGATTTCAGGAAACTTAATTATACTTTATAGTACAATTTGTTCAGACAATGCTTTCTTGAATGACTGTTTAATCTGCATGTATTATGCAATTGTACGGATGGTTTTGTGTTTTTCAATCTGCATGTATTATGCAATTGTACTGATAGTTTTGTGTTTTTCATATCCTATTTTAATTTCATTTTGTCTGTCTCTCTGTTTGAAGCTCATGATACCATGGAACTCAAACCTGGAACAGTAAATCTGCGTTAATTGGGTGCATAGTAATTAAAATACTATCTGCTATATTATTTGTAGTACTTAAATAAAACATAAGTACATGCATGGCTGATAAATTATAAACTAATAGAAACCGACACCGGTTTATTATTGCCCCATCTGTTAATAGTCAACACAGTTGACGCTTAAACAAAAAATGTATAACAAAAAATGTATGCATCTGGTTTTCAGCGGTTAAATATCTGTTAGCGGCCACAAAAAGTCATCCGGAATCTGTAATTCAGAGTTTCATATACATAGAGTTTTATATGACGATTTGATAAGATTCTTGAAATGGTTGTTTCAGCTAAGACTGAAAATGACACTATTCATTGAACTAAATAAATGGGAAGAAATGAAATGGATCGGTTGTAGGTATTCGATGATGTTGTTAGTAAAAATGTATCTGATTATCTAGCCCCGCATACATGTCTTTGTACTCCGACTTTTACATGCGTCTTCGTTACAGTTGTACAGCGACAGAATAGAGATGTGACGTCTGTGGCTGGACAACTGATTATCATACATGATTTCTAATCTACTTATTTCAGATACTACTGTGACTACTGTGATACATACCTCACACATGATTCCGTAAGTTACCATTTATTGTTTATTATTGTTTGCTCAGAGCCCACAAAATGACTAGAAGTAGAACTTAAGATATTATGCTTTATATTGTGGAGAGAAACTCATGAACATGCAAACTGTAGATGATATGTATTTACAATTTTTCCATTTTTTTTCATTCAGTTTGCTTTTGTGCAAAGTTCTTTCCCATCAAAATGTCACATAGCAATTTATCATAATGTAGCTTAGCAATGTATAAAATAAAAAAGTGTCAAAATGGTCTAATGATTTGTGGACTCATCCTATCCATATACATGTACTGTTTTTGTACAGAATTCGTTTTTTGCATTTATTCAAGATACTTGTTTAATTCTACATCTTAATAATATATTAAATCATGTTCGTATGCAGAGTATTCAGGATTTTCCCTCAAATCTAATCAATCAGGGGTCCCTGGACCACCAACTCTGCCATTTAGGGAGTCCCTGGACCACCAACTCTGCCATTTTGGGAGTCCCTGATGCTTTTTTAGGGTCCCACAAATTAATGATAAAAGAAGATCAATCACTGAACACATTAAATGTTGCTTGATATCAATGATACTGGTAAACAAATTTTAGTTACTGAAAAGAACTGGAATAAGTGTAGAGAATATACAGTTGAACATAGTTCATTCAAATTCAATGTGTCCAAAATTTTACTTTGAATAATACATGGTTTCGAATAGGCCATTTGTAATCGATGTGCGTAAGATATAATGGGTACTTGTACTGATATTTATTTCGGATGATATATGGAGTATTTGGATAAAAGGTTGTCAAATAAACCAGGTCCGACTGTATTTAAAATGCAGATCATGTGATCATTTTTGAGGGTCCTCCGGATGCAAACGCGAGTCCTATGTCCGAAAAATGGTGTCAGTGATGCAGAAAACTTGAGTCTGTGAAATCCCTGAGTATTTATTGCTGTTTTCTGGTTTATTTCAGCCTTCAGTGAGAAAGACCCACTGTAGTGGAAGGAAACATAAGGAGAATGTGAGATTGTATTACCAGAAATGGCTTGAAGAACAAGTACAAAAACTTGTAGATGACACAAGTAAGTTGAAAGATAATCATTTTGATGACCACTGAATGACACTTGAAATATCCAATTTCCAGAAAAGGAATACCTTAAAATAGAAAGAGGATCATTTAAAGGGCATGTTGAATCAATGATTGCTTGTAACGTCCAATATGTGGAAAAGACATTACTTAATATCAACTCTTCCCCTGCAATGTCATTTTGTATTGTTTTATACTGGACAAATAGCTTCTGATACGTTTTTTACAAAAATATATGTATTGTCTATATATATTGATTATATTTTATCACACATGTTGAGATTGCTTGCATTCCCACAGTTCAGGTAATTTCTTCCTATGTTCAGTATGTGTTTTAAATCTGTAATCTGTCAAAATCCTCAATATCTTTTGTCTCACTATTTGGAATATCTGTTGTCAGTTAAGAGAAAATGATTTTGTTGTCATTGTGATTGCAGGTATGTTTTGGTTCCGTTTATGGGAGAGGTTTTTAGCTGGGAGTTTGTTCCTGGTTATGTATTCAAACATCAAGTTTACATATTTTTTGTATGAAATCGGGATTTTAAAATTCATTCAAATTCTATTGACCTGTTTTTGTGATCATTTGATGATGATGTAAAATGTTGATTATTTTTTCAGCTGCTGCATTTAAGGCAGGTGTTGCCCAGCAACAGAAAGCGCCGGTACCTGGTCCAATGCCAGGACCTCCTGCAGGTGCCATGCCAACGGCACCTATGGGTGGACCCATGTCAGCACCTATGCCACTGATGGGCCCTGGTCCTCCAGGTCCACGTCCTATGATGATGCCAGGTAAGTTTGTTAACTTCTTTGTAGAAAATACTTCTTGTTGCTACCCCATTGCCTTTTATAGTTTCAACTGGCTGTACTGAGGCTTGTTCAACTCACTTAATTATATGCTCTATAGTGTCCAACAAGCCAAGCTGAATTATACAGGGTTCTCGTTGTTATTTGAAAACTGGAGTCCAAAGCCATGATTTTGGAAAAAGTAGCAATCCTTAAATGCAATTTCAAAGAAATGTTGCCAGAAACGGGAGTCCAGGGGATAAAAATAGGCATCGAAAAAGCACAGTTAGGAGTCTAATGAGAACCCTATTGTACACTTGAATAAATATGATTTACTAACGTTGTTATATGCTTTCGATTAAATGTTCCATGTTATTGTATTTCCAGGCATGCGTCCACAAATGGTTCCAATGGGAGGTATGGGTATGGGACCTCCTATGGGAATGCAGTTCCGTGGCGGACCTCCGATGATGGGCGGACCTCCTAGAATGATGAACAGATAATACGAATAGAATCTCTGTAAAAAATCAATCATTTCTCAGCGACATAAACGTTTTGTTTCGGCATTTGCAGCAATGTTGGTGGTGTTTTACTGACTTATGTCTTTATCAAATAGACAGTTTTAACAACCTTTTTCAGTGGCTACAGCTTTGAACCTGAAGTAATATTTGTCATTTTTGTTTGAGAAAATGTTTTTCTAAGTAACCAGTTATTTTGATTTTTTTTAAATCAACTTGAAATTCAGTCGCAGTATCATAATTTAGTCAATATTTGCAGCGCCCATGTTAAAACGACTTAATAATTTGGTTCATATATAATTATAATTATGTTGTATCAATGACTCCTTTAAAGTGTTAAAGTGTAACCTAACTTTGTGTTATGATCCTATGGGAGCAAATCATTGCAGAACAATTTCAGTTGTATAATTTCATATTCAGACCCCATATTCACAAATAATCAAATTTTGGGTATTCCCTCAAATTCTGAATCTGCGTTCATGTAGCATTATATAAAAGCAGCATTGCATATTTTATCAAATTTATGTATGTTAAAGATTATTTTTACATTTTTGATAATAACTTTCATGCCAATGAAAATAATTTTATTTATTCTGAATTTAAGACAATTTTCAATAAATAAGGCATTGAACTTTCTTCTAAGAAAATCCACAACTACTGAAGAACTCTAAGTAAAAACTAATAAATGCTACAATTTCTGATATGACAACACATACAAAACTTTGTTTTCTTGATATCAAACCTTACCTCATTCCATGTTCGTTATAAAAAAGCAATAAATTAGAAAATCCTCTTCGATCTGGCAAAATCCCTGATATCACCTACTTCTGGGTTGGAGACATGTCAATATCTAACTTACAGTTGGTCTTTTTGTAAAATGAAATACAATTTGGCTGTTTTAAAACTACCATATCACCGCCTGAGAGGAGTGAAACAAATTCAATGCTTCAAGTATTATGTATGCCACAGACAAACCTCAATTATTGGAGTGAAAAATCAATGTCCGAGTTGAGATTTTGAGTTTGTGAATAGCATAGGAAAATCTCAAGTATTTGAGTATTTGAGTGAGTGTTTAAATTTGAATGATAGTTTGAATTTGAGATTTTTTGTGAATATTGGGCCTGTTGACTTTTTTATGGAAATACAATACATGTACCGGTAGTAACTTTTGGAAGATTTGTACATATTCATTACCTGATGTTTTATACTGATTTTAAAATGAGTTAAACAAAATGATCATCAATTAATTCATACAATCATTCTGTGGGAATATATTTGAAATTACTTGGGGTAGATATAGAGAATCTCGGGTTACTGTCCGGTGAGAACAATGTTATCAGGCGAGGTGATATCGTTTGTGGTGGCGAGCTTTAGCGAGTCACCACGAACGATATCGCCGAGTCTGATAACATTGTTCGAGCCGGACAGTAACTTGAGATTCTATTTATCATGAAACTTAATTTTCCGAGCATGTTTTAGTGTGTCTTTACCTAAAATTTAGTGTTCAAAGTAGTCCGTCAATTTGTGGGCGGAGCTTAAAAGTGTTATCATGCTACTAGCAGCCTATTGACCTGAGAACACTTTATGTTATCAGGTCATGTGTTATCAGTCTGTTACCATGGTAGTTGCATGATAAATTGATTTAGCGGATCATAAATAGATGTGATTAAGCATTGGCCTGTCACTGTATACTATTGTCTGTTGGAACAGTTTGTCTTGACTGTAGTGATGTCACAGAGTTTGCCAAGCAGAACCAGTTTTTACCAAGCTGAAAATATATTTTCTTCTTTTTTATTGCAAACGTCTAATCTTGTAATAGCCCAAATTTATTTTTATCAGACTTGTCGGTAAGATCAGACAAATTCAACAAACTCTTGTATGAGCGTTGTTGGAATCCCGCGTTTTTGCTTAGTGAACGTGTCATGTGATCAAAACAGTATGACTGTACTCGAGGTACGCAAGTATTGATTTGTGTGTTCTATTCGGATGTTTATATAGAACATTATTTCATTGTCAATCCATCAGTTCCCTGGTCACTAAGTGATAAATATTTCATTTATTAATATTGAACGTTTCATTCTTTTATCATTTTCTTGAAGGAAAAATGTATTTTTGAACATGTATTGTATTAATTGTGCAATTAGATATAAAATATACATTGTGTTGTTATTTGTTAGTATTTAAGTTTTGATATAAAAGCCAAGTGCTTTTATGGGAGAGTGCACATTTCAAGTTTCATTGATGTTCTAAACTTTCTTTATATTTTAATCCATGAAAACAGAGCAGAATCTCCCAACACGGATACTAAGTTATGAAATGAAAAAAACAACGTGGGTAAGACGGGGATAAGGGAGAATACACAACCTAACTTGAGCAAATCTTGAAATAAACAACCTTGCATGGAAATGTTCGTGGGAATACAAGGGTTTCAACCAGCAGCATGCCAACTTCACACTTCATCAAGATTTCACCTAATGCTGCATTTACATTTGACTGAGTTGATAGAAACTATGCACAAAACACTTGACAAGACTAGTAATGCATGTTTATTCAGATAGTTTTCTTCGTATAAATTGACAAGAACTAAATATAAACAAGGATCTCGATGACTACAACAACAGCATATGATTAACTAGCTTTCAAATTTGTACGTTTCACAAGTTTTATGCCATTTACTTCCCACGATTTGAATTCGTTGGAAATTTTTAAGGCCAATCAGCGAGGGGGTAATCTAAACTGCGGGGGGTAATATGAATTCTTAGAATCTCAGCCAACATCTGTACTTGAAGGATATTTATTCACAATTATAAAGATATGTACCGTAATCATTTGGTTATGTATGGCATTTATATGCACCAAGGGTACAATAGTTTCGCGCCAAATTTTAGCGTAGTATTGACATATAGTATTACATGAACTATAATGACAAGATTGAAAATAAGTTTTTATTGTCCAATAAACAATTAATTTACAATGCACTCAAGCAGGCATTACTAATTGTCGAACATTTTCTTAATTGATTGTCGATCCAATGAAAATGAAAGTCGA
This sequence comes from Mactromeris polynyma, assembly GCA_032209605.1. NCBI lineage: Eukaryota > Metazoa > Mollusca > Bivalvia > Venerida > Mactridae > Mactromeris > Mactromeris polynyma. The sequence goes on along the minus strand of JASFXZ010000007.1, from coordinate 19,848,459 downwards.
TACCGAATCCTCTATAAGAATTCAAATGAATTAGAAATTTTAAACAATACATTGAATTCTTTTAAATACCGACAATAGACCGATTTACAGGGGCTTGTTTTGAAACAAAAAAGCGATGTTTATTTTACATATAGCTGTAAACAGCCGAAGTAACAAATATGAATACTAGATATCGTTGAATTTCTTCGTTACGTAAAATAGATATATACAAAAAAGAACTGATTACTAAATTGATGGACGTTTTATTTTTGCTATTCTTATAGTTTGGTGTATTTCATTTGGGATTATGTGTGTATAGGTGGCAAGAGATTATGTGTGTATAGGTGGCAAGAGATTATGTGTACATGTGTGGCAAGAGATTATGGAGCTACTGTGCTTCATATTGAGTTCAACACGATCTTTATTCAGTAATTATAAACACTATCACAAAGCATCGAAAACAAAACTGGATTTGCAAGGAAGATGCACATTAATAAAAGAAATCCGTAACAATAAGTATATGTACACTTGTATTGTGTTTGTCGTAATTGACATATTTCTTAAAGTCTAAAGGATTCTAGATAGTAGATCTGTGATCGCGTGTGTTCACGTCTCTAAGGACTTAGAATCCGTTACCATGGTTCCATCGAAAGATGATCGTCACTATAAACTGTCCAAAGCAGACAGGCGGACGATTGTGTGGAATCAGACAACTAGCAGACGAGATACTATACCACAATATCAGAATTCACTGACGCGAGTAGATAATCGTGTACGTGTCTGTGAGACTTGTGGACAATTGTTCGCTAATTTAGACGACATGAAGAAACATATAGAACTAACACATACAGGTATTGAAACATACGAAATACCCCCTAGGGGCTCTAGAAATTGTTTTCAAAGACACTTGTCGCGGTCTGATAGAAATGTAAAAAACGACTTGCCCGACATAGGTAGCTAGTTGTGCGAGAACATAGGTCCATTTAGTAACAAATAAACACACAATGATAGTTAATTAATAATCACATTTGTGCGTATGTGGGTTTCTAAGGCTTGACTTACAACTGAACAATTACTGCTGTTGGTTAGCTTTAAAAACAGACTTGTGCGGATTTAACTTCACGTTAACTGTTGGTAGCCCGATTCAGCAATAGACCAGTCCGAGAAGTCGGGCAAGTGGATTTCTAGAGCCCTGTCCCTTGATGAATTATTTATGCTTCATTTCATATCCTAAAAACGTGAACTCATTAATTGTGAAATCTCGCATCAAATTAAAAAAAAAACAAAGATAATATATGAACTGTACACTTTCATTTTTCGTAACTTCACGAATTTATCCAAAAATATGAAGCTCATGGTTTCACATTCATTTTTCACATTTTATGACATCAAATGTGAAAACACAGAAGTTACAACAGATCTGTCGTACAAACGTGATCTTAAGTATTCAATGCAACAAAACACGGCTATCATTTTAACAGTGTATACATTTATCATCGGTTCACTAACACAAGAAGTGGGTAGGTGACTTGTTGCAAAATTACAATACCACTTTGTTGCAATAGTTGAGGTTGTTGTTTGACATACATTACTAGTTACGCGTCTATTTTATGTCATTACGGTCAACTCAATTTTTTAAAACCCACAAGAGAAAGGCATACAATAAAGCTGCGAAAAGGGCAACATATCTCTGAATGAACAATCAAGCAAACTTAACGAACACATGGCTATGCATGCATTTATTTAAAAGTCAGCAGTACAGCATTGTTTACAATACCCTCTTCCTCTAACATATCATTTAAAACCCCTTTGTTGTTTAGACAATTGTTTCTCTCCAGTCATGATGTTGCCATTTCTGTTCATACCATGCTATCATTTCGAGAACTCTTTCACGGTTTGGTTTTATGCAGTCAGATTCCATACAGATATGATTGTATTGGACTTCGAAGTTTTAGCAAGAACTCAATCCTTAGTCCATCCCAATGGAACTAGAATAACAAAATTAAATACAACAGAGGTTGTCAATACTACAACGAATCTCATGATTTTACCACAAAACACAATATGTTGTTTGTCCTGTCTTATAGTCTTACTGTGTCTCAGCCAGGTTTATACATGTATATACATGTGTGGTGGGAGAATAAAATGAGGTAAACATCAAAGTATACATTTTGTGAAAAACAAACAGATAGGTGGTATAATTATTGTGGACATTTCTGTTCAAGTTTGTTAGTTTAGTGGCAGTGGTCCATTTTTGATTTTTATTAATACATGTAATATGATTTGCACGTTTTCAGGCAGTAAGCCGGTGGTTTGTGAGATTTGTGGAAAACGTTTCGGTAGCAGTCAACAAATGGTAGCACATTATCAAAAACACAGAGAAGCACGTTTGCAAGAATTTGCAATACTGAAAAAGCGACGGCAGCCAGATCTAGTGTCTGAAACTGAAAGCGAATCCTTGCAAACTGTTGGCACATTTCACAGAGTTCCGAAAACTTTGAGGAATTCCATGTCTGAACCCTACCAGTTGCCTAAATCATATGGAACAGAACAGTCATACAATGTGAGCAAACATGCCACCCGACCTAGAGAATATAGATTACCTATGATCAATGCAGGGAAAGCCGGCGACAACCGCAAAGATCTGACAAATCTCCCTGCCAGTACAGACGGCACCTTACCAATGATCAAAGGATCAGCCGTGAACAGTATAAATTTGAGAAGAGAAAATCTCAGCGGCACCGCTTCCATTTCGCTGCCAAGACTGAGTTCTAAACCAAGTGTCCCCGGTCCGGATCCTGGTAACATATCTGTCATTGACAATGTGATGGGTGTTGCTAAGACAATAGAAACCAGTGAGGAATCGGGTTTTGTTCAGCATGCTGAAGAAGAATTAATCCATTCACGTATGGAAGCTGTTGCCCTTGCTGGCCGTCCACCAACGCCACAATCTTTCAGATCTAGGACAGTAGTTACTGAACTCCGGAAACCGAAACATTTAGTGAACAAGGAATTCTGGGACACCGGAAGTCACACGACTGAGAGGCTTAGTGGTTACACACCAGTATCAGGTTATGACCCCAACTACAGAGGCAAAAACAGTGGAAGTGTCAAACAAAGAAAGCTGACAGTTTCCTTGCCAAGCATAAGGTGAACTTACAACTGTTGTAACAAAATTTCGCTCAGTTATTGATTTCAAGAAACGAATACTAGCTCTAATTTTTTTCAAAATTTTAAGATGGCGTCAGGTGCATATCAATATCAGCAAATTGATCAACTATATGACATGCTGTGTGTGGTGTTCACAACTACGTGACAAGTTCTGACGAGGAGTCAGAGACACTCACAATAGCTCTTTGAAAAACAGCAACACTTTCTACTAAACGTATTTATTTATTATTGAGGCATAACATATTCATATAGTGTCGCAAGTTTTAAGCTTATCAAACAAAACTACGGTGCAAACTGAAATTGCAACAGAACTTCTAACAGAAATCTAAACACTAGCTCTCAACATTCCTTTCCACTAAATTCCTTCAATCATTTCCTTGTTACATCCAAAGGGGTCTGTAACAGTTTCTACTTTCACTTTCACTTTGTGTTCGTCTATACTGTGACGTATATATATTACAGTTTAGACGAACACAAAGTGAAAGTAGAAATTGTTACAGACCCCTTTGGTTACGTCACTTGAACGATCTATCCATTTACCTTTATGGCAAGATGGAAGATTTACAGTTATACACAGTACTTGTACTGTGGTTCAGAATCAAATGAAATTGTCAAGTTGCTACTCTATGAAATTTGTCATTTAAATGGCTACCGGTATATAAACATGTGTACAAGTCATAAATCTCTGTTCCTCATTACCAAATGGAATGAGATAATAATGGCAGAAATGTAGTATTCCAAAAATGTTATTATAACGTTTATAAACATTGATATTGTAAATGATGTGATTTGCTGTTTGAAATAGATTGAGAATGATATTTCTAATAAAGTAAAACCTCAATAATAAGACCACTTTTGGGACCCTTGAAAACTGGTCTTACTATTGAGATGGTCTTACTATTGCGGTTGAATAGAAAAAAATTGACTTGAAAATTGTGTCCTACATTTTGAAGTGGTCTTATTATTGAGTGGTCTTAAGGTGAGGTTTTACTGTATTAATTAAATGCAATAAAACTATTAACAGAAATTTTGAAGTCTTATATATATCAATAACTGAAAGAAAACAAAAACTGAGCAGTTTCACAATGACCGTTGTACACTAGCTACAGTAATACATGTGTAATTATATCCCACAGTATAGCATATAAATAAACACAAATAATATATGCAATATCACATGTACAGTGTCTCAACGAACCAAGTACAGTCCCGACTTCGTTCACTCGAATTAAGCGGCTCTTGAAATTTTATTTTGAATAGAACATGGTTTTGAATAGCAAATTTCAATTTGAATTGTGTAAGAATATACATTAGGACCTGATATTTATTTTGGATGATATCGGGTATTCGTATAGAAGGTAGTCAAGTAAACAGGGTCTGACTGCACTATGAATGCATATTACATATGAAGATACTTTATAACAGAAAACATATAACAGTATCTAAGGCAAAATGTGAATAAGGATTCAATGAGCACAAATCAGGTCAGTTTAAAACTTTAGCCTACTCATTCAGGGATCATTCTGAACAAAGTCAGACACAGTCATGTGATCACAGTATCAGGGTTCAACTAGGGGCTGAATCTCAAGGATCATTTTAATAATTATTAACTAGATTGTACCATTTTAAATCCTGTTACCCATAATTTAGAGAAAAATTGACCATTCAGCCAGAATGTTGACGGTCAAATTGTGGCTTTAAGGAAATTCCAGGGGTCAAAGAGTCAACTTCATGGTCAAATAGAACCCCTGCAGTATTTGGTCGTCTTGTGTTGTACTTCAAAACATCAACAGATTTTATGTTCACATGGCTCTTTTTCTGAAAATCATGGAAATCATCAATGGATATTTCACACCCAGGTTGGTATTGAAATTAGTGTAGAATGTAGATGGACAGAAGCAAAGTGAAACCATGATACTTGCTATTCATCAAATCTTCTTATGCTGTCAACCATAAATAAATGCAAAGGTCAGGACTCCAGAAATCCATTAGCCCGCCATCTTGGACAAGTTTAGCTTGAACTAAGTCCAGGGCAAGTCTGTTTGAAGGGCTACACATGACATGCACTAATTGGATAACAACACATAATAGTTGTTAACTGCATGGTATGCAGTGTGTCTGTCCAGTCAGATCATGGTGACATATACGTAGAGTCGATCCTGACCAATTTTCTAATAATGAATGGCCTTCTTTTTAGTCCCGTGTCGGACAAATATAATCTATTATATGCACCTGTCTAGGACAAGTGCATTTGAGGAAATTTTCTAGAGGTCCCACAGTACAGTCATTGACAGAATCTAACAAACACAGCAGACAATAAGGTCATATACTGATAATTATGATGAATATACATGTAATAAAAAAACACATGTAGCCTGTATACATGTGTAAAACAATAAAAAGATATGTAACACAATTGATTCATGTAACAGTTGCTGAAGATCAAACCTTGATATATATATATACATTAGCATATAGTAAATTATTACCTTAAAGAGCATCTTTAAAAACAATAGCATTAAAAAATAAGATTAAATACAATATCAGAGCTCACAAGAAGCTAAATGAAATATGGTATTTAGTGTTTACAACACATCTGAAAGGTAATAATGTTCCATGATGCAAGGCAGTTGGTATGTGTAGCCCAATTTCCAAGGCAGTTGGTATGTGTAGCCCAATTTCCAAGGCAGTTGGTATGTGTAGCCCAATTTCCAAGGCAGTTGGTATGTGTAGCCCAATTTCCAAGGCAGTTGGTATGTGTAGCCCAATTTCCAAGGCAGTTGGTATGTGTAGCCCAATTTCCAAGGCAGTTGGTATGTGTAGCCCAATTTCCAAGGCAGTTGATATGTGTAGCCCAATTTCCAAGGCAGTTGGTATGTGTAGCCCAATTTCCAAGGCAGTTGGTATGTGTAGCCCAATTTCCAAGGCAGTTGGTATGTGTAGCCCAATTTCCAAGGCAGTTGATATGTGTAGCCCAATTTCCAAGGTAGTTGGTATGTGTAGCCCAATTTCCAAGGCAGTTGGTATGTGTAGCCCAATTTCCAAGGCAGTTGATATGTGTAGCCCAATTTCCAAGGCAGTTGGTATGTGTAGCCCAATTTCTATGGCAGTTGGTATGTGTAGCCCAATTTCTAAGGCAGTTGGTATATGTGTAGCCCAATTTCTATGGCAGTTGATATGTGTAGCCCAATTTCCAAGGCAGTTGATATATGTAGCCCAATTTCTATGGCAGTTGATATGTGTAGCCCAATTTCCAAGGCAGTTGGTATGTGTAGCCCAATTTCTATGGCAGTTGGTATGTGTAGCCCAATTTCTAAGGCAGTTAGTATGTGTAGCCCAATTTCTATGGCAGTTGGTATGTGTGTACCCCAATTTCCTAGGCAGTTGGTAATACCAACTCTGCAGAGTAATATCACAAGTTACAGCAACAAATATTTAGAAGAGGTCAACAAAAACATCAATACAAAAGACTGTGTTTAATCAGAAGTTAAACATTCACTGTAACATCAAAGCAAACCATCATTGAATCCTACTTTTGCTAGACTTAACAACATATAATACACATAGTATAACAATGTGAGACTGTAACAAGAACATTTAGATTCATAATAAAAGCATCACAAGATACAGGCAATTTGGTGTATAAAAATATGCTATGACCTATTTTTCATATGATTATGCCCAAGGAAATATATAAACAGTATCCAAAAGCACTTGGCTTCAATTAAATACAAATTAAGCATAAACATAGATAAACATACAACATATATATATGGACTATATAATGATTAACATTTAACAAGGCCAACAAGTGAGCAAACTTATATACCAAGACAAACATTTAACAAGAACAAAAGAAACTATAAAGGACCCACATATATATGTACATAAGAACTTTGAAACCTTGAACAGCCGTCGGACCTAGCAATAAGTTTGAGCCATCTATTGTTCCAGGCATCTACGGTTTACATATGTATGTATGAAATAACTGTCCCCAGTACACAAGTACTATGCATTAGGAAAATAGTTAAGATAATTAATTTTGGGTTGAATTTATACCAATTTTGACACTTCGATCGATTTTACTCAATGAAGTTTCCACTTCTATTTAAGATATTTATAAGACAATAAATTGTTGTGTTAGAATTTTAATTACTCTGCAATTCAATAGATAATTAACAATAAAAAATTCCCGTTTGGTGTTCATTTAATATTTAATTAGGGATGTCAACGAATATTCGAATATTCGAATATTCGTTTTATCTTCGAATATTCGAATCCTGTTTCAATATTCGAATATTCGAAAAAATATACTTAATAAAAAATTTATGAAAAATAAAAATTGTTGTTTGTTTATTTATTTGCCGACCCCGATTTGTGTAAGATAGTATGAGAGTAATAAAGGATGTTGTTGTTGTTGAAATATACGCGTAAAAGTGTCATTGTGTATATTCCAATTCCAAAATATTTTATTACATAAAACATTTTACAATGCTTATAGTAATGCATATATATAATACATGATTATGTGAGAAAAACATGGAGATAATTAATAACTGTTTTTCGTAGAGGTCATTTGATTACAGTTGCACCAATAATTAACATGTTTCAAAAATCTATTAAACTGAATTAAACCACAGTAGATGTATATATGTTGTTGTTTTTTTGGTTTTTTTAGAACTTTTATACTTTAACTCTGATCTTTTGGGGGTGCTAATATAATTGTATATCGTCGGGTGATGACATTTTGTCTCTTTCGATAATCCGTTAATTACTGACCGTTTGTAACAGTTTGATAGTCCATAGTCTCAAATAGAAGAACATAGGTGTCTTATTGTCGGTAATTTTGTTGTTGACGAAAGGTATAAAAAGTAGGCAGTTAAAACCACCGACAGGGACTTGAGTTAATGACTCGCTTTTTAATTAAGGAAGATCAAAAATGGAATTGAGAAAAGAAACATGCCGAAAAATGGGGTGACGGGAAACAACATAATTTGCATACTAATTTTTCACACTGATATAATAAAAATCTCAAAGTTCATGCTAAATTTCAAGTATCTATTGTCAAAATGCCGTCTGCCGCCTGGAACTATTTCACCCGATCGTTGGATAAGAAGTCTATAAAGTGACCAAGTGTATTTTACCAAGTGTTCATGTTTATTTCATATATTTTGATAACATAAGCTTTCTGCATAAGAACGATTACCAAACCGAGTGAAACCGAGTTGTGAATTTGACATTGAGACTGAATGAATGTAGATCTTCTATTTTATGTATGTTGCCAAGTTGTCATGTTCTTGATTTCGTATATTTATGAATGCATAAATGATAAACGTTGAATACTTGTATTAAAAAACGAAAACAAAACATATTAAACACTTCACAAAGATATTCATAAACACGAATATTGGCATTCAGAAGATGATCTGTTAACTGCAATAACATCATTCGTCAGAGTCTTAACTTCCGGTGAAAACGAAAGTAGAATACACACAGCACGTAAGAGACTTTGGTATATGAAATATTATTTTTTTAATAATTTTGTCTAAGTTGTGTCGAACGAATATTCGAATATTCGTTCGAAATGAAAAACGAATATTCGAATACCTGATTTGCTATTCGTTGACATCCCTATATTTAATAGATTTATTAAGTGATTTGTTTGTCACATAAGTACGTGTATATAGTACAACAGTCAAGTAATTAATGCAACATACGACGTATCTACTGTGTTCAAGCAAAAACTGTTCAAGGTTTCGAAGTTCTACCGTAATTATCAATATCCCTACATATATACAATCTCATCCCAACTTTTTATCAAATCTGGGAATCTTAACTCATCAATTGAACTAGCACATATTTGTTCAGAAATGCATATATAGTACAGATTTACCAAGTCTTGCCCAGTTTTGCTCCAGAAATATATTATATCGATATTAACATAAGGCCATCCTTAAAAAATTGTTTGTTTGCACCGACAGGACTGTCTCATGAAAAATGGCGCGACTCAATTAATTTTTTTAGGTTCATCTATGAAACTGTTTTTGGGCTCTAAACTACAAAATTAATCCAACCTACCTACCAACTGTTAAAATTTCGGGTTGCGTAACAGCAAACAAACAATTTTTAAGGATGGCCTAAAATGATGGAATAACTCGGGACCATTCTGATAAAAGCATAAGATACAGGTAAAAAGAAATATTTTAAAATCAGTAATCCAGCTACTTGCTTTGCGAAAGGTTGATTAAATACATATATTTTCACATTTAAGTAAACGCAATGACCTGGATATGTGTTCAGTTTATGCTTACTTAGTGTACATCAATTGTGAAATAAGTTCTAACAACTTATATTAGTCCCTCTCACTGCCTGCTTTCTAGATTACTAACCAGTACTCCAGTCTATCTCGGAGCGTGTGATGACCACGGAAGATTTTTTTCCCATGGTGGGATTCAAACCAACCACCTATATGTCATGTCATACGATGACTAATTATGTACATGCAAAACTCAAAGCAAGTCGGATATTAAACATAAAAATCAATAAATCTATATGAATGAATAAATGGGTATAAATTCCCACATATGTATGGATTTCTTACTTGAGAGTATTCTGATAGAAATAAAAAAAGAACTATCACCAACAGTATATGCGTTTAACTATATATGCTTGGTAAATGTATATCTGTTCAAAATATTCAATGGACACAATGCATCCGAGTAGTGAAAGTTAGTATTCAATTACTAAAATATATTACATGCATAATCTAAGTAAAAGACACAACTTCAAAAATTCCATGACAACAAAAATGTGAAACACAAATAATTCACCACATGAAAGCAACAAAGATACCAAGAGCATCAAAACAAAATAAGATTGAATTTTCTCTCTAAATTAAGTTAAAAGTAATGAACAGTTCTTATAAAAATCAATAAAACCAAAATTGCAACGAGAATAAAGTGAAAGAAACATTATATCAGGGTTATTATCTAACACAAACAACACAGTAAAATATGCAACCTATATATGTTACTATAAACATAACATATATTCTCTTACACATAAACAATGACATTTCGAGTACAATGGTTAGAGAAGGAATATTCACACAAAAAGAGTTCAAATTTAAGTTTATTTGAACAACATATGTAGGATTAGGAAAGAATGCAAGTCTGGTTTACTTGATGCTATACTCTTTATACTGGTAGCCTACAAATGACAGTTTAATAAATTGCTAAATTTATTGAAGTACGACAATTGGATATGATTATAATCTGCAATACTCATTGCGACAGAATAACATAATGCAAAATAACAAACAAAAACATTACAGTCATTTAACTAGGCATTACTTAGGTAAAATATTACTTCATTGAAAGTGGAAATTTACGCGTGGAAGATGATTGCTATTTTGTGCATTCACAATATTTGCAAACATTTCCACCTCCAAAACTTTATCACTTATACAATAAATTGTCAAATATGTTAATTACAACAAATTCAGCCGGTCTATATAAAAAACAGCAGTTTCACACATAGCACACATTAAATGGAACATTTTGATTTTGATATAAGACAAGTGATATCTGTCATTGATTTCTGATTTTATGTAAATCTTAACAAACAAAATAACTTCTTTTGGTCAATTACGATAACTTGACATTTGCTCAAGTTAATAAAATAACAGGTGTAGGTAGGAAATAGTTTTGATAGGCAATCTCACAAAATATACAGCAGTACAAGAAATCACAGAGTAAGCTCCTCTTTTGCGAATGGAATGTTTTTAGTTCAGATATACATGTATATTGCATAATTTCCCAACGAGTTTATCGAAAAAAAACTTGTACCGTATGTAAAAATACAGAATTACATAATATATCAAAAATATTACATTCGCTGAAACAAGCTATAGTACAATATGAAACATCTACTATGATTATATCATAAAAAGCTGTGTTAACAGGAATACGTTGCATACACAAATTATGATTGGTGTTTAACATTACTACATACAACATATTTTTTAAGAAATAAATTCTTTACATTTGGGTCCTATGTTAAGTTTTTGTCTTCTATACAGTCTACAAAAAAAAAGTATTCTCTTTATTTTTGAACTTGGCTTTTTTACTGCCAAGCAATAATTTCTCATTTAAATGCAGACGGTTGCATCCAATACAGCACTGCGTTCAGTTATGGCTAACAACTGCGAACGTTATGAAACTGTTTTGTTTTGTATCCCTGACCCACCGTATCACATTCATTGGACACAGGGAACCGAATTGCAAACGTTACGAAACGTTAGCCGCAGACACCTTTACTGAAAGCAGGCAAGAATAAACAAACAGGTGACATATTTGTTGTTTTACAACAACACAAGATGTCTTACAATGGCTCACATACAGCACCAGATACAAAGACATTCACAGAAGACAGTCTTAATGAGATCACTAGTTTTGAATCACATTATGCCTTAAATACCATAACAAACAAATGAATGGTCATATGTTAAACTTACAATCAACGTTTCTTAATATAAGATGAAATATGTCTTAAAATATGACAACCTCAGTAAGTAAATATGTGCTTGGTCTTTAAAATGAATATTGAAGTTTTACATATCAGGCAAAATAGAATGTATAACTACAAAGCGGTCACACGACTAACCAGAATACTATAGAAATAACGGAATACAAATAACGGAATACCCGTACATTTTACATAAAAAATCAATATGTAAAGGCCATGATAAACACTTAAATTAATCCACTGTTGAAGTATTGTATGATTTGATATTGTCAACATAATTTGGGATATTGTATAGTTAATTAATCCATTAAACGTCTTCTTACACTTAATCCAATCAGTCTTTTCACCTCCACAGTTGCATTCAAGCATTATCCTTTAAACAATATAAGGCGTGATAAATACGACCAGGTAAATACTCAGCGACACACTTCTAAAATGACGGGTATTTCGGTAGTATTCCGGTAAGTCGTGTGACCCACTACAAAGAATATCTCATTAACTGATGTTATGCTCAAAATTTAGGAATTCAATATGAAATGTCCTTAATATTAATTTATATTCATGAATGAGAAATCCGATTTCATAACTTCATCACACATATTTCAATTTGTCTAATTCTTGTATTGATTTCTCAATATATCATATCGTCATAAAATTTAGTGAGCTGTTTCACAATTAAATGTCTAGTATAAGCGGTCTAATACAGCAGATTAGGAATTTTGTTTTGCATATGAATAGTGTATAAAAGCATAAATATATTTCGTAACCTTATGCATCCCAAATTATATCACAATAAGGATGATTATGTTGTGTGAATATTCTGATAGATAAAATAGTATGGTGGAAACAATGATAAACCCAGAATAAATTCACCACAGACAGAGCTTTGATAATTAAACACCAATTAAAAACTAATTAAAGACCAGCAGATCCATTTTTTGATTTGGCACGATGACTAAGAGTATTGTTGTTGTCGGTTTTTCGCCGGTTAGAATGTTGACTACCTTCATCACCATCCTCTTCTTCAGACATCTTGGTTAAGTCAACAGACTGTTTCTTTTTCGATTTCAAAATAATGTCGTTCTTGACGTCTCTTTTTATGTAAAACTTCCATATTGTATATCCAACTAGACCTGAAAGCGAAAATAAATACTGAGTTACACATACTGACCATGGAACTTACAATCTCTGTATAATATAAATTATAAAACATACAGAAATCAAAAAATCAATTGACTTGACTTCAGAAACAATATTTTTATTCCAGTAAAACCTCACTTAAAGACCATCTCAATTAAAAGACCACCTAATAATTAAGAACACAATTTTCAAGTCTATTTTCACTGTTTTGCTAGACGTATTCAACCTCAATATTAACACCACCTCACTATTAAGACCAGTTTTTAAGGGTCCCAAGGGTGGTCTTATTATCAAGATTTTACTGTATTTAAATGTATTTTTGCAAGGTTTCAAGATTAATGCTAACTTAGTGACTCGTAGAAAATGAAATCACATACAGTTAACTTAAATTTATTATTGAGCATACAAAATTACAAAAAAACATAATTGCATTCTAGTACAACAATGTAAAATTGTCATTTGACAACAATTTTATTTACAGCATCTTTTCGATTATATCAAAAGGCTGACATAAATCTAATGCATTAGACACAGGCTACTTTAAAATATTCTAAAACCTCCATATTGGGGCATTCAAATATACTCAGTACATTCAATAACGCATAATGTGGAATTTTCTTCATTTTCATTAAATGACTTTTAGGATACAAGAAAAGATTATGACACAATATTTATCGCATGTATACGCAACATGTATACGCAACATGTATACGCAATATGTATACTAAATTTCATGACAATCGACAAGAATTTCATAATGAGTTTCTAAAGTAATAAAATGAAATTTAATGAAGTATGGTTGGTAAAAAAATGTGCGTTTTAAATATACTGAGTATAGAACAATGCCGCTTGAAGATATTGGAAAGAAATGTACAGTAACTAAATACTAGGATGACACCATGTTGAGATTTTGGCACAAAAATATTAACAGTCAGTTTTGCTTATGACAGCTCAAACTCTCAATATTTATATATATATTATAATTACCTATAAACCCAAGTATCCAAAAATAAGCAACTGGTTTAGGGACTGGTTTAGTGATAGTTTCATAATCAAATTTGATGCTGATAAGAAGTTCGGTGATGACAATAGCCAGAATCATCCAGGATTGTCGACCAAACTTACAGCAACCACTGAAATAATATAATAAATACAGTAACACCATTTCATTTCAAAGATTTTTACTTAAAAAAACAATCGGACATTTATACCATAGGGAAACATAAACCAGTATCAATATCTCATCTGATATTATACATGGTTCCAACAGTACTGTCAAGTGCTCTACCATACTGTACTACCATACTATCCCCAACTCAGCGGTAGGCCCTGTTGAAGATAGCTCTTTCATTGTTTCATATTTTTTCATCATTGTTAGCCTTTTGTTATTTTTTATTCCTTATTCTACTTGCAGCAGAAGAATTAAGGGGCAATTTACAAAACAAATTTATTTTTTTCAAATTTCGAGTACTTTTCAAAGAGTTTTTGGCAGTTACAAATTCAAGTAGTTTTCAAGGAGTAGGCATCAAATTCAAGGACTTTTCAAGACCTGTGCGAACTTTGTTATAGTATGATGCAGTGTTAGAACTAGGCGTTTAAATAATTTTGTTCAATATACTGGTACTTAATCTTCTATGTTGATGCCTCGCAATTCAAACTAAATTTACCATATCCCTATCATTCAATAGGATACATCCTACAAAACTCTAAATGAAACAACGATTTACTACATTACTGCAAATACATTTCAATAGACAAAAATCAGGAATGGCTAAAAATGGGATTTTACTCACGGTACCAACAAAATTGATTCAATTTTAGATCCATTTAAGTTCAGTCAGATGCTAAATCCTGTCTACGTTTTCATTGCGATTCGAGCATGATTTAAATGGTTTATTGTTGTTTGTACTGCAGGATTAGAGGGAACCACATATTCATAACAATTCGGAGTATATCTATTGACAATTAATGCCTCGTACATATCCATAATACACATGTTATTAATTCATAAAGCCAGTAATAACTTATTCATTCTATTACGCAACACAAGGGCTTTCATCACAAACTTCACAATCCCTAAATGTGGTGTGATCACTGGTTTCACAATTGATGTAAACAAATCAAGTTCAAACTACTTATAAGTTAAGTACAAGAAAATAATGTGAACATACGGATCGTCGAGGTATTGAAAGGTCTCCCTCAAAGCAGCTGCCCCCATAAACAAGAAAAACACAAGTCTTGTAAGGTTGAGGTAATGCTCTGGGGGAATCCATAACACAAACTTCAGATAGAATGTATTCAGCTCAGCCAATAAAAACTGAAAGAAAACAGGTTGTAAGTAATACATTATCATACATATCATACAATAATATCAGCAGTTCTTAACAAACAAGACCGACAGACATACAACGTCTTCTAGGACCAACAAATGCAACAAATTGGTAGTTATACCTGATGATAATTATTTCCACATATACAAAAACGCTGAATGACATAAATTCATCCACCATCTAAAGGCTTTGTGGCATAACACAGAAAATAAAGTTTAACAATCAACATAGCTTTAATTGAAAAATGTCCAAAAAAATGTATTTCAGACACAAAACTATCATATAGTGTGCAGGATTTTATTTGACCAATCAGAAAAGTATGCTAATTATTGTAGGACAAGCAGCAATCAATCTTTATTGTACACAAATTCATTGACACAATTGCGACGAAAACATCATGATTTTTTGATATCACTGTCAAGTCCCATTCCGAGAAAAAAAACACCGCTGATGGCGTCTTGTAAGTCAGTGGGGTAGAGACCTTTGCACCATTTAAACCCAAAACCTCAGGTTTGAGTGACCTAAACCATATCATCACAATACCACTCCCATAGAAATTAACCAATCATATCTATAAGATAATCCAGTTGTCTGTTCTGCCTTATTGGTCAAAAGTTGTAAGAATTATATAAACCATTAAATGTTCATGCATATTATGTTTTACATTTTTTAGAATGTTAGTCATATTAGATTTGGAGGATAGTGCATGATACAGGAGATGCCCCAGTTCCAGAAGCACCCATGGTTCTTTTACGTGCTCGATGTAAAGCATCATACACGGGACATCGGGTTTTAAAGTCTCGTCCGAAAGACTGTTAGTACGGTCAGTGATGGAGCGGGGAATCGAACCTGCGATCCCAGGATTACAAGTCCAAGCACGTTACTACGGATCCGCTACATATAGTTTCAATACTTTTTGAACAACATTTTAAACATGGGGTAACAGTTGGTAGCTTTGAACACCATGTACAAAATGAAGTCTAAATAAAACAGTTGTGTTTTTAATGGTGTTATGTATATATGACTGTAAAATAAGATTGTAATACATACTATCACAATTATGCCTAAAGTAGCAAACCATCTGATGAGACTTGAAGTAGGTTTCCAGTTAAAATCAGTCCAACTGTATGGTGTGAACTGTAAGGCAACTCGTTTCATTTTCCCTCTGTAATAGTAAACAATTAATATTATTTCATGTAATCAGCAATTTGAATAACAAATGAAATAAAAGTCTGGAGAAGAGTCAGATTTGTTAACAAATCCGCAAACTAATTCATACATTTTGCATATACTGGAGTCAGGATTTCAACATTTCCGCCCCTTTTTATGGCAAATTTGGGGCAGATATTGGGCCCTATTTCCCAAAGAAAAAGTATATATTTTCCCCTCCTTAGAAAGAAAATTGCCCATCAGTAAAATTATTTAAAAGTTTAGCCTTATCAAAAGGACCAGCCATACTTCCCCTAAAACTGAAAAAAAGGGCTACATACACACAGCACCAATGGCGTTGTCTGCTACCAACTTACCCATAGGTTGTAATATTCCACATTCCTCTCCAATGATATGGCTTCATAGATAGATAGTTCAGTGTCTTCATTCCTAAATAAATTCCCAACCCATTACATACTATTGCATCCATAATCCACTGAAATAGTCAATCATTCAAAACCAAATTATCTCTTGAAAAAGAAAAGCAATTGTAAAGATATGTAAAGAGTCATCCTTCGGGTACCACGGGGGAGGCATTTCAAGGTAGCTAGATCGTAAGAGATACGTTTAGGTGTATATTTCGTTCCTGTCAATATGCTTACAGTAACATCAAAAACATACATTAAATATCTTAGATTTTTATACATAGTTTTGGCCAATTTTCAAAAATAGTGCAGGCCTACAGGCCCTATAGCTATCTACACCCCTGATTTCATGACTTAACAATTATGGTTGCTTACTGCACTGGCAGTCAAGTTTGTATCAATAACATTTGAATTTCTTGCTCCTCCAACAAATTATGTTAAAGTTTCTAAAGATCCTTTTAGACAGATTAACTTGAATTTGAATGCAATTGCTGGGAAAGTGTACAAAGTCATTCCAAGAAAATGGCGATTTGTCCAAAATACAAAATATACTGTACATACATGATCCCACCAGCATTCACTGAAGTTAGGTAACTGATGTTCTAGAGTATATTCCATGATTTCAAACATTAGGGAGATCACCATACAGAACCACCAATCACGAATAATCAATGTCTGAAATAGAAAATTAATGAAAAATATACAACCACAGGTACACATAGCCTGATGTGTATTCAAACCATACTGAAACTGCACTAGCTAATTGATGTGAAAAACCTTTCATGCACAAGGCTTATGGTCTTCCAGGTCTGGGAATTGAAATATAATTTAAAACATGTGCAATAGTGAAGTGTCACTGTTAAGAACATTTATTAACTTATAGTATCTATCTGATGAATACACACACAAATGCAATGTCTTGTGTGTTGCATTGAACTTACTAAGAACAGATGAAATTCATACATATGACATTAACAGTAAATTTAAAATCGATGCTTTTCATAACTTAAAGAAAAATGAATTTGAACATGGTCTTCTGTGCACTACTCAACTCAATCTCACACTTTAAAATATATGTAACACAATTTATTTCAACATTGTAGCAATAATTGCGCAACTTATATATTATATTTATTAGATACACAGTTTACAATTAAATCATTTATAACAAACCTTCAGCCACCAGCCAAAGAAATGTGTAGGCACAAACCCATCCATCTTGTCCTGTTAAACAGAAACAAATATCAGTAAGAATATAAAAACAACAGGCTTTGTCAAAATGGTTATACCAGCCTTGTGTTTAGTAAAGGCGAACAGTCGGTAACGTTACGAAACAGCGCACCAGTTTTGCTATTGACCAGTGTTTTAGCAAAAAACTTTCGCCATCACTCGCTATCACAATTCGAAGGTAGCAAGCGAAGTTGAGCCGAACACTGCGTTCAGTAACGGCTAACAAGCGCTCACGTTTTGTTTTGTATCCCTGGCCCACCGTATCACAATGACTGCACTCGGGGAACCAAATTGCAAAATGAACGCAGGGATGGTTCTCTGCGTTTACTGTCTTTGAGGCAGGTACCCAGAATAAAAACGAGGCGATCAATACACTTGTTCGGTCCTGAACAGTGAGCGGGCTACCGTTCCCCGTAACTGAACGCAAGGCAGGTCGTGGTTCGAGCGCACATACTACACAATATAAAATAATAACATGGGAATAAAATCACCAGAGCACCATAAGCTTGTGTGTGGTTTACATTATCATTGGCACTTGCATTTTAAAAAACTGACCTAAAACACAATACAGTAAAACCTCAAAAATACGACCACCCTTTTAATATTGAGGTTGCATAAAGAGCAAAATAGGGTTTTTAATTTTGAGGTGGTCTTATTATTGATGTGGTCTTTCAGTGAGGTTTGACTGCATTTAATCATTTTCGTGAACGCATACGGCAGTAAGCAAACTAAGACAATAGGTCTTCAATTTTTCAAATCCAACAAGCTAAAAATCTTAACTTACAAAGTGCACACATACTTTCATAGTGAAATGTGACATAAGGGTATAAGTTATAATGATTTGAAATTATAATTAAAATCAAACTTAACTCAAATTCAATTGAACTTAGTACAGACAATCAAATCTGATGAACAAACCTTAAAATTATGCCAGGGATCTTCCACATTGTCAGGATCATATATAAGGCACTCTCCCCCATAACTCTTCTCTGGTAGTGGTTTACCAAGATTTTTATCAATATGTCTCATCATTCGTCGTCCATCATTCGCAGTCTGTTAACAATATTACAACATATGTTAAGTTTAGAAAATTCAAGAAACATAACTCTTGCTTTACCATCTAGTGGGAATCAATGTGTAGTGTGTGATAAATTTACACTATGAAGTTAATAGATCCAGTGTAATAAAATTCATCTAAATATTACTAACAATAACTCAATAACAATTCACTGAGGAAATCCATTGCTAAACAGCATTTTAAGAATCAGTGCTCTTTTACTACACTGAATTGTTTTGTGAAGGAACTTAATTGAACCCAATTAGTGTTTCCACAGCTTGAGGGTTTTAAACCTAGACTGGTTATCCGGGGATTTATGAAAAATTGTCTCAACAGCTTCTTAAATTAAACTGAGTGACATTACTCGGGCACCAAACCCTTGAAGTATGAAAACATTATCATACCTGGACTGGTTTGGGATATAAACACATTAAATATTATTTATGTCATAAAATTTGTAACCAAACAGTGGGGGTCAGTCAGCCAATGAAAAGTTTTTTGGAAAATATTGACCAATAGGAACAGTGTACACAATAATGGTATTTCTTAACTAATTTTGAATCAACAGTATCTTAGTTACCCAATAAAGGCTAAATTGAACCAATCAAAACCCATAGGGATAATTAATTTTGTGTTTGTTTTTGATACAGAATTATATATATATCTAATAATACATACCGGGGTACGTCCACATTGAGGTGAAAATTTATGTAAAGTTATATCTAAGTATTGTAAGATATAAGAAATGATCGAAGTCTACAAAAACTACCATATTGTTTTCCGCTAACTACACACATGGCGGAGTGGAAAGGGAAAATCAACATGCTTTGTTGTACATCCAAATATTGATCATAAAAAACAGGAGCGTAAAACTTAACGAGTAAGTAATTCCTGCGTATTGTAGCAATGATATCACATACAGCTAGGTAGCCTATTTTGAGGATGAAAAGTAAAAAGGTCTTAGTTCAAAGTGACTGTGTCTTACATCCAGTGCAAATCAAGTTCTTAAAACATTTTAATCACTCTTGATGACTAATTGGTAAGTTACTATTAAGTACTTGAGCCTAATTCTGGTACTGTAAAGATAATGGAAGAATCTTGTTCATGGATTCGAACCCACAAGAACCTGACTAGTAGTCGGGCACATCACCCTTAGATCAAAATAAAACAAGTATTTAAGCCTTGCGTAAGGCTTTTGACCTTTAAAACTAGAATTATTTTTAATCATAATTCAGACAATTGTGTAAAACAAATGAAAACAGAATAAAATGCTTACTTGAAAGAGGAGATAAACCAGGGCTAATTCATAGAGATAGCTAATACACAATATAAGTCTCCAAAATGCTGTAAAAATACAAAAAATGATACAAGAAATAAACAGGTGACCACAATCGGATTTTCATCATAGTCCGAAACTATCATACATAATGTGCACTAAGAAAGGATCTTAAAACATGCCATCACAAAAACGTACATTGAGTAGAAACTTATAATTTACAACTCAATGACACAACCTAATTTAAACAAACATGTTTCATTAACAAATGACAGGTAGAGCATAAAAATGAAGAATACTAATAAACTCACAAACCTAAACAAACAGATGTTTGCTATCATGATACGTTTCAGGTATTTACAGTGCACGCTACTTTGGCGCATCAGTATATTGCAACACGTAAATTAACATTGCGTATAAATTATTCCATATCTAGTAATGGAATAAATATGGAATTACAGAAAACCTCACTTAAAGACCACCTCAATTACAAGACCGACTCAAAATTAAAAAGAATTTTCAAGTCCATCTTCACTGTTCTGCTCTAAATTCAACATCAATATTAAGACAACCTACATAGGAAAGCTAGTTTTCAAGGGCCCCAAAGGTGGTCATATTATTGAGGTTTTACTGTAATTTAACAGTACTTACATTTCCAACAATCCAGGACTTCATAATAATGTACAGTAAACCCTTAAAACCCTTGAAAATTGGTCTTAATATTGAGGTGGTCTTAATGTTGAGGTTGAGTAAAGAGCAAAACAGTCAGAATGGACTTGAATATTGTGTTCTTAAGTTTGAGGTGGTCTTTTTATTGAGGTGGTCTTTAAGTGAGATTATACTGTACCTGGGTATATATTATTGTTGTATAGAACAAATACTTTTCACCCTATGGTTTGTAGCATATCAAACTGGTTTTAAAATGTTGTGAACAACACAACATTTTTTTCTATAAATATTAAATAATGATCCTATCTTCATCAACCATTTTAGTATATAAAACATAGTTTTAAGATACACTAGTTACAGACGTTACTAATTATCTATACATTTTTAACTACACAGCTCACAGTTTTCTTAAAAATCCTTATTTTCCGAGAATGGTATTTAAATATTTGTTGAAAATTCATAAATAACTTGTTACAATGTCTGTTTCAACCAACTTCAACAAAACGAAATTAAAATACACAAAAAGACATAATGTTTATACACTTAAATGATAAAATGAGTAAATAGTAAACTCTTGTACAGTAATTTTCTGTTCCAAATCTAGCGTAGGAACTTTCTGTACCAACAACTGACAAGTAGTTTTCTTCCCAACATGGCTGCCCTACTGTAATGAATCTAGATGACAAGGAACTAAGTAGCTATCGAAGTACAATACCTGGATGAGGTCTTCTGAACACACCATCAGGAGTCTGGGTAACACCAAATAACAAGAATGCTAGCCCCATAGCAGTAACACCTCTGTAATATCAATACATACATTGTAAAGAAAAACTTCACTTAAAGACCACCTCAATAATAGGATCGCCTCAAATATAAAAACACATTTTTTAAATAAAGTCATGTTTTGAGGAACACGAAAAATCGGTCAATGGCGCTACCGGGATTCGAACCCGGTTAACCCAGGTTAAGTCCATTTTCACTGTTGTGGTCTTAATTCAATGACCAAACCAAGGGTGGTCTTATTACTGAGGTTATACAGGAGATTATAATGACATATAAGGCCTAAATATATAAGTTTGTTTCTGGTCACTCGTACCAAATTTTTTATGCGTTTAGAAAATTCTGTCTGAAATTATGGCCATTATTAAAATATATTCGGAAATTGCCCATGCATTAAAAGTATCAATACAATCAGTAAATATCTAGGTATATAACCCGACCAGCTGAACATGAAGTTAAGGCCATCCTTATAACACTGTTTCTTTGTGGTTAAGCAACCCAGAATCTTAACAGTGGGTAGGTAGGTAGTTTTTTTAAGTTTAATACTGTAATGGCTAAATGACCGAAAAAAATATTTCATCAATGATCCTAAAAAAATTAATCGAGTCGCGGCATTTTTCATGAGTCGGTCACCTAACTGGAAACAAACCATTTTCTAAGAATGGCCTTATTTGATTTCGACTTGCACCAGACAACCTACCAACCAACCAATGTTTTTTTGTAAACCAGTAACCAGACAGTTATTATTTGTTTAGGTCAAATGCTACGTTCTATGCTTATCGTAAATAAAGTATGTATGTACAATGATGATATGTAAACAGGGGCGTAGCCAGAGCTGGTAGAATGTGTACGCAAACAATATCGGAGATCCAAGGGCATAGTACACCGAAAGAAAAAGTTTCTAGAACGTTCCTGGTGCAATCTGGGAATATTTTCATAAGCGTTGTATATTCAGATAATATGTACTTAACGCCATTAAAAAACGCAACTATTTTAATGAAGCTTTATTGTGTACATGGTGTTAAAAGCAACCAACTGTTACCAATGTTTAAAATATTATTCAAATAGTATTGAAACTATGGACCAATAATTCATATTTCATGATTCATTAAGTTTAGGAAAGTATGTTAGTGAATTACTTTAGTAAAACAGAATTATTTCTTCTTTATATCATGTTTTGAAGTAGACAATTTTCGGTTGCTTTTTAATGGCTTTAAGTATATATCCCAAACTGCATACAAAGGCTCAACTGTTGGTTTATTGCACTTTTTTTAATAATCCTGTGTACGCAACGGCGTATTTTGCGTACAGGTAGCTACGCGCCTGGTAAATAAAGATTACCTCTACAGTAAAACCTGATAATAAAACCACCCTTGGGACCCTTGAAAACTGGTTTTCTTATTGATGTGGTCTCAATATTGAGGTTGAATAAAGAATGAAACAGTGAAAATGGACTTGCGAATTGTGTTCTTAATTTTGAGATGGTCTTGTTATTGAGGTGGTCTTTAAGAGAGGGTTTACTGTAATATGAAAATCTGTATATCAGAGTAAAGAGATTCCAATAAAAGTCCATTTTTACTGTTTGGCTCTTTATTCAATCTCAATATTATTAAGACCACCTCCATACTAAGACCAGTTTTCAATAGTCCCAATGGTGGTCTTATTACTGAGGTTTAACTGTATATGTTAGTGAAAACAACGCCTTAACTTTACAAAACCAGGCGTGTCTGAAGTTGCAAGACTACTTCATGCATATTAAATATAAAGTACTTGTTCACATGTGGGGGTACAGTCAATACAGGAAGTATCAACAAACAGAACACACCTGACTAAATGTAGATCATCGCTTATCAATTCAATATATCTAATTATTCATCAACTCAATAGAAGATATTCGATATGTCTGCACAAAAAAGTTAATACACCTGAAAGAGTTTATACGACTGAAATATGAGCTCTATAAACAAATGGGGAAGTCTGAATAAATGATAAATGTGTATATAGCGTCTCACCTTTTGACATTATAGTCTGAATCGGAGGAGGGTTCTTCGAACACAGCAACATAGATCAGTATACAACTGAATATCAACAATACTGTCAATGTGTGGGCACGCCTGTGAAATATAATATACAAAAATGTAAATATCACTGGAAATTTTAAGATCTACATAGGATGGGGATGAATAAGGATAATTGTATAAAATACAGATATCATTTCGACATTATGTCCAGAAAGAATATCAATGACACTAGGATTTGAAAACAGGAGTCCTTCGGAAAAAATTGAGAGTCCTTAAATGCAATTTCAAAGAAATGTTGACTGAAACAGGAGTCCCAGGGTAAAAATAGGAGTCCAAAAAGCCTAATAAGGAGTCTAGCGAGAACCCTGCATTGAGGAAACATAACGTGCCTAGTACTCGCCTAGTATAGATTCAATAAAACAAACTAGATCACAGGGCCCAGTCACAATCGTCTAAGGAGTACATAATTAATGAATTTGCCAAGATTCAGCGGTGACTGGCCCCTATGATCCAGACGTTAAAACTAATTCAAGAATTTTTTTACCTGTATAAAATTTTGTCCAAAAAAATCATTTGCATTCCAAGAAATTTCTCATTCATATTAATAGGGTTTATTTTGGCTATTTTGGGAAGATGACCCATACCCTTCAAATTGAGAATCTTTGCGCATTAAACATACAATTGGGAAAAAAATCTAGAAATTACCGGTGCAGCAAAATGTTAGGAATAAAAGGATGTAGTGATTAATAAACAATTGATATATATATTTATAAATTGCCTGTGAGAGAAAAGCCTCTTAACTTTGTCAATTTTTGGCTTAATTGAACCAAAACTTTTTCTTCAGATTTATTGGGAATTTTACATTCTAATTGGGAAAAATATATACTTCTTTGCATTGGGAATATAGCCAAATAAAAGCTATAAAAACAGCTGTAAAGAAACACTGCATATACAATATCACAAATATTATTGACATGAATGTATACCAGAAAAAAGTCACGGTCCCATCATCTTTAATGTCCTTATATTTGTTTTTTTCTTCCTCCCAATTATGTGCCGTCATGGAGTGAAGACGCCGATACAGTTTCTTTGGTTCCCCTGGCATTGTGTTACCTCATGTATTTACTAGTCCCATTCACTGTGAATAGAAATACAACAATATTACTTCAAATAGCGCCTCAAGATTTATTTCTACAAATTTTGCAGCAGAAAAATCCCTAAGCGATATACATCAGAATTTAAAACACTTCCAGTCTAAAACAACGGAGTCTTGTAAATAATTTCCTTATATTTGATGTGATGCAGTCTGTCCTCTCGTTGATAAATCTTCAGTTTATAGGTCAAAATCTGCAATCAAGTTTGCACTTGCGACAAGGAAATAGATCAAACATAAATAATTAATAGCCCTGTTAATTAACTATTGATCTTTGCAAAGCACGTGTCATAATTAACGATACATAGGTGTATATATACTAAAAAGTAACATGCAAACATGAATGAATCATCAATTGTGATCATATGAAGTTTCATATAACGTTTGTATGTTGATCACTACTCAATGATTATGATTAGGCCATCCTTAAAAAATGTTTGTTTGCAGTTACGCAACCGACTCATGAAACATGCAGCGACTCGATTATTTCAGGTTCATCGATGAAATTTTTCCGGTCTTTTAGCCATTACAGTACTAAACTAAAACAAGAAATGTTTGTAAAACATAATGCCCCCCTGTGACCTTGACCTTTGACCAAAAGCAATAGGATTCCTCTGCTACCCAAGATGAATGTATGGACCAAGTTTGAGTATGATAGGTAAAGAGGTTCTCCAGTTATTGATCAGAAACAGTTTGAGAACAATTGACCCCTGTGACCTTGACCTTTGAACCTGTGACCCCAAAATCAATAGGGTTCCTCTGCTACCCAAGATGAATGTATGGACCAAGTTTGAGGATGATAGGTCAAGGGGATCGGAAATGGTTTGAGAACAATTTACCCCTGTGACCTTGACCTTTGAACCTGTGACCCCAACATCATTAGGGTTCCTCTGCTACCCAAGATGAATGTATGGACCAAGTTTGAGTACAGTTCAAGATATACAAGAAATATTCAATTTGTGTTCATTTATGACTCAATTAATTTGTTTTTAGAAAAAGAAAAAAACGAATCATGTGATCATTCTGTCTTGTTTTCATAAATCCTGTTGCATAAATTCAGTTATTTATTTTCATCCAGTGAATATTCCTCCATTAACATTGGATTGACGTAATATACCGTAGTAATGAAAAACCATAGTAACTTACATGCAAGAATATTAAACTTTTCTCTGCTTTTCTAACTTTGATAAATACCAAATCTTTGAATACTACACACCAATATTATGAACATTTTCAATATAGTACACCTTTAAACAGAAAATCTGACTGAAAAACTTGTAATGAAATTCAGTCAAGGTAATCTACATATCCTTATAACAAGATTTTACACAGTCTAGATTTAGACGGAAAATGCAAATTGCAAAAAATTAAAATCAATATGAAAGGCCAGGTAATATGACAGTCAAGTAAAATGATAGCTTTCAAATTTTATATCTTTCTAAACCTTTAAAATACGATTTAGTATAGGAGCTTATACAATAACCAATTAACTTTTAGGGGGGGCTCTGTGGTCTTCAATTATGGTCGCCGACTTAAAATCACGAGAATTTGAATCTGTATGAACTTTATATTATAAGTTAAATTTACATGAAAATGATGTTCGGTCGCTGTGGTGTAGTGGTTAGCATAACGGACCGGCAATCCGTAGACCCGGGTTCGAATCCTGGTAGCCCCAGTGACCGATTTTTCATGTTCCTCAAAACATGACTTTATCTCATTGGCATACGTCAAAACACACATGTAAATTTTTTATTATTAATTCAAGTTTTGAAGTGTTGCCATTTATTGATAAGTGATTTATCTCTCTCTCCATAATCACCCAGATTAACATTAATTTCCTTCAGTGAAACGCATCATTTCTTTGTCTGCCTCATGCGCATATGTATCATAAGTGGTTTTCCTATCACACACACATAACAATTAGATCCTAAAATAGACACAGAAGAGAAAATTCTGAGTAACTTTATAAAAAGAACATATTAATAAGTTCATGTTTATACAGTCCAGTGATTTTTAAGTTTACTGCTGAATATAGGCTGTTTCCCTTTATAAAAAAAGGGTAAATTTTCACAAAAAAATCATAATTTTTCCCCAATCCGTTGTTCATTTTCCATCCTCTGACTGAATTTCTTTTTATTAAGTCAGGATTTTGTGAAAAGAATATTTGCTCTTACATCACCTCATATATATATAACAAACACCAGCCACAGCTGAAAAGTTATTTTTATAAGCCAAACAACCATTACCTTATTTTCCCAAATTTTGGATTTATCGGGCCTATTTTTCCCAATTGAAAAGGTGCAGGCAATAAAATTAATACTTGGTATCATCTGAAATAAATATCAGGTCTGATGTATTTTCTTATGCATGTTGCATTGAAATGGGCTATTAGAAACCATGTATTATTTGAAATAAAATTTCCGACCCAATGAATATGAATGAACGAGGTCCGACTGTACTTTGATTTTGTGCATGTTATTTTAATTGAACATAGTGCTCAGGCAATAATTTACAAGACAGGTCGTCTGGGAGCCTGACAATTCCTACACCTAGATACCCAGCCTTTTCCAGCCAAACTAAGCTTCGAGTTCATTTAGATTTCCCATTCTCTTGATATAATGATGTTCTCTTGGATACAAAACCAAATTCCAGTGTTTACACTGGTGCTGGAAAAACCTACATCCCCCACCCATGCATGCTGATGACGTCACAAGATGGGGAATTTAAGCAAAAACATAGATAATGCAACCAATGATGATTGTTTATTTAACATATTACGCATTTTGGTAAATTGTACTTCTTTTAGGTAGGGTGCAGTGGTCGAGGGGTGAGCAACTGACTTCTAATTTTATTATCCTATATGCTTATGCGCCATATATATGAATTAACTTCATTATTTTATGAGTTATTGATCCCATTCCAATTATTTGCTTTGCCAGACAGGGGCAACACTTAATGACCCTCCATAATTGGCCAGAAATAGCCATAGTAATCTTTTAAATTTTCAGATAACAACAAAACCAAGCCACCATATATATACTTAATATGATCAGTTTATAGCACATTGAATCGAATGACTGCAATCTTCCCAATTGTCACCCAACAAATTAAAGATATAGTGGTCCTGAATAACATAGAACAAAACACCTAGAGCTTCCATTACAAATATTTCAACACTATCCTGCTGTATTAAATGACTATTTTATCTTCTGATATTAAATATGAGGTACCTCCGTTTTTTTGGTAATATTTTCTAAGAAATAAAGGCTTTATTTCTTAGAAAATATTTAAGCTAACTAAAGTTAGAGCATAAAAAAGATCATTACAAAATAACTTTTTGTGGTGTATATGTTATTATAGTCTTATATTCATCATAATATTCATCGCGATCAATGTACAACAAGGGGAGGTAAGTCATGTGAGGAGTGGGAAGGAAATTGATAGGAAAATTTCTTTAAAGTTTAAAGGGAATATAATATAAACGATGATAAAATAATCAGATATAAAAAAAAACTTATTTATTATTCTCATGTGGGCAGTTGTCTCAGTAAGTTTAAGAAAAAGTGGTTGTCACATGCAAATTCTCTTGGTATTTTCTCAATTATCACATATTTGGAAATTAGATAAGAGCTTATCAGTTTTGCCTATCAAAATGGCGGATGATTAAGCACAAGGGAGGTAAATATTGTAGACGTGGGAACTATTTATATGCAATTATTCTAATCCATGTTCCGCTCCATTAACAATGTACTTACATGATATTAATATCACACATCAATATATGACAGAAAACATTACCTTACACAACACACACATCAATTCACAGCAAATTGTTAGTACTTAATCAATGTGTACAGGTGACTTTATTACACTAGTGCTCACACATACTGATCATCATGATCTGACCTACTGACCACCGGTATACTATGACCACTGGTATACCATAAGAGTCCAGCTGACCCTGAGATAAACAAGTACATGGCTTCTGTCTCTACTTCATTAAATATGTACATGTATTATGTATATGTATTAATCATTAAATTCGCTACTTCTTTCATTATCGTGTTTACCTAAATATCGATTATAGGGGTGTTGTATACAACCTATTGATCCGTTCATAATTGAAAATATGATTTAAACAACCCTCTCACGATATACCCAATATAATGAAAAAATCGATAATGAAAGCCATATATCGAATTGGGTTTATACATGCTGACCAGTGTATTTATAGCTACAAACACAAACCATGAACAGATACAGTCAACAACCAATCAATCAATACAATACAATTAATGGTTAGAATTGCAAGTAAATGTTTATATTTTCAATCTGTTACATCATCAATTATTTACAGTAAAACCTCAACTAACAAACACCTCAATAATAAGACCACTTCAAAATTGACACCACAATTTTCGAGTCCATTTTGATTGTTTTGCTCTTTATTCAACCTCAATATTAAGACCACATCAATAATAAGATTAGTTTTCAAGAGTCCCAAAGGTGGTCTTTTTATAATTGAGGTTTAACTGTAGTGATACATGTATTGCTTTTTACTAGCTTTACCACGCAGTCTATGCATGTACATTTTTGTATTTCAATCTAGAACTAGAATTTCAATGCGTGTCAAGAAAGAGAACAATCAACCACCTCCTCCACTCACCATTCTCTCCTTCCATTAAAAATATGAAAAATTACAGTTTTCACAAACACAATTAAAATAAAAATGATTTGAACTGACTACAATAAATTTGGTCTCACTTTCAAAATATTGAGAGCCATTACTTCCTCATAATGCATATCCCTTAAAAGAAAGTACGAATATTTCATTATGAAAATATGCATACATCCTTTTTGTATGCTATCTAATATGGGAAACAGGAGTAATATTCAAAGTCACAACAGATTGCCACACCTGAAAGAAATCAATAACTCTGAATGAATTTTAGATTCAGGAATACAGTCATGATACTTAAAAGGTTTTCAATATATAACCATTTTATTTCCTCATATTGCTATGTTTCTTGGTCACCCAGTGAAAATACAGGACTTTATCGGAATTCAAGAGAATATAGGAATTTATGCCCAATTTATAGTAAAATATAGGACTGACCTTCAAAAATAGGAAAAAATACAAAAAACTTGATGCCCAGCATGCAAACAAGGTTACAGTGGACTTTCGCAAAAAAATATTTTAAAAACACATAAATTCCCTCGAATATAAAATGACTACCTACACGAAATTAATCCAAAGTATCAACACTTTTAGTTTCTCCCAGCAACTTTTCAATGTAACAATTTACTCAATTTGTACAACAATATATTTCTGTAACACATTGTATTAAAATGCCAGACTTTTACGTTTTACATTCAGTAAAAACACAATACATTATGAAGGCATGTAGTCACAAACACTACAGTATTTAGAGAGGTTACCTTTGAACTCTTAAACCTTTGATATTTCAACCATAATACACATAATATTATTAATGCATAAATACCTTGCAACCTAAACAAAGCAGATTATCAGACTAAATTATGCAGTATATTAGGCATATATTTGTTAGGTTTCTCGACCTACCCTATTTTCTTGCCCCGACCATAGAACATTTTTTCATGTGATAACATATTTGTTTTGGTAAAATTTCTTTGTGTGAATATTTCTTTAGGTTCTTATTCTGCCAATTTATTAGACAATTAGCTAAAGAGCATCATATTTACCTTGATCAAACATAATCCATGTTAAAAGGGATTTGTCTTTTAACATACATTTTGTATATATTCATTTAAATATATACGTTTAATTTGCTTCGTTTGAAATTTTTTTTTTTTAAATTTCCGACCTATCTACCCTATTTTTTTTGGGCATGAAACCTGAAACAAACTTATTTTTTAGGTCTTTGTTAAATTTTCAGTATGTATTATGCAACAGTATGAAACACAATTATAGACAATTAATTATCTAGTACCTGCCTGCAGAAATATCCGATATAAAGAATTCTAAAACAGTCCTTGACAATTGACAAATCCAATGGAAGTCATGGTGAGTTAAACATACAGAAAGAAAAACACAACAAATATTTAACACATTTCGCTTGCAAAGTTGAGTGATAAAAGTTTAACGCGTGGTGCATTATTTCATCAATACGACGGTCTGACATGAACAAAATGAATTATCAATAGATCTATAATAAAGGTTACAGCATTAAGCAGATGAAGCAATTTCCAATAGTATATGGATAATAATGCAATGAAGAATAAGGATAATCCAAAATTATGATCACATACATGTAACAGATATTACAATAATATCACCAAGTAACTTCTATACAACTGTCCTTGACAAAATAAGTTCAGTAAGTGGTACCAAGTTGGGAAAGTTACTACAAATTGCTATCTACCTAAGTTAAGTTCATCTAAACAAACAAACGCTTGAACACTGAGCATGCAGATAACAATGTATTTCATGACTAACACAAAATTGGGAGAACACTCAGAAATCCATAACATGCAAACCGTAGGCGATTACAATATTTTACCAACCAGACACTCAATCAGTATGACTAATTAATGAGTACTTTATGTGGACATCGATAAATTAAATCAATAAACCATCACAGCTTCAAAACGACGAAACTGGACATCAGTTTAAAATGGAGGACACCCACAACAAGATGTTTATGGACAAATTAACATTGTTTCAATCTTGACAATGAAAATATAAAGAGCAAAAGAAAAGAAGTGCATCTTGATGTTAATTCATAAACACTTAGGACTTTATTGCTTCTCCCACAAATATGATACTATCATTCCCCAAAGAACCATCTGAATTCTGATCACAATCTCCTATAGATATGAACATTAACAATTTCCCTAAATGAACATTAACAGCAACACTACCCTGGGACCATGCACTGCATGAATATCAATGAATACTGAGATGACAACCTGAATCATAATGGAAGATCTACTGGTCGATATAAACACAGGGGTCCCATTAAGTCCTGAATCTCAAGGGTCGTTTTGATAATATTTTTCAAGATTTTTATCATTTCATATTTATAGCCAAAATACCTGTGATTTAGAGAAAACTTTACCCTTCAGCCAGAATCCTAAGGGTCAAAATGGACTTAGTGGAAATTCCAGGGGTTAAAGGGTCAACTCCCTGGTAAAATGGAAGCCCTGACACACTGTATACATGTAGTAACTTCATTAGAATCATTACCTACCTATATTACATGTATAATGAGAGTTCTTCTTCATTAACTCCAAAGAAGCTTGTGTAATATATGCAGTCCAAACCAGTACTTTTACCATATCCCCACTAATACTGACAACAAGTTATTTGCCTAATTCAATGAGATAGCCCACAATAATGTCAAATGGCACATTGGAGAAGATAACAGTTTGATATCTCAAAATTTTCCATCATGATAGACAAGCCTGGCAACACAGCTACATTGCTACTGTATCGCAGAAAACCTATATGTATATGCAACTAAGTAACTTTTATGAATGAATTGTAATAAATATATGTGCAGTATATGTACAACAGGGTGTGGGAGTATTGTGTACAAGGTGTTGGTTTCTTAACCCAGAGGATATGAGTTTGAACCCTGCCAATGTCATGACTATGCCACCTCATAATACTCTAAGGCCATCAGAGTAAATTCTATGTCAGATTTTCAATGAGAGAATTGCTCCCATTTGTCCAAAATTGGTGAGAGAATTTCAATTTCAGTGAGATTTCAAATGAGAAATGGATCATGCAATAATAGAACAATGCTGAATAGTAATTTTATTCATATTGACTTTCATGAAACACTTTTGTATCGATTGTATCGATATAAACTGATGCTACATTATTTTTTAAACGGATTACGTTACAATGAGTATGGCAGACATTGTCTTCCCATCTCATTACTGTGCATCACTTCAGATAGTAGAGACATGCACTCATTAAGTACAGTGCGTAAAACATTTGTAAACAAAGACTCTTCCGGGATGCACAAACGCTTGAAAACAATTGAGCGAAGACTTTAAATTAGCGAAAAGGCATAAAATATGCAAACTGCGAGCCAGCCCAATATTCTCTCGCATTTATGTATATTCAATGAGATTTGTGTGCGAGAAATCGCAAAAATCAGTTGCTAGAATTATCCTTAAAAATGGTTTGTTTGCAGTTTCACGACATGAAAAATTCAGCGACTTAATTTATTTTTTCAGATTCATCGATGAAATTTTCCCCCCAGTCTTTTAGCCATTCCGGTACGAAACCAAAAGAAAACCATACCCACTGTTAAAATCCGAGTCGCTATCTGCAAACAAACACTTTTTTAAGGATGGTCTTTTACTTTTTCTAAGAAGCAGACTTCAAGTTTGCTGCAACCATAACTAATTCATCTTATATTACCCTTTAAAAAATTACGATGAAAAATTACCCTTTAAAAAATCATGATGAAACTAGAGCAGTTAAATATGAGCATGGGACTAGCCTTACCTTACACAAATACAGCTAAATGACAGTGCGTTTGACAACTGCAAATAGTGACTGATCTTTGTTAGGATTCTCATGTGAATGATACAGGGAATGCCACATGCACAAGACAATGTCTCCCTGCACAGACTGACCCCCGGGAAAAAACAGTCTAGAAAACATAAGGCACTGAGGAGGTGCAAGGGTAAATATGTATTAGAATAGGGGTGCAAAGAATGGTCTGGCCAACCATAAAAAACAACTAAGAAGAATTTAGGGATACAACAAGGGAAAACTAACTAGCAGACCATCAGAGTTTTTTCCCTTACCTCAAATGTGTAGACATGTGCTTTTGAGAGTCTAGGGAGGCACCTTATTGAGAAGAGCACTAAGTTTTGTAAAAATAAGAATTTAATAGTTCTCATGTCTTTTTATTGCCAGATTGAAGATATGTGTATATGCCCTTAAAGTTACATACATTTGCCATGTTTGGTCAGAGAGGATGATCTTCCCTAGTGCTGGGGTAGGAATGCATGAAGTGCCATGCAGGTAACAGGAAGGGGGTTTTACCCTCATTTTCGATTTTTTAATTTTAACCTCATTAATTGCAGGGTTTGACACTACGGCACGTATCCAAACGACATTACCTAGTAAAAAGCGGGTCTGGTTATTCCATTGTCTAACTAAACCCGACTTGTCCTGTTGATAATTAAGGACATATATATATCAATTTGCCATATCATACGCTTACATGCAAGAATGTATAATCGTTTCTGTAACCACATC
Source organism: Mactromeris polynyma (assembly GCA_032209605.1). Classification (NCBI taxonomy): domain Eukaryota; kingdom Metazoa; phylum Mollusca; class Bivalvia; order Venerida; family Mactridae; genus Mactromeris; species Mactromeris polynyma. The sequence continues at coordinate 19,814,288 of JASFXZ010000007.1, read as the reverse complement.
CTAATTGCCTATTTTCAAACAATAGCAGCATTCCCATTCATTATTTCGAAAATGCCAGAAGGCGACTCGGAAAATGATATTCAGCAATGTTTCATAAGATGCATTTGGTTTTTTAGTTGAAGAGATTAAATCGCTTCAACTCCAGTTTTTGGGAATTTTCATAGTTAAAAGAAAAGGCTTTATTGCTAAGTGTTGTATAAAACAAACATTATTATCTACATTTCTGATATCAAATGTCAAAAAGACAAAATGTACACAAACATTTATGACACAAGGGAAATAATGGCCAGAATAATTCAAACAGTTTCAAGATGAGCAGTTGGCAAATAGGTGTACCATTTAACCATGGATACACTTATTCATACAGCTATTCTAAAATATTCGACGTGTACATGCCCATTCATTATGTTCTTATTTTACTTTCACTTTGCATGTAACTACATTACCGGAAAATATCAAAAAAATTAAATGTGAAATAAGTTACATAGGGTTGTATTTATAGACCTCACAGCAATCTATCAGAAAAAATCGTCTTCAAAATTTAAATAAACCAACATGATTTGGAATTTAAACAAAATTTACAAAGAGCACCCTACTGAGGAATGTGCTGTGCGATGTTCATTGTCAATATCATTATCAATAACCATCTGACACCGAGAGAGTTTAAATGCCCTGCAAACATGGAATCAATTAGAATCTTTCTTTCTTATTTTGGCACAGTAATATTTAATATTATTATGCGACTTTTTGGTTATGGTTCCCGTTCACAATGAACATAGTTTACACATACGTAAGCTGATGGTCACCAGTAATCACGAGTTATTTATTGGAAATCAACGATGAAATTCGAGAATACCCGAATGCATTTTTCTTTGTTTATTTTGCGCTTCCACGGAAATATACGGTCAATCCAGTAGATGATTTTTATAGGTGCTTCTGATTGGGGAAAAATTTATATTTGGCTTTGGGAATGGGTCTTATAGTCGGGCCCGTAGAGACTATAGAAAAAGGCCTGATATGGAAGAAGATGTATAATAATGTACGACAAACATGTACCTAAAAAGGATGCAGCATTTCTATATCATTTTGATTGTTTTTATTAATTGTTTGATTCACAGAAAATGACAAACAATGGTAGTCCAGTCTGCCTATACATACATATATATATGTCAGGCCTTTTTCTGTCCATTTTGGGAAAAAGATACAAAATATATTTAAATTCAGCACCAAAGGAGAGTTATCAGACCACGCATGGAAAATATTGTTGGCGCATTTTGTATGACTTGAATATAACGTGACCTACCAAAGCCGAAAGTTGACCAGTAGGCATTAGCTGTCTTGGATTTAGTAATGATAAATATTATTGTGGTAGTGGTAAGTTTAAAATGTTCCCAATTGTTCACACAGTACACTCGTCCTATAAATAAGACCCTACATACCTTCTTTCACATTTTGACATTTTCCAGAGTGACATAACAAAATAATGAATGTTAATGGTTAAATGGGTATGTAAACGTCTAATATTTTGGACTAACAGTACACGAAAACTGAATTTTAGAAAGATTAACTATATTAATAATGATTTCAAACAAGAGGTACGAGTTGACTGAGGAGTGAGGTACGGGTTGACCAAATTCGGGTTGGACTCAAGAGCTGATAAAACCTATCACCAGCACTAACATGATAATAAAATCTATATAAAGCTTCTATAATACAACGATTCCTAAAGTCTCAACAGGAAAAAAACGTGAAACTACTGAAATAAGAGCGGTAAGCATGATCATTACCTGCACTAAGTTATCTCTCTCGTACAGTATGTGAATCCTGACTCCACATCAGAAGTTTCGAATTCTATAGATTCTATTTTCTTTAATAATAATTCCGTATTCTGATAAAATAATGTATCAACATTATGCAATAAAATGTGTATTATTTATCGCTATCGCAACATTTCATTTTGGTGTGTTTTTATTTAGTTGCAAATACGACAGTGCGGTTCTGTACTTATATTCGGATTATTTCGGATATATACGCCTAATCCCGTTTGAGGTGGCATAAACAAGCCAAGAGCAAAATATGCGATGTTTAGTGGATTTATTTTAATCATCGTTTGGTATGTCAACTGTTATATTTCAAAACAAATTGTTTATTCATTTTCTGATTTTTCTAGTGAAAGACTCTGATCATTTTATTTATAAATTCATTGGTTGAGTCTTGGGAAGAGTTTATCATGATAATCATGCCATGCCCATGTACGTGGTTCTAGACTCCTACCACAGAAGGGTCCTCTCAGACCATGGCATAGGGGCTTCTCTAAGATGTTTGCATTATTACGAGTAACGAGTCTTGGGTTGAAAATACTCAATTGACAGTGATTAAAAACTAAAATAAATTCCAGATGAAAAATATTTGTTGAAATTGGAAAAGGGTCAACTTGGCCCACTTCCAATCTCGGCCAGGTCCTACTCGGCCCACTTTTGAAGCCCAATGAAAAGGCAAAGCTGTTCACACCGAAGGTGGTCGAGTCGTTAATTGGGGGGTCATAATTATTTAAGTTAATTTTAACAGTTTGAATAGTAATTAGTATATATATGCTAGTGTTATTTCTAGAACTTGAAAAGGGCAGGGTGCTGGCAAAAAAAGGGCACTTCGGTCGTTGCAAATTCATTCCAAAGGGACAAAATCATAGTTAAAATGTGAATGTTCCACATATTTGAGTAAATGTTATTAGGACTATATTGTGTATATGAAGTGTGTCGATGACTTCCTATATATTCACAAACTATGAGCAGAATAATAGCATTTGCTATTGTGACAAAGGCTGGAAGTGGGGGCGTCTCTGGTTTATGAAAACATTTCTTGTTTAATTCTAAATTAATTTCATGGACATTAGCAGCACCATACATGTACATAAAAGTTAAAAATCTTAAATTCACTATTCTTAAATAACAATTTGTTGCTAAAAAATATATGAATTATAATATTCCCTAGACCAGCACTATACACTAAGTATTGATGTCACAAATTAATTCAGTAAACTTTCATAGTACCAAACGGTACGAACGTTCTGGGGACGAACACAAAGTGACAAATATTACATGGCTTTGTTTTAAACTTGATAATTGAAGAAACATATGATTTTGTTAAGTTAAGGCATATTTACACAATTGACATTGATAGTCAAGAGCTGTAAGCAACTGTCGTGTGGATTTACCATCGAAATTCTCACGAAAACGAAACAGCACATGATGGAGCGGCCGCCATCTTGAATTTTTGTTTACATGTGAGAGGAAATGAAAGTGGTCTAATATTTTATATATATATTCCGGATGATTTCGTACAAAAATGGACCAGAATGTTTTAGAATACTGATATGCTTATAAATACACCAAAGAATCCAGCGAACTCGCCTCAGAAAAGTAAAAAAGCCGTCAACTAAAATTTTCAATTTCTCATCGAAATCCATCGTCTTCTGCAGTTATTCATTTTTTCTAATTAATAAATATTAATTGTTTAATTCGTTCCGCATTACCATTGTCGATTAAATCAAACAAGGCAATCGCTTAAAAAGTGCAATGTTTTCACATTATCAACAAACTCGCTAACCGTTCACGCGTGTTTACATGTACAACTGTTTAACCCGGCCTCTTATCAGTTAATCGTACGGACCGCACGCGTAACGGGAACCAGCCAGTTATATGCACTGTAGACAATGTCGGTGTTTTGTAAACAAAGGCACATGCTGTGACGCTCGGGGGCATTTTACAGGATGTAGATTACACAGTTGACAGATTATTGCAAATAGGGCATTAGGGGCGCTAATTAGGGCAGCGGGGCAGGGCCAAAAAGGGGCAGGGCGCAGCGCCCCGCTATCACGCTATAGAAATAACACTATATATGCTGACGCTTAAACTATCAATGAACTTTGATGTGCAATATGAAAGAAAATGATTTGTTTGGATTCCAATTATACTTTGCTATTGTGATTTATTGTTTGTTTAAAATTGTTATTTATACCACTATTAATATGAAATAAATATTAAAGGTTTGTATGGTCTATCTTGTTTCAAATCTATAAAGAATAAAATAACGATGAACACTTCGGTTCAAAAATATATCGCCTCAATTATATGGCCGAGTTGACCCTGAATCGTTGAAATATCCATACCCTGTAAGGTTTACAAGCATTCATTCCACAGAATCCAGGCAAGTTTACTATCTTCACTTCATGGAACGTAATAAAGTACATCAAGGGGAAAAGTGCGTCTGATTTGGGGCTCGAATCCGCAACACTTAACCACTAGTATGGTATTCGTCTCAAGTCTCAACAGAATGTCTGCTGACTATGCTACCCAGGTGGTTGTTTAACCCCAGCATTAATTGTCTTCTGGTTAACAGTCTTTTTCAGTTAATGTCAAACTGTAGGAAATACTAGGAATGTTCCTGTTTACCAGTTGGTATATTAGATCCGAGAATGTAATTGCGAAATAAAAAAACATAAGGGCACATTAAAAAATCTTTGCTTTTGTGCTTCCTTATATTTTGAAATTAAACTGTTCTTGTAAGTAATTGTGAATTAAACTGTTGTTCCCTTGAATAATAAAATTTCCTGTTTAGTGCAAACATATTTTGGAGTGCAGCATTTTTAGCTTTAGAAGTTCAACTTAATGGCTCATTTATTGATACGATTTTCTTAACAATATAAAATCTTGTGTGCAATACTTTGTTAAACATTACCTGTTAACTTTAAGTAACAGTTAAGTGAGTTGAGATGGATTTATACATGTACAATTACATACCTGAGTGATTGATCAACAAATGAAAATACTCACTTAGTACTTACTCAGTGCAGCTTAGAGATTTACTTAAGGATAGGGAAATCATGGTATGTTCATAACAAATTTCTTACTTCTCTCTGATTATGATAAAAACTTGGATGCTAGTAGGAATGTGTTCATTTAATAATGATTTATTGATTTAATATTATCTGCACCAGTAAACATGGTGAAAAGGGATAGCTGGTAAAGTGCTTAGCATTCCACTGTGCCTACTGAATAGAAACCATTAATTGGTTTATATTTTATACATTTATTTAGGATAATTGGTTTATATTTATAGAATTATTTAGGATAATTGGTTTATATATTATAGTTTATACAATTATTTAGGAAACCTTGCACACCCAAAAGTTTGTATTAACTATTATACCCAAAATTTATTTATATAAATATTATAATCATGTTTGTAAATACATGTAACACTATGTCGTTTTGAAATTATTTCGTTAAAATGATTGGAGTAGGATTTAAAATTAAAGTTACGTCCCTATTCAAGAAAATGAACTTTTAATAGATTAAAATAACATTGTTTTTCTTAATTACATGTATTAACATGCTTTTCATTTCCATTGGAAGGTACTGGAACATTTGTTAAGTGTCACTATTTCATTATGAGTTTCATTTCCAAATCAAAATCGCTTACTCCACAGCTACCCCGAGTCAAAACCATGCATGATATCTTCGACATATGACATAAACAATATTAGACTGGCACTTGTTATTCTTCGCTTCTTTCTTCGTGTACAATCTCATTTCTGGTTCAGCAATCATGTGATAGTTATTGAAAGTCATTCTTCAGATGATACTTTAAATAATCAGGTAAATATTGTCTGACTGTGTGGAGTGTACTTAGGTCTTTTACTCATTCGTAACATTGTTGCCAAACTTCATGGTTTGTTGCTCAAGGTTGATCCCTATTGATTGTTGATGATGGTTGATCCCTATTGATTGTTGCTGATGGTTGATCCCTATTGATTATTGCAGATTGTTGATCCCTATTGATTGTTGCTGATTGTTGATCCCTATTGATTGTTGCTGATTGTTGATCCCTCTTGATTGTTGCAGATTGTTGATACCTATTGATTGTTGAGGATTGTTGATTTCTATTGATTGTTGCTGATTGTTGATCCCTTTTGATTGTTGCTGATTGTTGATCCCTATTGACTGTTGCTTATTATTGATCTCTATTGATTGTTGCTGATTATTGATCTCTATTGATTGTTGCTGATGGTTGATCCCTCTTGAGTGTTGCTATTGTTGATCCCTATTGATTGTTGCTGATTGTTGATCCCTATTGATTGTTGCTGATTGTTGATCTCTATTGATTGTTGCTATTGTTGATCCCTATTGATTGTTGTTGATTGTTGATCCCTATTGATTGTTGCTGAGTGTTGATCCCTCTTGAGTGTTGCTATTGTTGATCCCTATAGATTGTTGCTGATTGTTGATTCCTATTGATTGTTGCCTACTGTTGATTCCTATTGATTGTTGCTGACTGTTGATCCCTATTGATTATGAGGTTAAGGTCACATTGACCTTATCAAGCTTAAATTACTGTTTCATCATCATTTCTGAATCCAAGCAGCAATTGCACTTTGCAGACAACTTCAGTGCTAAAACTATTGAATATCAACTAAATCTAAGTTTTGTTTTTATTTACTTAGGCAAATTGTCATCTCAGAAAGTTTGTTAATACCTTCCCTGACCGACTATGAAAGAGAATTGATTTCATCAATATTATGAAAAAGAAACAAATTAGTGGAGAATTACTTAGCACTAGCAGTGATATATTCTCACACAGGTTTTCCTATGGGATGCCAGATTTGATTGCCTTATGGTAAATATTTGACAGTCATTCATTTGTAAGCATGTAAGTAATAGCTACTCGGGTTTGTATTTTGTATTATAAGAAATTACAGACATGTTTCAACAGCATATTCTGTAAGTGAATTGAAAGTATATTGGTCAGTCTAACTCTATAATCTTCTGGTAAAGCCTATAATGCTTTCATACATGCACCGACTTCTCACTTTTTAATCCAGATTAAAATTTAAACAAGTCATTGTATTTACTTGCTTAGACTGTGTCTGTATTCATGTCATTGGCCTTAAATATGTTTCCTGTATCATATTGACAAATAGGGTCAGTAGGTAAGAATTCTTTTTTTTTCGGCGCAGTCGTACTAACATAGTTAATGCTATTTGCATATTACTGTTGTGTAAACCAATCAAATCTTACTTTAACCACCAAGGCAATTTCTCTTCAACCGAACAATGCATGTAACATTGATGCAGATTGGTTAACCTTTCAGTAAAGGGTACGTTACCATATCGAAATCCACTGAATTTCGGTGAATTTACCAAAATCCATTTTGGATCTGGAGTGACCAGCAATCGTAACATCTAAGCATTTTTTTTATGTTGCACAACACATCTTAACCTTCAAATTATGCCGACCATCTTTTTTCAAGATGTTTCTTGTTTATATTGTCATTTTTCATATGTAATAAATTTTGTGTTGATAACTATATCTGACATTAAGGATTTTTGCTAAAAATGAGTCAGGGGGGGGGGGGAGATAAGAGATAAGTGGTATTTGGATTAAATGAAACAGTTTGATTAATACTCTACTTTTTAGGCTTTATTTATAGTGCGGTTTAATAAATGCAAATGTATGATTATATTACCCAGACCATTACATTTCAAAACAGGTGTATTGAATTGTTTGTGTTTGTCCGTAAGTTTGACATAGCAAAAGCTGTGATTGTGTTTTGATAGAAAAGTACACCAAACACCATGCAGTGTTATAGTTTTATGCACAAGAGCATTTCCTACCTAAATTGGCATGGATCGGTCCAGAAAAATTCATACACCTGTTCGCGGTCAATCTAACAGCACTTTATAATCGCCGAGGTAAATCTGTGTTTAACTGGTATTGACTCAACTATTTTACCTCAGTGCTGAATTAATTAACTGTACTTTTATGACCTTTAAGTATAAGTATTTTGACGTTTTCACTCTTACCTTAGGCAATCATCGTTTGACAGCCTGTGAGTTTGACACATGCGTGTTGTGTTTGAGATGACACTTGTTCTATGATGATTATGCAAAAATTACATAGTTTCAATATGTTATATATGTCTTGTCATTGCCCTGGTGCAGCCTTTCAGTTTCATGTACCGATGTATGTGTTAACTGGTTTGTGAGAAATTCTGACACATTAGGTCATCCTAAAAGAAAAGTTTAATAAAAAAACATAATTTTATTATGACTAGCACAAGAGGCACCAAACCAGATTTCGTAAGATGTGCATTCGTTAGCAGTTCGAATTTTGCCAGAAGTGGTTATATGTTTAAGCAAGTATACCTCTTTCCATTGATTCGTACCTATAGATATACGATTTATTTTTCAACATGTTGCAAAAATATTATTTCATTTAACATTCTATCAACGCTGTTTATCTTTTTTTAGTTCACCTGAGCACAAAGTGCTCAAGGTGAGCTATTGGGATCGTCCTGAGTCCGTCGTCATCATCCGTAGTCAACAGTTTAGACTGTTAACACTCTAGAGGTATCATCTTTTACCTGATCTGCATGAAACTTGCTCATAATGTTTGTCTCAATGAAATCTATGCCAAGTTTGAAACTGGGTCACATTTTTGACTTGATTTATGTGAGACATAATCAGTATGTTTGTCTCAATGAAATCTAGACTAAGTTCGAAACTGGGTCATCTGGAGTGAAAAACTAGGTCAGTAGGTCAAATTATAGTAAAACCCTGTTAACACTCCAGAGGTCACACTTTTGACTTGATTTATGTGAGACATGGTCACAATGTTTGTCTCAATGAAATCTAGACCAAGTCTGAAACTGGGTCATCTTGAGTCAAAAACTAGGTCACTAGGTCAAATGATTTTAAATCCTTGTGGATTCCCAGGAGGCTGCATTTTCTACCGGACGGTACCTACATAAAACTTGATCAGAATGTTTGTCTTAATAAAATGCAAGTCAAGTGTGGTACTGGGTCATGTTGGGTCAAAAAGTAGGTCACGAGGTCAAATCATTGAAAATACTCTTGGACTCTCTTGAAGCCAGCATGGCAATGTACTCAAGTGAGCGATATAGGACCACCATGGTCCTCATGTTTAACGATATTTCTTTTTTGTTTTGATGACCAGTTTTGTAGTTTTTCATGTTTTAATACATATGTCATCCATGTTTATTGTGTGTTCATAGATTTAGCTGGCTTAGTTCAAGTCCTTCGTCAGGTTGGTGGTAAATAAATGGAACTTTGGACTAGAAAATGCGTTTTATTAATTCTATTCTTAGTAATACAACTATTAAATTCCCCCTTGATAATGATTGTGATTTTTTTAGTGCACATCCTCTGTTAGAGACATGGATATCAGTTTTAGAAAAAAATGGAATCTTTTAATTATTTTCTTTGGGATATTAAACCACATAAACTGCCAGATAGGGGAAAACTGCCAGATAGGGGTTCCCAAGGATTTTCAGTCTTGTTTGACAAATTAAGGGTCCTTAGTAATTTGTAGGGTCCCATAATATATGAAGTTTATACTTGACAAAAGTTAATTTTACGGGTCCAATCCAAGGAATGCGCAGTAAAAATGGGAGTCCCTAGAAAGAGAAGAGAGTCCGGGACTCGAGATTTCTGTGTCAGGAAAATCAATGTGCCAGGGTTATGTAGTGATATGGGTATTTGGAAGGAGGAAAACCAATAACTATCTCTAAGGTGGACTATAACTTCCTTACATAACAAATCTTTCATCCAAGGTGGGATTTTAACCCACAGCGGTGAGGGGCAAGTGATTTGAAGTTCAGGACCATAACCACTTCTACTTGGTCATGGAGGCCCCCTTGTAATTATTAATGATTGCGTAAGATAGCAAGACATTCATTGGTAGTTCTATTTGTTAAATAAATTAGTCAAATTGGTGTACACAAGTTTGCTTGATATAATTTCTCCCGCAAACTGAGAAAATAGGTGGGCTGTGTTGTCGAAGGATTGAATGTCTGACTCCTGATCCAAGTGTTCAAAGTTCAAATCGTGCTTTGGCAACATTAAACTAAGAATTTCACGATCTCTATTGTAGAATAAAAAGTTTACACTAAAAATAACCTGGTTTATGATTGTATATTTATTTGCACTGATTTTAATCAATAATTTGTATAGATTTTCTGTGTTGTAATTTAACATCCTTTTATGAAACATCAGGTTCAAATAGTACTTGTCGGCACTTGATATCGAAGTGGCACTTAATTTACCTGCATTGTGATGTATAGGTATAAGTAAAACCTCAATATTAAGACCACCCTTGGAACTCTTGAAAACTGGTCTTTTCATTGAGGTTGACTTAATATTGAGGTTGAATAATTTCAATAAAGACCAAATCAGTCAAAGTGGACTTGAGCAGTGTGTTCTTAATTGTGAGGTGGTCTTATTATTGAGGTGGTCTTTAAGTGAGGTTTTACTGTATTCTGATAATTGATCTCCAGAAAGTGAGACAATTGAAGGAAGGATAAAGTTGAAATCACTGTTATCTTGGTCGCTCCCCCTTCAGAGTTCAGCCCCTCAATGCTTACAGATGTATGTGTAATAAAACTAATATGACAGTACAATATTGATTAATAAGGGCATATGCTATTAATACGCACATGCATAACATCAGTTGGAAAAATGAAATAATAATTATGGCCAAGAATGGTATAAAAATCGTATAGTAAAGGGTGTGAGCTTTAAAGGTTTCAGCATGACAAAAACAGCTGAACTTTGTACTTTATTTACATTTATTTGTATGTTGTACTTTGTAGGGGGGTCGTTGGTTCGAATCCCTCCAGGGTCACTTATAAATTTCCAAATTAGATATATGTATGAGGGGCTGCCAGTTGGTAAAATTGTATCAGGTAAAAAGTAAACAGATCCACCAGTGATGCTATGTGGTCACCAGATGTTACAATATCTCCTGGTGTATCGGTGTATTGCTATCATTATGCAGTAATACTGTTGTGTACCTCGATATGAAATAAGCATACCAGTTTTTTACGATATATTTTTATACAGTCTGCCAGAAAGTTATTTACAAAAAACTCAAATAATATTAATTTATATTATCAAGAAAAATGCATATTAGTCCAAAACATTAACAGCTTAGTTTTAGCTTATAAACCTTTTGTTGTGAAAACCTCATATTTAATTACCTGTCTTAAACTTAACTGAGATTGATGACTGTTTTATTTTAGCTTAATGTATGTTCATTTTTTGCGACAATGTTTGAAGAGTTTGGAGTTGAATAACGTCTAAGAAAGCTACAGTCATGTCTGGAGTTAATGCAGCAGTATATTGTGATACATATCTCAGTATATTGCTAAAATATTGCAATATAATATTGTGGTACATATTGCGGTACATTGCTAAAATATTGCAATATAATATACATATATATATATATTATATCTTGGTATGCATCAGGTGTGTCGTGACACTTTAGCCCTATGGTTCTAGGTGGATGATGACTATATCTGTAACATTTGATATGTTACGGTACAATTTGACACCACTGTGAATTGTGAGGACTGTGCTAAATGAGCATGTGCATATCTGAACATGTTTGCTTTGTTTTATCCAGTAAGATCTAGATTGAGTTGTTTTTTATTTATCATTGAGTGTGATTCATCTATGTGTAAGTGAATGAGCATTTACTTTTGTTTCAGTTAGAGGCCTAGACAGTCTTGTTTGTTTTGTGTGTATACCTGGGTTTTGAGATAAGACGAATCTTTGGATCATGAAAGTTGCAGTGTCGCCAGTTTACTTGTCTGGTGTATTGTGACAACTGGAATGATTTATATCTCACATAGTGAGCCTTAATAAAAGGTAAGTTGTTGTTAACTCTAATTGTAAGTAGTTTGTGTTGAGCTTTTAATGCTGTTGGTGTAAATTTGTGTTCACCTGACTGTCTGCTGTAAGATGAATACAATTTACACAGTGTATATATTTTACATTTGTCAGTGGGGCACATTGGGTTGGGGAAATGCAGGAGCTTAGTACTTCCCTATTTTGATTGCTCTTTTGCATAACTGCTCTTTTGGATAACTTTATATTCAGTGAACATTTTAAAGAAGTTATTTTAACTAGTTTTATACTCAATGTGGTGGGAGGATGAGACACTAAATCACTATAAGTGTATAGTGCCGTTTTTTAACCGCAAACATATGAATATATTACCTGGACGATTACATTTCAAAACAGGTGTATTGAAATGTTCGTGTTTGTCCATAAGCTGGTTGGGGGAAAGCCTGGGTTCTGTTTTGATAGAAAAGTACCCCAATCAGTAGTTATAGCTTTACGTAGGAGAGCATTTCCTTAACTAAACTGGCATGGAACAGTCCTGAAAGTTGATACATGTTCGCGGTCAATCTTACAGCACTATATCTCGTGCAATGTGAAGATTGACACACCTAAACAAACAAGGGACAATAAACGTGGATTTTCAATGACTTGACTCATTTCTCCACATAATCAGATGACTGGTTAACATCACCATCACCACAAATAAATAATTAATTGATCAACTTTATGTTGTCAGAAAAGTTAAATCTACACGGCATAGCATTCCCTAATGGTTGATATTCAATGGCAATTCTAGGAGAAAGCTTTTACCTTTGTTGACATTTATTTCACAACTGTTCTAGTTCCGATGTAGTGACCGAGTGTGTATCTGTCAAAGAAGTACTGATGCTCTGTATTTTCACAGAAGTGCTATAGTCCCACTCAAGTTTTGATGGAAAGGAACTAAAAATAGGCCTTAACACAGGGTTTAATTCAGAATTTTGGACGTTAAACTTAGATATTAGGAAAAAGACTAGCAATTACAGTAACAGTAAAGGATGTAGTGATTGATTAATGCTATTTATATAGACTGCCTGTGAGAGAAAAGCCTCTAACTTTGTCAATTTTCCTTTGAGATAAATTTTTGCATATTTCCGAAATATGTGTATATGCACTTTTTCTTTTCATGATATGTCACTGTTTTTTCTGACAATCTTGGTGGAATACTTGGAAACATGGAATATTTTGACACACTAGTGACTTTGATTACTTGTACGTAAGAGTGGTTTAAATGGAGCATTAATTCATGAATTGATTTTACTTTGTTTACGATTTTTATATAGATAACATACGACTGCATTAAATCGTTGTCATCCAGAGTGCTGCGACGCGCTGCAAACTTTTTTATTTTTTTATTGTGTGAAGGAATTTTTCGCACTTGTCATTGTTGTTTTAGAGTTATTGCAGGGGCGCCATTTATGAAAGATCTCCATCACATTTATATTGTGTATCGATCTTTTGATGTTTCTAAACTTTTTATCGTACAGTAGTTGGACCTGTCATATTGTTTATTCCAAAGGGACCGCTATAAATGTCGGATGGTGCAAAATAATGGTTTGAAAATTTAAAATGCACGAATACAGGCCAGCGCGAAACTGCTTTTTCTTCTGTTTGCGCAAATTTGACCCCAGTGAATTTAAGTGATACCACAGTATACCAAAACGCATCTCTGACGATCTAGCTACAAACATTTTTCAGGAGGACCATGCCCCTGGACCCCTAAAACTAGGCCTACACATCAATTTCAGCTAAGCTACGTCCCTGATAAAGTCCTATACTAATTTGTCAGAAGACATTATAACTACCCCTAGTCTTGTATACAGTCACTATTTCCAGGTTAAGTATGTATGCTAATTATATGAACAAGTTCTTGTCGTGTTTCAATGTTCTAGCATTGTCTTGTATCTTTTTCATTTAGTCTTCAAATTTCTACATGTCGTGGGTACAAAATATTTTTCTTTTTTGGGCAATTAATTGTACTAATTGCCTAATTGTATAACCTATTATTTTTTTGTTTCCCCTATGGAAGTTATTTCAAGTAACTTATCAGTGTTGTAAGTATCCACCTGTTCCATCCAATATTTGCATAATATATTACCATGTATCATATTTACATTTACTTTAATATTATTTAGTGTAACATACTGTATGTTTTCTCTTGTAGTATTATAATTATGTGTCATTTGGGTATACATGTGATTGTCAGTATGTATGTATACATGTATATAAACATTGGCTCTTGTTTTCATGGTGTTATTGTAATGTGGTACTCTATGTTGGCTAAAATTTAGTAATACTTACAGACGCCATTTTGAAGTAATCTCGTGTGAATGTGGTTTTATTGTTATTAACCAGTAAGTAGCACTTGGTGTATAGTAAGTTAATGTGAAGAGCTTGTTTGAGATTGCTTTCGGGATATTCAGTCCAAGGTCAACGTCACTGTTACTAAAAATAGAAAAATCTGTTTCTGTTAAAACTTATCTTTTTTGAGATGTTTTTAATTTTCAAACCAAGCCAATTAAACATAGATTTAAATGAATTTATGTTAAAAGAAAAATCCCCTTTTCTTTTTTAACGTGTATAATCGAGGTGAATATAATGCTCTATAGCTAGAATACTAAGCTTCCAATAACTAGGCAGAAATATGAATCTAAAGAAAAATTCTCAGAAAGAAATTTTACCAAAATGAAAAAAATGTAAACATGCGAAAAAATGTTCTAGGGTCGGGGCAAAAAAATAGGGAAGGTTGGGAAATATTTGTTTATGCCTAAGTTGTCAGTAGACCATGCCCCTGGTCTTGTATACAGTCACTGATTATAGTGCAATGTTTACAGGTTAAGTATTTATGCTAATTATATGAACAAGTACTTGTAGTATCTCAAAGTTCTAGCATTGTCTCATATCATTTTCATTTTGTCTTCAAATTTCTACATGTCGAGGGTACAAAATAATTAAATGTACTAATTGCCTGATTGTATAACCTTTTATTTTTTTTGTTTCCCCTATGGATGTTATTTCAAGTAACGTAATTAATGTTGTATATATCCGCCTGTTCCATCCAATATTGTTATTAACCGTTTTCAACGAAAACAGGGTTAATAGAATGGTACATTTGTTGGGCAGGCTGTGGGCATGAAAGCGTCTGTCAAACTAAAGGGTTTCTGGCGGGTGATTTAAGTAGCGTTCAACTTTTTTTACACCAAACTTGGGATTCACTGTAACTAAAAATAGAAAATCGGTTTCAACTCAATATATCCACTTTGCTTATGCATATTGACATCAAACATGGTGTAAAGTATATGTGAAGAGCTTGCTTGAGATTTCTTATGGAACAATTTAAAGTGTTGACTATGCTTTTATGCTTAAATCAGTAATGAGCATGCCTTGCAATATAGAGGCTTTTCTAACAAATGGGTTTTCTATGAAAAATTCTCGTTACAGTGAAGTAAATGACTTGGTATAATTAGAAGTCTACTATTTTGTATGTTGAAAACCTGGTTTCATAGTATTGCCACATTTCTTGTGATATTTTGTAATCATATATTTCTATATTTCTGTTCACAGATCAATAACAGCAATGTCTGGTTTGATTGGATCCGTACTGGAGTATGATATCTAAGGAGACAAACGTCAAGAGTGAAATACGGGCACGTACGCGAACAAGCTCATGTGATTTGGACACGATGAATACTGAGACTATTCAAGCTATACCAACGCTGCCATTACAAATTCCCGAAATGGTGGTGATAGGTTCGGAACCAAAGACGGGAAAGTTAAGTTTGGTACAGATATTGTTTCTGAATGCTGTTGTTTGTGGAGTGGAAATATGTGCGTGTGCTGGGTTTACATATATACCTCCTATGCTGTTGAAAGTAGGATACACAGAAGAAAATATGAGCATAATTCTAGGGCTAGGACCCCTTATTGGATTCTTCCTGGTTCCTATCATTGGTCGTGCTAGTGATAGATGCAGAAGTAGTCTCGGCCGCCGGCGACCATTTATTCTGTGGTTATCATTCTTGTTGTTGATAAGTTTGTTATTGATTCCGTACAGTGATAAAATTTGTAGTCACATATTCGGACCAGGTCCTCTTGCTAAAAGTTTAGGTATTCTTCTATTGACACTTGCAGTCATATTACTGGACTTCACTAGCCAGGCTTGTCTGAATCCCTGTGAAGCTTTATTATCAGATGCTTCTAAAGACACAGATCAGTATGAAAGAGTATTTATTGTATATTCTTTAATGGTCAGTATTGGTGGATTTATTGGTTATCTCATCACGGCTATTGACTGGAATTACACGTCAATAGGTTCCATTTTTAAATCCCAGGAGCGGACAGTATTCACAATGCTAATGATATTGTTCAGTATTCTTCTGTCAGCAACAATGTTTGCAGCAAAGGAAAAAACATTCACTGGCAGGGACATAGAACTATCGGAAAGTTCAATACCAGCAAACTCAGAGACACTGATTGAAATGAGCAGTAATAGTGTTGAATCGGGCTATGATACAAATGGTTCCGAAAATGGAAATTTACTCGCCGAATCATCGGTCGAAAAGACACAAAATGCTGCTATAAATTACAGCCCGAAAAGAACTCGAAACAACGGTTTTTTATCTATACCAAAAGTATGTGTGAATTACTTGTTGACTTGTAAGATACTTACTGCTACTTTAAATCTTTTACGTCTAATATGGATAAACATTCTGGAAAAACTTCCCGAACCATTTCAGAAGCTCTGTGATATACCATATGTTTTACGTCATCTCACACTTGCCCACTTCTGTAGCTGGACTGCAGTTATGGGTTTTAATCTGTTCTTCACAGACTTCGTTGGAAATGCTGTGTATGCTGGGAATGCCAATGCTCCAGAAGATTCGTATCTACGTAACCGATTTGATGAAGGTGTACGAATGGGAAGTTGGGGTCTTCTTTTACACTGTATCACGTCGGCTGTTTACGCTTTGTTCATTGAACGCTTGGTTCGTCGGTATGGTTGTAAATTGACTTATACGTTCGGAATGACATCTTTCATATTCGCTATGTTCGGAATGGTTCTAGTCAAAAATGTGATATTTGTGAACTTAATGGCGTCTATGACTGGAATTGCCTATGCGACTGTGACTACCATTCCATTTATACTAGTCTCCAAGTACCACAATGAAAAAGAGGTAAGAGGCCAAATTTTACACTTTCCTTGATTGTTCTGTTCAATGCTATTAAAATGCTAATTTCAAGTACGTGTTTTTCAGTTCAGTTTTAAAAGAGAGGCATCTAATTGCTGCAGAAAGTAATGATGCTCCTCAAAATAAGGTTACCATTGTAGGAGGATATCTCATTTGTTTATGATGAAGCATAGTAAAGGTTGGAGAGCATACCTTGTTACTGTTAGCTGCTTGGTTAAGTTTACCTGTATTCTCATAGTTCCCTTAAATCTATGTACTGGTCCTGAGATTATAATGGATATACATGTATACCCTCAGCACTCTATTCTCAAATCAAAAAATTGACCCTTACATACCCGGTAGTCTGATAGAGGCAATTTTAGGGTGAGAAGTGCATGAAATTGTTAAATGAGTACTCTGTGATTTTTAAAAAAATACTGCCATTGCATTTTTAATTTGGAAAATATGCACAATAAATCTCAAATTTGGGAAAATAAGGTAATGGTTGTTTTGCTTATAAAAATAACTACAGCTGTGGCTGGTGTTTGTTATATATATGCGGTGATGTAAGAGCAAAGATTCTTTTATGAAGGGTTAAATACACCAAAACCTGACTTTATGAAAAGTAATTCAGTCCGAGGGGGGAAAATGAACAAAGAATTGGGAAAAAATGATGATTTTTTTAGGGGGAAAATGGACACTTTTTGATAAGGGGAAACAGCCTATATATTTGGCAGTAAAGTTAACAAACAAAATCACTGGCTCTATATTCTGTATACTATAATTGTTCATTTCCTTTGACATTATAAGATATGGGAGTAAATGTTGGGTTCAAGTGCCAAACTCCTTACTCTGACTGAATTAAGTGAACAATAACTCCGAGACCTCATATTAATTATTATACCTAAATCTCTTAGAAAATGGGTCATGAAGAATACTAGCACTAGACCCTGAGTTCTAACATTTTCATCCATTTCCACTCTCAGAATTCCACTATCAGACTAATAAGAGTAAAAGAGTGTAAGTATCCTGGGCCCAAGTCTTGTAAGTGCAATCTGTACTTGTTTCATACGCTACCATGAAGTATAGTTGAAAACAAAAAAGCAGCAATAAAGAATGTAATTTTTAACGAAAACCAGGTTATTAGAAAAGTGTGTGTCGTTGGACGGGCGAGTGGGCATCAAACTGGTGGTTTCCGGCGAATAACTTGAGTTCCGTTCATCGTATTGACATCAAACTTGGTGTATAGTAAGAACATGTGGAGAGCTCGCTTGGAATTGCTTTTGGGTTCGGTCCGTCAAAGGTCAAGGTCACTGTGACTAAAAATAGAAATTTGGTTTCCGGCGAATGACTTAAGTTTCGTTTATCATATTGACATCAAACTTGGTGTATAGTAAGAACATGTCGAGAGCTCGCTTGGGATTGCTTTTGGGTTCGTT
Organism: Mactromeris polynyma; assembly: GCA_032209605.1. Lineage (NCBI taxonomy): Eukaryota > Metazoa > Mollusca > Bivalvia > Venerida > Mactridae > Mactromeris > Mactromeris polynyma. The sequence continues at coordinate 19,795,938 of JASFXZ010000007.1, read as the reverse complement.
CTGTCCAAGGTCAAGGTCACTTAAAATTTAAAAATCAGTTTCCACTTAATATCTTCGCTATGCTTGGATGTATTGACATCAAACTTGGTGGATAGTGGTTGCATATATATATAATATATCTAAGTGTGAGTGTGTATATGCATGTATCACCTAGATGGCACCTTTGCAGCATTGATGATCATCATTTATTCATTATACAAATTGAGCCTTGGTTACAAATAACAATGATCTAAAACCTGGTTTGTGGCCATTGCCCATTTCTTGTTTTGCTTTTGGATTGTGTCAAACTTACAGGGTACTCTAGTGTACTGTATTGTAATATTTTCCGTTTTCAGCTCTGTGTATGAATTAAGTTACAATGATGTTACATGCATTAATAACATTATTGTAACAGTGTGTCAAAAGTTCATCGCAAAACTATCATAAATCTTGATTATAAATAATTAAGAACAAAGTGTTGATTGTGTTGAGTATTCTGTATTGAATTCTGTCAATGTGTAGTTATACAATGTGTTATTGTTACCGTAAATGAGGTGCTGTACTGGTATGGTAATTTAGTCTTTTGATTAAAACTTGACTCAGCTATTGTTCTTGCCCTAGACTGTTTAACCTGTTTCAGCTCTGTTATCTTCAATGAACATCACTGAAATCAAACAAATGTGTTGTTTACAGTAAGATTCTATAGACCAATCACTTCATCCCTGATAAAGTGCGCACTTAATCAGTTAATTGCGCATTCCGTTTGTACCAATAACGGCTTGATAACACGGCGTGGACTCATTCATAAATTACGTTCTTAAAAAGTATTATTTGCTTATTTGTAGATTGCATTATAGTGAAATATTCATGTTTTACAGCTGTACAAACACTGCAATGGAGATTAATGCTTAACTGTATCACTAAACAAATACTAATTTAAAATTACTTTTTTAATGAACATCGTTTATTTTCTAGGTTAATTATGTTTGGGTGTATGATAACATTGAAATGTTTAAGTATTTTACTTGTTGAATCAGTCTTACCTGAATTGTTCTGTGTGTAAATGAGAGTTAAATCATATAAATTAATTTCTAAGCATACAGAATGAAAAAGTTTCACTTTCTACTTCCAATTTACTATGCCGGTAGTACATCTCACATTTAGATATAGATCACATTTACTACGGTACACTAAAATTTGGAAGTCAGTTGTCCATGAAGGGTGTGTCAGAACAAAAACTGAAAAACATTCATTAGTCTTATCGCATATGCAATGGAGGGAGTATTATTACAGTCAAGCTATTTGGTTGACTAAATCTTTGATATGGCCTTGATCATTTTAAGACTCTTAAATGAACTTCATATGTACTATGGTAGTACATGTATGCTACATTAACATTAGAATACAATGACTGCTCACTGGCTATAATCTAGATTGTTTATATACGACATTTTACTCACAATTTGTTTGTACCTTTAGATGATTTTGTCCATCATTCCATGTAAGAATCCCCCTGAAATTAAGACAAAAAATCCAAAAATACTCTACCCCTATTTAAATTAACTCTTTGTTTAATACATGTATCATTAAAAACTTGCTAGGCTTTAAGTGCTGTAATTTTTGCTTACCCTTTCACTAAATACAGTTAACTCCCTGAAAGCCAGACCCTGTGGGGACATGATCAAAAGTCCGGTTTTCTGTCCCGGTTTTCAGGGACCCCTAGCTGAAAAAAAAATTCTAGGGAAAACCCTGCAAAGGTATTTTAATGTTGACCCTATTATATTTACTGAAATGTACGAGTTAATGAATAAATAAGTTGACACTGTGACTGTATCTTTTCAGGTTTATTTTGCTGATGTTCGTCAATCACCATCCAGTGCTGTTCCTGTGAGAGGTATCGCCACAGACATGGCGATGTTAGATAGTGCCTATTTCCTGTCACAAGTGGTGTTATCGTGCATCATGGGATATATCGTATACATGACAGGGTCGGTATTGTCGTATATGGCCACCGCTGGAGTTATGGGAGTCTTCTCCTTGTATTTTATACAGAATATTATCACATGTAAACAAGAAATGGCTGGTTGCAAGCATGAAGTATTTGATTGAGATTATTGTTTCATGATTTTGCTGGCCTCCTGTTCACAAAGAATCAAATTTCAAGATCAAATATAAGATCTTTCAAACTTTGTAAAAAATGTTACGCAAAGCTAAATATTTTTTTTACATAATGTGACAAATATTAACATCCTGCAAAACTTTGAGACATTAAGTTCAAATGTCACGCTTATTAAGAAACAGATGGAAATTGATAAGTTATGATCGATTTTGGAAAATTGATCCTGAATTGATTAAGTTCAGTTTCAGCATAATGAATTAATTTCTCAACAAAACAGTGAAGTTTTAAATCTTCTCAATGTTAATTAGAAGATTTTAAGGTATGTTTGTGTAAGCTTATGAGAAGTACTGGAAAAGGTGTTGAATGGCTTCATGAAAATGGCAAATATATTTATGGATCAAGTTGATCCAGATCAGTTGATCCTTTGTGAACTTTGGGCCTGAAGTTTGACGTGGTTAGCAGTGGAAATGTTGCCACTTGTATCACATATCTCTTACTCATTCAGTCATTTCATAAATATTTGTTCATCTTTCATAGTAAATTATTAGTATAGCTGGTAACTTACAAATTTACTGACAAATAGAAAACAAACATATTTTACTGACAAATAGGAAAAATAATATTTTACTGGCAAATAGAAAAAACAAACATATCTTACTGACAAATAGAAAAAACAAACATATTTTACTGACAAATAGGAAAAACAAACATATCTTACTGACAAATAGAAAAAACAAACATATCTTACTGACAAATAGGAAAAACAAACATATCTTACTGACAAATAGGAAAAACAAACATATTTTACTGACAAATAGGAAAAACAAACATATTTTACTGACAAATAGAAAAAACAAACATATCTTACTGGCAAATAGAAAAAACAAACATATCTTAATGACAAATAGAAAAAACAAACATATTTTACTGACAAATAGAAAAAACAAACATATTTTACTGACAAATAGAAAAAACAAACATATCTTACTGACAAATAGAAAAAACAAACATATTTTACTGACAAATAGGAAAAACAAACATATTTTATTGACAAATAGAAAAAACAAACATATCTTACTGGCAAATAGAAAAAACAAACATATCTTACTGACAAATAGAAAAAACAAACATATTTTACTGACAAATAGGAAAAACAAACATATTTTACTGACAAATAGAAAAAACAAACATATCTTACTGACAAATAGGAAAAACAAACATATTTTACTGACAAATAGGAAAAAAACACATTTTACTGAAAAATATTTTATTAGAAAAAATACTTACACCTTTATAATATAAAAGTGTAATTCACTGATGAGCTCAGTTCGTTGAGTACTCAGCACTCGCATGCTAGCCTCAAATGCTATCCTCATGCACTCGCTAGCTTCATACGCTAGCCTAACACTTGTTGTTTTTTATCACACTTGTAGCTCTGTGGCCAAAAAACCTGTCAAAAGTTATGGGCATTAATATTTTTATTTTATTTGAATGACTTATTTGAACAACTTAATTAAGAAATATATGATATTTAGCACTGAACAAAGCTATGAACAATATGTATTAATGTATCAATTAATAGTCATTTCATGCTTTTTAGTAATTTTTTGATATTTTCAGAACCATAGATTTTATTGCAATACAATTTTATGTTTTGCTATTAATTTATGGATTTGCTTTACTATTGTTTCCATGTGCCCGAACCATGACTTATTTCTTACTGGACTTGCTTACATAGTATAGAAACAAATTATTATAATTCTGTATTATATTAACTGAAGTTATGCTACTTATTATTTCTATTTTAAAACCAATAATTACTGTACTGTATTTTTGTGACATTTCTGAAATACACCAAAGAAAAATGAGAGTAATTACTGTGAATTGATTGTGAATATCTAACATTTAGCTGGACTTCATTTTGGCAATACCTTTTAGCTAGGTCTAAGATTAGCATAACGGTAAAAAATGTATGTTCCAGTTCATTTTGCACTAACTTTCTTGATGGATTTACAAGCTAGTGTCTATTTGAAAATATCTGCTGAAATAAAACACACCCAAGTAATACATGATTTACAGCAATTTTTGAAAATATGTTAATAAAAAGACATCTGTTACCTAAGGCTATTTGTTAATTAACATTCTGGTTGAAGATTTTTAAGGAAAT